>NC_069403.1:94568162-94673162 GCF_026875155.1 Cherax quadricarinatus
GTGAGATTGGCATATGGAAGTGGATATGGATAGTAGTGTATCCGAGATTAATTCTAGGATGGCATTGAAAACTGGGTTGGGCATATGGTTTGTTCTGTGGGATGGATTGTAAAGGACTGCCTAGTATGGGCCAACAGGCCTTCTGGCAGTGTTCTCTCCGTTCCTATGTTCCTCTGTTAATGGAACCTTTGCATTTTCTATCAATTTCTTGACGTGGTTGGACCAGGTGTAGGTACCAAACTGGTGCTGTCATTACTCCAGGATGGGCCTTAGTAATGATGTACAGAAGTCTTAAACGATTCCTTACTGATGAGTTTATCGGAACGTTATTCTCAAAGTTTGAGGCGCCAATATGTTGCAGCATTTTTCAGGAGATATTTCCGGTATTATACTCACCCGAAGATCCTTTTTTCTTGATCGAGGTTTGCAGTTTTTGGCCACCTAGCCTATACGCTGTCTGTGGTCTTTTTTCCCTTTCCTGATCTTCATGACTTGCTTTTGAGGGGGTTAATTCGGAGGAGCCAGTTGCTGGACCAAGCTTCCGTCTGTTCAGTATCTTTAGTCGTCCTACCTGCTCCTCATCGTTTAATTTTTCCTCAATTAACTTCACATTCATATGCAACAGGGATCTTCTTGAGTTTATCCCTCCGTCATTCATTTACATATACCAAAAATAGCACTGGTCCTAGGATGACCCATGTGGAACCCGCTGTCACAGGGCCCACTCTGATACCTCGTCACGTACCATGACTCGTTATTTGCCTCCTGTCAGGTATTCTTGCTCCATTTCAATACCCTCCCTGTTATATGTGCCTGATCCTTAGTTTTTGCACTATCTCTTGTGATTATGTGTCGAAGGCCTGCTTGCAATCAAGAAAATGAATCTACCCACCCTCTCTCTGTGTCTTTACTTCCCGTTACCTTGTCATAAAACTCAGTAGGTTCGTGACACAGATTTGCCTTCATGAATAAGTACTGGTTTATCGATTATAAGCTTGTTCCCTTCTAGGTCCTCCACCATCTCTGATAATCTTTCTCCATGCGCTATGTTATTTTACACGTCAATGTCATTCATATTTAAGTTTAGTGCCACGTGTATGTTCTTTCTTAAAATGGGGATTAATTTGCTTTCTCTATACTCAGGTAGTTGCAGTTTCCAATGGATGTGTAGAAAAAATTGCTTGTTAGTGGCACACACACACACCGCTTTGCTACCTCTTCTAGAACCCAAGGAGAGATGTGTCCGGTCCCACCGCCTTTGAGGTACGTTCAAGGAATCATGGTGACTTAAGCACCTTCTTACCACCTCCTCAGTTTGTGTGTTTTCATCAACGCTTGTTGGTATATCCCTTATTGGCGAACCTCTCTGCTCTGACTTTCAAGATTCCCTTCTGTACTCCACTGTTTTTACTGCCTTAAATCTCATTGGTTGAGCTCCTCCACACACTTCCTGGGTCGTTTTCTTTGTGGAGCTCCCCACCTTCTTATCAGCCTGATTACCTGGTCCTGGACTGTTGTCTTCCTCCTGATGTGGCTATTAACAGCTTCGGGTCAGATTTGACTTTTGAAGTCCATTTTCATACTGTCGCTGGGCCATCCTTCTTGTCTATGCTACTCTTTTTCTGGCTCTTCGACCAATCTCTCTATTTTCCTGGATCCCTTGTGTAGTTTTAAAAATAGGTTGGATAAATACATGAGTAGGGGTGAGGGGGTGTAGTTGGACTGACAGCTTGTGCTACTAGGTAGGGACGCCGTGGGATCCTCTTTAAATGACGAGTCTGACCTGATTAGGTCAAGGCATTGGTTTAAACCAGTGGGAGAATTGGACCTGCCTCGCATAGACCAGTAGGCCAGCTGCAGTGTTCCTTCTTTCTTATGTTATGTTCCTTGTTCCTGTATTTTCATTGCTAGTATACTTAGTATACTTACCTTTGGTGTAAACCAAGGGCTCGTTCTCTTGCTCTTCCCATTATTTTGTTTGCCCTTAGGAACAACCTTCCGTCTGCTTCTTTGCATTTTGTTGTTACATAGTCCATTTCTTATTTCTGACTTTCCTACCAATTATCTTTATCATGAAACCTCCTTCAAGAAAATTCTATACCTGTGTGTCCACCCCCTCCTTTTCAGTTTGGGCTTTTCCCATCCTTCCTGTTACCTTTCCACTTGCAACTCGGGACGATTGTATTCAAAGCTAGAACCTCTAATGACTAGCTCGAAGGGGCCTTTTAGTAAGTGATGTCCTCAATGTCCGGTTACTTAGGAAGATACACAAGGTCCCCAGTCTTGCTGGTTCGTGTGTCTCTAACATGTTATGCATGAGGTTTTCTAGTACCACCATCCAGCATCTTTGCTCCCATGTTTTGGGAATCTTCGTGCGCCAGTTGTCTATTCAGTTACCTTGTATTGAAAATGCGATAACTATAACTTTGTTCTACCCGTGTGAGCTCTTCGGACCACCTCGTGGTTGTGTGCTAACCATTGTTCTGTTGTTCTTCATAGTCTCTCTTAGCCTCCTGCAATTCTGTGGAGGGATATACTTCACTGCATGACTACCTTATGTACCCCCAGACTGAATTGTACTACTATGTAGTTCCCTTGCCCAATTTCGTTATTCCTTCCATTTCCCTTCAAACCCCATCGGTTCGTAATTTTCGCCATGTGTGTTTAGTTTCCTTCATTCCTTCCTTATTTAATTTACTTTATTTTTAGCAAAAAGTTTTATTGGATTTCTCAAAAAAAAAAGGATTAATTTCACGTATGTTTAGAGAAATTAATTAATTTTTTTATTCTAAAAAATGATTTCATCTTTGTTCCCTTATGTAAGTTTCATAAAAATATTTTTGTTTCAAAATGTTGTACGTGCAAGAACCTGGGACCGGTGTGAAGGTTTCTTCCTTGTATCAACATACATGTTATAAAACTGAACCAATGCTATGATTTGTTCCTTGTAGCACATCATTGTTATAACTGAACCCATGCTATGATTGTTCTTGTATCATTTCCACTTGTTATAACTGAACCATGCTATGATTGTTCCTTGTAGCACATCACTGTTGTAACTGAATCCCATGCTATGATGTTCCTTGTAGCAATCACTTGTTATAACTGAACCCATGCTATGATTGTTCCTTTACTCACTTCACTTGTTATAACCTGAAACCATGCTATGATTGTTCCGTGTTAGACATCACTTGTTTATACTGAAACCCATGCTATTTTGTTCCTTGTCCGCACATCACTTGTTATAACTGAACCATGCTATGATTGTTCCTTGTAGCCATCACTTTTTTAACTGAACCCGGCATGATGGTTCCTTGTTAGCACATCACTAGTTAAAACTGAACCCCAATGCTATGATTGTTCTTGTATCAATCACTTGTTTTAACTGAACCCTGCTATGATTGTTCCTTGTCGACAACCACTTGTTCTAACTGAACCCCCACGCTATGATTGTGCCTTGTAGCACATCACATGATATATAAAAACTGACCCAAGCTATGATTGTTCCTTGTAGCACATCACTTGTTATAAACTGAAACCCACATGCTATGATTGTGGTCCTTGTTGCACATCACTTGATATAACTGAACCCATGCTATGATTGTTCCTTGTGCACATCACTTGTTATACTGAAACCAGCTATGATTGTTCTTGTTGCACATCACTTGTTATAACCTGAACCCATGCTAGGATTGTTCTTGTAGAACATCACTTGCTATTATGAACCCAGGCTATGTGGGCTCTAGGTTGTTACGCTCTAGCTTTACACGGTGAGGGCCTGGGTTCGATTCCAGCCAGAGAGTAGAAAATTGGACTTGTTTCCTTTCCATGTTGTCTTTGTTCCCCATCAGTAAAAAGGGTACTGGGTGTTAGTCGATGGTGTGGGGCATCCTGGACACTGCTTAGGAGCCTGGTACAGACGGGGCGGGGGCGTTGACCCCCGAGAACTCTCTCAGATAAACTCCAGATGCTTATGATTGACCTTGTATCACTTTCTTGTTATAAACTGAACCCAGCTATGATTGTTCCTTGTAGACATCATTGTTATAAACTGATCCCATGCTATGATTGTTCCTTGTTAGCACATCAATGTTATAACTGAACCCATGCTATGATTGTTCTTGTATCACTTCACTTGTTTTAAACTGAAACCCATGCTAAGATTGTTCCTTGTAGCCACAATCATTGTTTTACTGAAACCTTGCTATGATTGTTCCTTGTAGCACATCACTTGTTAAAGAACCCATGCGATGATTGTTCCTTGTTACGACATCCACATGTTATAACTGAAACCCATGCTGTGATTGTTTCCTTGTAGCACATCACTTGTTTTAACTGAACCCATGCTATGATTGTTCCTTGTAGCACATCACTTGTTTTAACTGAACCCATGCTATGATTGTTCCTTGTAGCACATCACTTGTTATAACTGAACCCATGCTATGATTGTTCCTTGTAGCACATCACTTGTTATAACTGAACCCATGCTATGATTGTTCCTTGTTGCACATCACTTGTTATAACTGAACCCATGCTATGATTGTTCCTTGTATCACTTCACTTGTTATAACTGAACCCATGCTATGATTGTTCCTTGTAGTAAGCACATCACATGTTTTAACTGAACCTGCCTATGCTTGTTCCTTGTAGCACATCACTTGTTATAACTGAACCCATGCTATGATTGTTCCTTGTAGGCACATTCACTTGTTATAACTGAACCATGCGTGATTGTTCCTTGTAGACATCACTTGTTTTTAACTGAACCCATGCTATGATTGTTCCTTGTAGCTATTCACTTGTTTTAACTGAACCCATGCTATGATTGTTCCTTGTGCAACATCACTTGATATAACTGAACCATGCTATGATTGTTCCCTTGTAGACATCACTGTTTTAACTGAACCCATGTATGATTGTTCCTTGGTTAGCACATCACTTGTTTTAATGAATCAATGCTATGATGGTCCTTGATGCAATCACTTGTTATAACTGAAAAATCATGCTATGATTGTTCCTTGTGCTATCACTTGTTATAACTGAACCCATGCTATGATTGTTCATTGTTGCACATCTCTTTTTATACTGAACCCATGCTATGATTGTTCCTTGTTCTAGCACATCACTTGTTATAACTGAACCCATGCTATTATTGTTCCTTGTAGGCCATCATGTTATACTGACCATGCTATGATTGTTCCTTGATAGCACATCACTTGTTATAATCTGAAGCCCATGATATGATTGTTCCCTTGTAGCACATCAGTGTTCTAACTGGAACCATGCTATGTATTGTTCCTTGTAGGCATCCTCACTGTATAACTGAACCATGATTTGATTGTTCATTGTGCACATCACTTGTTATAAACTGAACATGCTATGATTCGTTCCTTGTAGCTCATCACTTTTTATAACTGAACCCATGCTATGATTGTTCCTTGGTTGCACATCATCATTGTTATAACTGAACCCCTGTGCTTATGATTGTTCCTTTAGCACCTCACTTGTTATAACTGACCATGCTATGATTGGTTCCTTGTCGCACATCAACTGTGATTATAACTGAAAAACCATGCTTGATTGTACCTTGTAGCCACAATACTTTGTTATAACTGAACCCATGCTATGATTGTTCCTTGTAGCACATCCACTTGTTTAAGTGAACTAATAAATAATAACAAAAAGGCACAATACCGTGACTGGAAACGATACACAAAATAAACCCGAACATAAAAGAGAAGAAGCTTACGACGACGTTTCGGTCCGACTTGGAACATAAAAGTCACACTAGCAGAGGTGGAGCAGGACGGCTATATATATGCAGGAAAGGGTGGCGGTTTAAGTAGTAGTAGTAAGGAGTAGTAGTAGTAGTAGTAGTAGTTCCGTAGTAGTATAGTAGTACAAGAATTGTTCTATAATACGACAGGATGAAACCAAGACACTGCACCACACCCGGGGGTCCCACCGTAGACGTTTCGCCATCCAGCAGCTACATGGAGGGAGAAACGTCCACAAACAAAGACAACCAGGACGCCCGGCCATGTGTCTTAATTTCATCAGTAGTGTAAGTAGAAGAAGAAGAGGTAGTAGTAGTGGTAGTGTTGTTAGAAGTGGGAAGGAAATAAGGTTGACGAGCAGTCAAATGCAAAGGGAAGGGGAGCACTGCAAGAAGCTAGATACCCACAGGGGAGAGCTAAAGCGCACAGAGTGTGCGTGAATGGGAAGTGGTTGAAATAAAAATAAATGAAGAAGGAAAAGAACCGAGACAGGAGCGAGAAAGAACAAGCAAGAGGAAGAAGGGAGAGGAAAGGGGAAGAGGAAGAAGTAAAAGAAGAGAAGAAGAAAAAAATGAGGGGGATTCAGGTTTAAATCACGGTGTTCTGAAAGTTTGGAGCATTTTACAATGTAGTGGGAGAGGAACTGCGCATCTACAGAGACGAAGCCAGGGCTAAGGTTCATACAAGAAAAGTTGTGTATTAGAGAGGATTTCAACTAGACGGCGACTGTTCGAGTTGGAAGTAGGGGAAGATCCCTTGTTGCGTGTTTTAGCAGAAGACCGTCAATAGGATGGCTATGATCTCTGACGTGACAGAAAAGAGCATTGTTAGTGTCGGCAAGCCTAACACTATTTTTGTGCTCCCTAAGTCTGTCAGAAAGAGATCGACCAGTTTCTCCGAAGTATATAACTGAACCCATGCTATGATTGTTCCTTGTAGTACATCACTTGTTATAACTGAACCCATGCTATGATTGTTCCTTGTTATAACTGAACCTACACCACGACTGTCCCATATCACTTGTGGCGAAAGATGAGTTCCAAGACTGATTCTTCTGATAACTCCACTAGTTAGGTCACAATCCTTATGCCACACCGCCATTTACGTTAAAACCTGTGCAATGACTAACCCATGTAGCACGCCTCTTGATGCCCCAGAACCGGTGCCAAGACTGACCCATGTGGCGCTTCTCTTGTTGATCTAGAACCGGTGCCAAGACTGACCCATGTGGCACTCCTCTTCTTCCATCGGGTTATTTAGATACTTTTATATTAACAGCAACATATTTTTTTTATCACATTTCAATTTTTTTTTAGAAAGTCATGAAACAATTTTTGTTTAAATTAACAATTTATCAGGAATCTAAGTTGTGACATATTAAATAATTTAAGGCATTTAAATATTTGGCTAAGAATGTCTGGATTGTCTGGAGAGGTTTTCGGGGGCAACGCCCCCGCGGCCCAGTCTAAGATCAGGCCTCTGTCCCAGACTTTTGCTTGCCCGATTTCATGGGACTGAGAAATTACCTGGGTGCGCTAAATTGGGATGACCTGATTATGGGTCAGGGAGGTGATCTTGGCTGCCAATATAACGTTTTTCAGAGCATACTTTTTGCTGCTCAGACAACTTTTGTTCTGAGTATGGAAATTAGATCTAACAAAAATTATCCCAAATGGAGGAACAATAGGTTAAAACATCTCATTGGTTAAAAAAGAGGCATATATAGGCGTATCAAAAGAGGGGAAGGGCATGTAAGAAAACAATATATTCAATTAAAGGGAAATAAAAAAAAGGAATGAGAAAAGCAAAAAGGGATTATGAGGCTAAGGTCTCACCGGATTCGAAGACTAACCCAAAAGGGCTCTTTCGGGTATACAGAAGTAAGAATAGGGACAAGATAGGCTCACTTAAGAGTAACTCAGGTCAGATCACTGATAGTGAAAAGGATATGTGTGAAGTTTTCAATACTTCCTCTCAGTTTTTACCCAGGAAAATACTAGCAAAATTTCAGAAATAATAGATTATGTAAAACACGAAGATAAACTATGTACGATTGCAGTAACGATTGCACGACTGCAGGAACTTAGCATACCTTTAGCTAATCTTTTTAACATACTACAAACTGGCATAGTGCCTGATAAGTGGAAAATGGCAAATGTAATGCCTATTTACAAGGAAGGTGACAGGTCCTTAGCTTTGAACTATAGACCAATAAGCCTTACCTTCATAGTGGGAAATTTTATGGAATCAATAATTGCCGAAGCAATTGGTAGCCATCTTGATAGGTATAAATTGATTAATGAATCTCAACACGATTTTACAAAGGGGCGTTCCTGTCTTACGAAATTACTAACTTTTTTTCACTAAGGTGTTTGAGGAGGTAGATCATGGTAATGAATATGACATTGTGTATATGGACTTCAGTAAGGCTTTCGATAGAGTTCCACATCAGAGGCTATTGAGGAAACCTTAGGCACACGGAATAGGAGGAGAAATTTTTCCCTTGGTAGAGGCATGGCTGACAAATAGGCAGTAGAGAGTTTGCATAAATGGGAGGAAACCAGAAGGGGGGCAGTCACAAGCGGTGTTCCACAGGGGTCAGTGTTGGGCCCGTTGTTGTTCACAATTTATATAAACGACATAGATGAGGAATACATAGCGACATAAGCAAATTTGCTGATGACACCAATATTATTATTATAATAAAAAAAGAAGGGGCTAAGCCACAAGGGCTATACAGCGCTGCAGGGTAGGGAAGGAAACGAGGGTATTGGATGGCAGAAGGGAGGAGGGATGATCAGCAGGTTACAGAAAACAGCGGGGCAGGGGATAGTACGGGGGTAGGGGTAGCAAGAGATTGAAGTAGAAAGGGCCTGAAGGTATCAGAATTTGTGAAGTAAGTATTTGTTGTCAAAGTCAATGAGAGAGTCCGGATGAAAGTGGGTCCATCAGCGAGAAGGGAAGGTAAAGAGAGAGTAGCGGAGCGAAGACGACGACAGAGGTAAATTTTTGCGTGCTCGTTGATAAAGTGGGCGGTCCACAGAATGTGGCTGACTGATAATGGAGCTTGGCAATTCTCACAGAGAGGAGCGGGACGCCTCCCCATGAGATATCCATGATTTAAGACGAGTATGGCCAATGCGAAGACGGGAGAGAGTAGTCCCCCAAACCTCGACACTGGTGATAAGAAGACGGCCAGTAACCTATACTCGGTTTAATAGATTGAAGTTTGTTGCCGAGCATAGTAGACCAACGTTGTTCCCAACGGGTGTGAAGGTGGGAAGATATTGCAGCAAAATAGTCCGTAAATGGAATACCTCTATAAGAAACTGGTAGGTCATGTACTGCTGACCGCGCAGCAGTGTCTGCCTGTTCATTGCCCTGTACGTCAACATGACCGGGGGCCCCAACAAAAAACAATATCTTTATGCTTGGTAAAGATGCGGCGTAGCCAAAGTTGGATACGGAGGACTAAGGGGTGAGGTGTATCAAATTTTTTTTATAGCCTGTGAAGCAAAAGGGGGAGTCTGAGACAACCACAAATGATGACACAAGCTAGATGCAATACGGATAAGTGTTGTAAGGATGGCATACAATTCAGCAGTAAAATACAAAGCCGAAGATAGTAAATGCCCTTGTACGACGCTGTCCGGAAACACTGCTGCGAACCTACACCGTCAGAAGATTTAGAGCCATCTGTGTACACGGCAATGGCATGAGAATGAGAGTGAAAGTGGTCAAGAAAAAGAGAGCGGGAAGCGACCGTGACAGTTGGGCTTTCGAGAAAGGGGGGGAAAGAAAGGGAACAGACTCGAACAGCTGGAATTTTCCCAGGGGGGTAGGGAAAAGTGAGATGCTACATGTACATAAAAAGGGTGGTATTTGAAGAGAAGACAACAGCGAATGTAGGCAAAGAGAGAAGGGACGGAGTAAACAGGGGCGGCGAACAAATAAAGAATGTTCTAATATCAGGGGACCATTCTATAAATGGAAGGATTGCGGAGATCATGAGAGCGTACATAGTAGCGCAGGCAATGGGCAATCACGGCGATCGATAAGGATGGAACGTTCGCTTCTGTATAGAGGCTCTCGACAGGGGAAGAGCGAAAAGCACCAAGGCATAAACGTAATCCTTGGTGATGAATGGGGTTAAGGCTAGAGTAGCAGGAGATGCCGCTGAATAGATCTGGTCACCATAATCAAGTTTCGATAAAATAAGGGTGGAATGTAGGCGGAGGAGGGTTCGACGATCAGCTCCCCATGAAAGATGAGCAAGGGTTTTAAGAAGGTTCAGCCGGCTGTGACAGGTTGCCTTCAGAGAGGTAATGTGAGGTTTCCAGGATAACCAACGATCAAAGAGGAGGCCCAGAAACTTGACTGTATCACGTTCAGGGATACGGGAGCCATAGAGGTACAAAGGATGATCGGAGATGACAGAGCGTCTAGTGAAAGTAATTTGGTGGGTTTTAGTGCTGGAAAATTTAAACCCACGTGTGGTGGCCCAATTGGAAACACGGTCGACTGCATGTTGGAGAGAAACTGTAATGAGGTGACGTCAGCGCCTGCAGGCAAAGCGAAGTCATCAACATAGAGTGATGACCAAATATTTGATGGAAGACTAGAGGCCAAATCATTAATAGCAAGGGGAAAAAGTGTTGTGCTCAGAACACATCCCTGAGGGACACCTTTTAGCTTGGATAAAGTCGGGGAGAGCACATTATAAACCCGAACACGGAAATGCCTGTCAGTTAAAAAGTTCTTAAGGAAGGATGGTAGATTGCCTCGAAGGCCTAAGGAGGGGGGCTGGGCTAAAAATATTATTTCCTCCAAGTTGTGTCTATGCCTTTAAGGTCAAAAAATATGGCAATAACTGAGTGGTTATTCGCAAAGGCATTACGAACATACGTATCCCAAACGTAGTAAGGGGTCTATGGTAGAACGTCCCTTACGAAAGCCATATTGACGAGTGGAGAGGGCTGTATGTGTCTCTAAATACCACAATAAACGTCTATTTACTAGGCGTTCCATTACTTTGCAAACTGCACTGGGAAAAACAATGGGACGATGTGGGAGGTTTCATGCCCCGTAGTGCCTGGTTTGCGGAAAGGGAGAAACAATGGCGGATTTCCACAGCTGTGGAAGAAAATCCTTGTGACCAAATAAAATTGTAAAGGCGTAATAGGACTGCAAGGGCTGATGATGTAAAAGTTGTAGCATACGAATATCAATGTCGTCGGGCCCCGCTGCCGATGATCGGCAAGCTGAGAGTGTTGCCTCCAGTTCTTGAAGTGTAAAGGCAATTATATTTCTTCTCTGAGAGAAGAAAATTCCCAGGGTGCTAACTCTCTGGCGACTTTGGGGGAAAGAAATGAGGGGCATAGTGGGTCCCTGAGAAATACGGACCAGATGATTGCCAATTTCATTGGCAACATCTAGTGGGTTTGCTTATCAAACCGGCAACCCGCAGAACAGGGCCGGGTCAGGAGAATATTTACCACTCAGTTTTCGACTTTTTTCCAGACTGCACTCATAGAGGAACAGAGGTGATGGTGGAGACAATCTCGCCAGCCAAGTGCGTTTAGCGTCACGGATGACACGGCGAGCGATCGCACACTTCTGTTTAAAATCAAGGAGTCTCTCTGTGGTTCTATTGTGCCGGTACCCGCCCCATGCAGCGCGTTTCAAAAAGTACTGCACGAGCACAAGCAAAGACCACCAAGGCACGCATTTCTGAGAATGCCTGCCCGAGGGTTTTGGGGGATAGAATGAGAAGCTGCAGTTTAAAACGGAGGACGAGAAAAGGTGTAAAAGCTTATCGATGGAGGACGAAGAAGGAACCTCTCTAAAAACGTTAGGTGTGAGTAAGGTTCCAATTTGCCCGATCAAATTGCCAGCGTGGGATGCGAAGAGGTGGTGAATATGAAGGGGAAGTAAGAATGATTGAAAATGACGCTGTCATGTAAGTCCCAGAGAACAGGGCCAAGTGAAGTCTATTTCGGTGGAGGAAGAGCAGATGAGAGATCGATGCAAGAGAGAGTATGAGTCCCAGGAAACAAATGGGTGTGCGTACCTGTATTTAAAACATGGAGGGGGTGGGTGGCAAGAAAGCCTCTAACTGAATTCCACGGGAATCACAGTGAGACCCCCCCCCCCCCGGAGTAAATGGTGGTCATTAAAATCACCAAGTAACAGATTCGGTGGCGGTAATGACGAAACAAGAAAGGCAATATCTGGAATAGATTTAAAGCACGTAGAAGGAGAGAGATATAAAGAACAGAGCGTATACCACCTATGAAGTGGATACGGGCTGCTGTGTAATGCAGCGAAGTATGAACAAATAGCTGATGGTACGGAATATCAGTGCGTAGAAGAAGGGCACTTTCATTAAAGGTCCCATCAGGAAAAGGATCTGAAGAATACAATAAATTATAGCCTGAGATGGGAGAGATAACAGCAGAGTGTAATTTTGGTTCCTGTAAGCAAACACCAACGGGGCAAACTGGGGGAGTAAAAATCTGAAGTTCACTCCGATTACCCCTGAGGCCGCGTATATTCCACTGTAAATAGGCCATGATTGGCAATGATAAGAACATAAGAACATAAGAACGAAGGAACACTGCAGAAGGCCTACTGGCTCATGCGAGGCAGGTCCAAGCTCCTACCGGCTTAAGCCAATGCCCCCCAACCTAGTCAGGTCAGGTCACATTGACTTAAGGGAGGAACACGGCAACCGACCTGGTAGCACAAGCTATCAGGTCCAACTCACACCCACCCACATCCACTCATGTATTTATCCAACCTATTTTTAAAGTACACAAACGTTCTGGCCTCTATAACTGTACTCGCGAGTTTGTTCCCCTCATCCCAACTCTATTCCCCAAACCCAAAAATTTTTCCATACCTTCCTGAATCTAAATTTTTTTAAATTTAAAAACCATTGTGCGAGTCCTGTCTGGGCTAGATATTTTCAGCAAAATTTTTAAACCCCCCTTTTTTTTTTATTCCTGTCTTCCATTTAAAACCCCTAAAACATACCCCCCCTTTCTACGTCTTTCTAGAGAGTGCAGATTCGGGCCCTTACCTACCCTCATAGGGAAGGTTTCTGTTACTTGGGACAACTTTGTCATCCTCCTTTGAACTTTTTTCCAAGGAATTTATATCCTTTTCTGTAATAGGGTGCCCAAAAATGGGGCCAGCAAAATCTAAATGGGGCCCTAACCAAGGAGGGTATGGGTTTTGAAGAAAAACCTGAGGACTCCTTTTATTTATGTTCTTGATATGAAGCCAAGGTTTCTTTTTGCTTTTTTGGGCGAACATTTATGCATTTTTGTTTTGGGTTTTAAAGTTTAAATGCAAACCCGGGAACTCCTAAATTTTTTCGCAATCCGTAATATTAAGATTACATTTTTTAGTTTATATGGGGCAGGGGTTTATTGTCCTGCCCCAACTTTAGAACTTTGCTTTGTCTATATTAAACGGGCTTCTGCCATTTCCCCGCCCACTGAATCATCTTTTCCCAAATCTTCCGGAGTGCTCGAATTTTCCTCGTCAGAATAAATTCGACGGCCTTTTTTGGGGTGTTGGGGCAAATTTGGGCCGATGTCCTCTTTATCCCCTTTCACCAATTTTCTTTTAAAGTAAGTTGTAAATCGCGGGGGGCCCAACATGTCCCTGGGGAACACCGCTCGTGAGCTTCCCCACTCTGTTTTCCCCCCAAATTTATGCAAACTCTCTGCTGCCTATTTGCCCAACCCAAATGCCCCCACCCCGGGAAAAAAAATTTCTCCTCCTATTCCTTTGTCCCTTTTAATTTTCCTCAATGGGTCTTGATGGGGACCCTGTAAAAAACCCTTTTACTGAAAAAATTTAATAAATTGTAAGGCGGGGAACCCCCCTTGAAAAAACCCAATGCTGAAAATTTCGTTGTTTAATTTTTGCTTTTCAAGGTGGCTACGAACGGGCCTCGGCAATTTTGTTTTCCAAAAATTTTCCCACTTGGGGTTTAGGTTATTGGTCTATATTTTGGAAACCCCTTAAGGCCCTGTAAATGTTTTGAAAATGGGAAATCACATTTGCCTTTTTTTCCCTTATTGGCCCCATGCATTTTTGTAGTGATATGTTGAAAAGTTTTACCCAAAAGGTGTGCAAAGTTTCCTTTACATTCCTTCAAAAAACCCCTTGGGATACGGGTTCATCGGGGCCGGGGATTTGTTGGGTTTTTTAAATTTTATCTTTTGGGCCTAAGGACCTTTTGGCACTTGGGGCCCCTAATCGTGAAAGTTTATTATCGTCCTGTTCTACAAAATTTTTATAAATTACGGGTAATCGCTGGTATCCTCCGGGTTTTAAAAAACTGAAAGGAAGTATTGTTAAAAATTTACAACATTTCCTTTTTCATTTGGCAGTGAGCGGGCCCCAAAAGGAATTTTGAGGGCCTATTTTGTCCCGATCTTACTTCTGTAAAACCGGGAAAGGGAACCCTTTGGGGGGGGGAGCCGGGGGTTTTCTTTAAACTTTTAACCCATAATCTCTTTTTGTTTTTTTCTAATTCCCTTTTTATTTCTCTCTTTAACTGAATATATCGATTTTTTAAATTTCCCCCTCTCCTCTTTTGTTTTTTGCCTATAACCCCTTCTTTTGACCAACGATTTTTTAAAATCTATTTTTCATCCATTTAGGATCTTTTTTGTTTGATTGTTTTCCCCTTTTTGGGAACAAAATTTTGACTGAGCAGTTTAAAAACTATGCCCGGAAAAGGGCTTTAATTTTGGGCCAACCACCCACACCTACCTGCCCCTTAGTCGGGCCCCTTCCAGTTCACCCCACCAAAGAAATTTTTTTCAGCCCTTTATAAAAATCAGCCAAGCCAAAGTCAGGGGGGGAACTTGTTTGGGCCAAAAATTGGGGGAATTTCCAATATTTTTAAAACTGAGTGATTTGTGATCATTTTCCTCAAGCTCATCTTTAAACCTCAAGTTTAAATTAATTAGTGTTTCCCTACGGGCAAGAACCAAGTCGGGGAGGTTTTTTCCCCCTATTTTGGCTCGGGTCCGATTTTTTAAAAAAACAATCCGGGGATCGTACTAGAAAGCCCAACTGACTCAAAATTTTTTCCTGTAAAATTTTGTTTCCAGTCAATTTTTGTGCTAATGGGAGATTAGCACAACTTTTTTCGTATGTGGGATCCCCTTACAATTTCGTCCATAAAATTTTACTGCCCTCCCTATCAAGTTTTGGGGCCCTGAAAATTCACACCCAAAATTAGTTTTTTTTTGGCCCTCGAAAAAGCTGAAACCCAAACAGTTTCCCAGTGGCTGACGTTTCAAATTTTAATATCTTGTCTAACACAACAATTTAAATTTTCTCTAAACTTTCCCATCGCTACTCCCCACCTTTCCTTTTGGGACCCTGCCCATTGGGGGAATAATTTATGGGCCTTTGGGTAGGAATTCAGAGGGCTCCTCTATTTTAGATTGACCCAGCCCTCTTTTATGGGCAAAAATATTTTATTTTTCCTGCACTTGCAATTAATTTTAGTTTAAATTCTATTTTATTTTTTTCACTCCTGTTTGGGATATTTAAACCTTAAGGGAGCTAGTCCCTTGCTGCCTCTGCTGTCCCCCTTTGTTTGCTGACCTGATCTATTGTTTTTTTTAAAAACTTCATGCTGAATGCCTTTTTTTAATTTACTGTTTCCAACCCCTTAAGTGTTGCAACCTGCTTGTTTCCCACCACCCCCATAACCTCTATTTTTCCATCATTTTAAAAACCCATGGCTTTTCCCCCCCCAAGGGCCTTTCTAAAATGGGATCTGAAAGTGCTACCACCCCCCCAGAGAGAGTCCCCCATCCCTTGATCCCTTATCATTTTGCCTTTAAAAGTTTTTCCGTTGTCAATGAAGGGGGAATTCCCAATTTCCCTTCCCAGTATCTGTTACCAGCAATTTCCCACCAATTCCCCAAAGACAACCATTCTTTTTCCTTCCCCTTCTGGGCCCAAGATGCTAAATATTTTGGGGTTTCCCTCCCTTAGACTTAAGGGAAATCTTTACTGCCCTGTACTTATCTAGAAGCCTTCTCCCCTTTCCCCCTTTTCCAATACTTTTCCCACCAGCCTGAGACAGATAAGGGGCTTTTTCCCTTTTCCCTGACATGATATTATCCAGCCTTTTGGGAAAATGTCCCCAACCAGCCCCAGGGAAGCAAAACTCTATCTCTAAATCTTTTTTTCCCTATTACAAAAAGAGGGTTCAATATATCTTCCCTGAAAGTCCCCAAACCACAAAAATTGTGCTTACCTCCTTTTGCGGGGGCAGTAGTACCCCCTTTTACCTTCAGGGCCACTGAAGTACTTTAAACCCCTGAAGAACAGAAAGCGATTTCCTCCCTTCAGATCTTCACTCTTAAAATTTTTCCCTTTTCTTTATGCACCTCCCATTACTGTGAAACCACTCGCCACTTGTAGCAAGGGGCTGGGGCACCCACTGTGGTAGCCGTTCTAACCCCCCCACCTTTCAGCCCCCTCACAGCGAGAGACCGACTGCACCTCACTGCTAAGGCCTCATTCCCCAAAAAACTCCGCCACCTCACACGCTTTTCCCAGACCCCCCTTTAGGTGGACCTTCAGCCTCCCAATCTCCTTTTTTTTCCCGGAGAAAACAAGACCCCCTCCTTCAAAATCTCCCAAACCCCAATTTTTTTAAAAAAACTGCAAAAGCAAGCCATGCTTTTTAAACCCTCCACGCTAATTCCCCAAAAAAGTCAGGGGTTTTTGACCACACGTGACGACTGCCACTGACCACAGGTAAAGGGTTCCTATGGACTAGGGGGTTGAAAAAAATCCACATGCGGAGGCAGTGGGAAAAGTTCAAGCAGGGGGAAAAAAATGGTTGGGACTGTGAAGAAAGGGGTTGCGCCCAAGGAGGAGAGGAGAGAGAAGGAAAAAAAGGTGGATCAGTGTCCAATTTTGGTATGGGCTCTGCAATATATTCAGAGATTTCTTCAAGTTTTTTCGGAATTCAGAGACGTGTATGGGAGGGCAAAATTTTGGGAAAAGGTGGGGGGGGAGGAAATAAAAGATTGGAAAATGTAAATTTGGGCTGCACCAAGGGAGGGGGGGGGGGGAAAGGGTGGAGGGAACTGGAGAAGCGGAAGGGGGGGAGATGAGGCAGAAAAAACCCGGGAGGTGGGGAGAAGGAAGAAACCCGGGGGGAACAGGGGAGGAAGGTTACAGAACGAGGAGGGGGGTGAAAACCCCTACACTTGTAACAGAGCCCGTGAAGGGGGAGAAACCCCTGGGGCAGAGGCAGGGGGGGGAAAAAAGAGGAGGTGGAAGATGGGTAGGAGGTGGTTTTCGGGCCTTTTTTTGATTTGGGAAGGGAGAGGGGCGAAATTTGGGAGGGGGGTGTCCCTACCGAAAATCCGTCTTTTTTTTAGGGTTGTGGAGAGAACACCAAAAAAGCGAGATCAGGGGGTGAGGCGTTGAAGTAGGGACGTCCCGAGCCGAGGACAGCAAAAAGGGTTAGATACAGGAGTGACTATGGGAGAGGTAACCACCCGAGGTGGGGGGTAGGGAAAAGGGGTACCAGGAAGTGGGGGGGCGTTTTTTAAACACGGGAATAAGAAAAAACGGGGAAATCTCCCTTGGGGGGCGGAGATCAAAAAAATGCCATGGCATAAGGGAGGGCCTTCGTCTCTTTGAAAGGGAACGGATTTTTTCCCCTCGTTTAAATTTGACTTGACAACGGGGGATAGTACGAAGGGTTTAGCCCCCATGGGGCAGTTTAAAGGGAAGGGGGGAGACGATGCAGACATTTAAATGGGCATCAGCACCACAGCTGGGCTTCGGCGGGGTAGATCTGCAATATTTCGCTGGGTGGCCCAAAACGCCGCCCAAATTTTTCACTGTTTCGGTGGGAGGGGGTCACCTTTTTGGAAATTGTAACCGATTTTCCCGCATAAAAAATGAGGGGTGGGGGGTTCTCGGGTGTCAAAAGTTTTTAAAAGGGGCCCTATTTCTAGGGTATCGCTTTCCCCCCGCGGGGACGAAGAACGTAAGTGTCTACCTTAGGATTTTGGGGGATCGGAGTTCCCGTTTTCAAAGGAAAGTCAGTGCCCTGTCTGGAAATTTTTTTGAACTATGGGATGGGGCAGAATTGGGCGGTACCCCTCAAGAATTTAGGGAATGATGTTTTTCCCAAAGTGACAGGGGAAAAGTTCGTTTTGGAAAGGGCGAGAGAGGGTCATGGCCTGGGTACCTTCTGTACGGTGATGATGGGGCAAAAACCGCTCTTAAGAGCTGGAAAAAAAATATCTTTACCCCATGGATAGGGGTGCCTTGCCAATTTCTGTGGTCAAAAGATTTGGCAGTAGAGGAAAATCGGTCGTAAAGTGAAGAATTTAGTCCATTGTTTTATTTTGAAAAATGGGCGTTTAAAAATTTTTGAAGGACGGGGTCGATCGTTTCTGGAAGGGAAAAGGGGGAAGGGGGAGAATTTTCTCAGCAGGTAATTGTCGTTGGCGGGTTTAAAGGGGTGGGGGGCCAGAGTTGGCCCCAGTGGAACAGGTCGGGGATTTTAAAATTGCCGCACCGTAGAGGGGGAGGCCGGAAACTATTTAGAGGGAGGAGGGCGAAATCCCATAAATCTAAGGGGGTCCCTTTGAGGCCTCAGTACCGAAAGGGGGGAGGAAACGCCAAAAGGCAAGAGGTACAGAGGCATGAGGAGTGTCTGAAAAAGTTTGGTTTCCCAAAGACAGGCGGGGTCAGAACGGGGTGCGGTATAAAGAAGGGGGGCCGGGGGTTGGGGGTTTAGGGTTTGGGGCCCGCCATGGTTAGGTTACTTTTTTCTTTTTGTTTTTAAAAAAAAAAAGAAAGAAGAAAAAAAAATAAAAATAAAAAAGAATAAAAAAAAGGGACCGGGAGGGATACTTCCTAGGAGGAATGAAAGGGCCAGAAATCTCCCTCCGCGCCCAAGAGGACCTCAGCACCGCAAGTAGCGCGATGCAGCATGGAACCCGTGCCATACCCTCCCCACATGTTTGAAAACTAACAATCCGGGATAGCAACCTCACATCTGCCCGAGCTACCTGGGTGGACAAAAGAAGAGGCGGCCAGATATCCGCCACAAAGCATACCTCCTTCGGCCACCACCCCCAGAATCCGAAAGGTGGGTTCCAGAGATACACCCGTCGCCTGAAAGACACCCAAAGCTCCCTCCGGGATCCCGGAGAGGGATCGGGACACCCCCAGGCGATCCAGATTCCCCCGGCAAACTACGCCACCGCCAAGAACCTCAACGGAATGGGATGGACCCCGATCCTTTCCCCTACCTAGGAACTAGCGCGCCTGTGGGAGAAATCCCAAAGGCCGAAAAGAGGAAGGGCAAAAGGGAGGGATGGGGAGGAGGAGGAGGAAAGGAAACAGGGGAGGATGGGGAGGATGGGATAGGGGAGGGGAGATTGGGGGGTAATTAGGTTCGGTCTGAGGAAGAAGACCGACAGGTCTAATTCCTCAGACCAAGAGCCTCTTCACCACTCCAAGGAGCCCCCCTTGAAGAGGTGATGACACCAAAATAGGCCGTCCAATTCATTCTAATGAGGACACTAGAGCACTCCAGGATGATTTGAATAGACTGATGCCATAGTCGGAGAGGTGGCAGATGCAGTTCAATATAGACAAATGCAAAGCTCTAAATTTTGGAAAGGATAATAACCATGCCACCTACAAACTAAATAATGTAGATCTTGATACTACTGATTGTGAAAAGGATTTAGGAGTTCTGGTTAGCAGTAATCTGAGACCAAGACAACAGTGCATTAGTGTTCACAATAAAGCTTACCGCTAGAAATATAAATAATAAAAGTCCTCAGGTTGTTCTTCAGCTCTATATATCCATGGTTTAGATTATGCTGCTCAGTTCTGGTCACCGTATTGCAGAATGGATATAAATGCACTGGAAAACGTTCAAAGGAGGACAAAGTTGATACCATGTTTCAGAAGTCTTCCCTATGAGGATAGACTAAGGGCCCTGAATCTGCACTCTCTCGAAAGGCATAGAATTAGGGATAGAATTAGGGAAAGGCATAGATTAAGGTATATAAATGGAAAACAGGAATAAATGAAGGGGATGCAAATAGCGGGCTGAAAATTTCCAGCCAAAACAGGACTCGCAGCAATGGTTTCAAGTTGGAAAAATTCAGATTCAGAAAGAGGCGTGGATGAGCAGAGCTCCTGAGTACAATTATAGAGGCTAAAACGTTGTGCAGTTTTAAAAATAAGTTAGATAAACACACGAGTGGGTGTGGGTGGGTGTGAGTTGGACCTGACTAGACTGTTTTAATAGGTCTGATGCCGTGCTCCTTCCTTAAGTGGAAGTGACCTGACTAGGTGAGTCAATGAGCTAATACGGTGGGGATGGGAGGACATGGACCTGCTTTGCATGGTTCAGTAGGCCTGCTGCAGTGTTCCTTCTTTCTTATGTTCTTATCCAGACTGTTACTGATGGCCGCACATAAACTGACATACGAATCACAGAATCAGAGATCGGCTGGTCAGGTACTGATTTTAAGTGCCTGTCCAGCGCCTTCTTGAAGTCAGCCAGGGGTCTATTGGTAATCCCCTTTATGTATGCTGGGAGGCAGTTGAACAGTCTTGGGCCCCTGACACTTATGTTGTTGTCTCTCAGTGTACTCGTGAAGCCCCTGCGTTTCAATGGGGGAATGTTGCATCACCTGCTAAGTCTTTTCCTTTCATAGGGAGTGATTTTTGTGTGCAGGTTTGGTACCAATCCCTCTAGGATTTTCGAAGTGTGTATAATCATATATCTTTCTCGCCTGCATTCCAGGGAATACAAATAACTTGTGTAAAACAGTTTATTAAAGGCCGCAGTTTGGAGAAGAAATGTTAGATATCAGAATCGATTTGTGACATTTTAATTTTTCAAGCCGGATTGAAGCGTGCAAAGTTTTCTTCCAAAATATAGGTTAGTAGTTAACAAATGGCCAACATTTGGGAAGAATATTTGAGAACAATAATATCCGAGGGATGATCCACCCGAGGTCAAGCCTAGTGTAGCCTCTGGTCATCCAATGTTTCATTCGTTATAGAGTGAATTATTGAGCGTCACGTTCCCATGTTACACAAGGCCAGGACGGTGTACACACCATCTAAACATCGGTCCTTATATATTGTTCAAGACTTGGCCGACATTCTCTAGCTCACTGCCACTCTGGATCCCTATAATGTATTCTTTAATACTTGTGACGGGCTTAACACGCAAGACACTGACTCTTTCCTTCCTTGAACCAGCGCTGTTTGCCTCCTGTTCGTCGGGTGTTGTACGACGCTTACGGATTTGGGGATTTGACCTGAAATTAATGAAAATTATATCACTGGGACCACTTGATAAAGCAATACGATTTATGGACCTGTTGACTAATACTGCTTTATAGAAGATTTTTGGAGACTTTAATATCTAGATGTTTCGGCTTCGAGAAAGGTATTGTGTACCTCCAGTCCATTGTGCCTCAAAGAACTCAAGGATATATATAATATATATATATAATATATATAATATATATATATATATATATATATATAATATATATAAATATATATATATATATATATAATATAATAAATATGACACAAGAAATGTTGTTCAACCCTTATGACACAAAAAAACCCCCCGTGGATCAAAACCTTTAAAAATCGCAAGGGTTCGAGCACAACTCTCGTCACGCCCTTTCACTGAAATAATAACAAAAATATTTAATTTCTACAATACATGTACAAGGGACTGTGTGATAAAACGTGGTATTATACTGTGTGTTATAATTGTGTGGGATATACTGGTGTGTATATATTTTGTGTGTATATACTGTGTGTGTATATATTGTGTGTGTATATACTGTGTGTGTGATATACTGTGTGTATATATACTGTGTGTGTATATACTGTGTGTGTGTGTATACTGTGTGTGTATATACTGTGTGTATATGTTTGTATATACTGTGTGTATATATACTGTGTGTGTATATACTGCGTGTGTGTATAATTGTGTATATACTGTGTGTATATACTGTGTGTATATATACTGTGTGTGTATATACTGCAGTATAACGTGTCTGTATATACTGTGTGTATATAGTGTGTGTATATACTGTGTGTATATATACTGTGTGTGTATATACTGTGTGTGTATATACTGCGTGTGTGTATAATTGTGTATATACTGTGTGTATATATACTGTGTGTGTATATACTGTGTCAGTATATACTGTGGGGGTGTATATACGTGTGTATATAAAACTGGGGGTGTATAACTGTGTGTGTATACTGTGTGTTATATACTGTGTGTAATATACTGTGTGTTATATACTGTGTTGTATATACTGTGCTGTATATACTGTTATATCTGTGTTTTGTATATACTGTCGTATTCTGGTCTGTAATACTGTGTCTGCATATACTGTGTGTTATATACTGTGTCGTATTTCTGTGTATATACTGTGTCTGTTTTATACTGTGTCGTATATACTGTGTCAGTAATACTGTGTCAGTATATACTGTGTATATTTTTTGGTCTGTATATACTTTCGTATATACTGTGTATATACTGTGTCAGTATATACGTGTCAGTATATACTGTGTCCTATATACTGTGTATATACATTCTGATATACTGTTCCGTATATACTGTGTCAGTATATACGTGTCTGTATATACTGTGTATTACGTGTCAGTATATACTGTGTATATACTGTGTCGTATATACTGTGTATATAATGTGTCAGAATATACTGTTTCAGTATATATCTGTGTATATACTGTTCCCGTATATACGGGGTATATACTGTGTCAGTATATACTGTGTATAAAACTGTGTCATAAAATACTGTGTCAGTATATAGTGAGTATTACTGTGCTGTATATACTGTGTCAGTATTAATTGTAATACTGTGTCAGTATATAATCTGTATATACTGTGTCATATATACTCTGTATATACTGTGTATATACTGTGTCTGTATATACTGTGTCTGTATATACTTGTCCCGTATATACTGTGTCTGTATATACTGTGGCAGTATAACTGTGTCAGTATTATACTGTTCATAATACTGTGTCTGTATATACTGTTTTATATACCGTTTTCTGTATATACGTGTCAGTAAATAAATGTGCATATACTGTGTCTGTATATACGTTGGGCAGTATATACTGTGTTAAAAACTGGTTGTATATACTGTTGGGATATACTGTGTCTGTATATTTCTGTGTATATACTGTGTCTGTATATACTGTGTATATACGTGTCTGATAACTTGAATATACTGTGTCTGTATATACTGTGATATACTGTGTCTGTATATACTGTGTCAGTACATACGTGTATATACTGTGTCTCTATATACTGTGCAGTATATACTGTGTATATACTGTGTTTATATACTGTGGCTAGTATATACTGTGTATATACTGTGTCTTATATACTGTGTCCTATATACTGTGTATATACTGTGTATATACTGTGTCTGATATACTGTGACAGTACATACTGTGTATATACTGTGTCTCTATATACTGTTGTCAGTAAATACTGTGTCTGTAAAATACTGTGTCATATATACTGTAAAAAGTTGGTTAATTACCGACAATATGTAAATAAAGGACACAAGTGCAACAATGTGACTTTATTTGGCAATTTCGCTCTCAGAGCTTATATCAGCTCCTGAAGCGAAACGTTGCCACAATAAATGTCACTTAGTTGCACTTGTGTCCTTTTACTTTCAGTATATACTGTGTTTTATACTGTGTCTGTATAAACTGTCTTATTCGGTGTCAGAAAATACCCGTGTATAAATTGGGCTGTATAAACGGTCGTATATACTGTTTCGTATAAGTGTGTCGTATATACTGTGTTGTAAACTGTTGTCGTATAACTGTGTATATACTGTGTAGTATATACGTGTAATACTGTTCGGTATATACTGTGTCTGTAAACTGCGTCGTATATACTGTTCTGTAATATACTGTTTCTGTATATAAATGTGTCGTATATACGTGTCTACATATACTGTGTATGTCCTGTGTCAGTATATACTGTGTCAGTATATACGTTTCAGTAATAAATGTGTCAGTATATACTGGTCGTATATACTGTGTCAGTATATACTGTGGGCAGTTATACTGTGTCAGTAATACTGGCCTGTATTATCGTGTCTGTATATAGTATACATACATTTCAGTAATAACAATGAGACATCTAATTAGATTTAATTGATAAATAAATTAAAATCATAACTTAATGCTAAAAATTTAAATTATAACATTTATAAAAACACATTGTTTTTAATAATTAATGATAGTTCATAATTATAAATATAGCAAAATTAGCACGCATAAAAATTTTTTTCAGATTTCGTTTCACAGTTGAATTCTATTGTCAATTAATAGGGGACCTCAGAGTGTGAGGTAACAGGGGGGACTCAAGTTGTGGGGGGTGAACAGGAGGGGCCCAGGGTTTGGGGTGTAAAGGAGGGGGCTCACGTTGAGAGTGTAACGAGGACCCACAGTGAGAGGAACAGGAGGGACTCACATGAGAGTGTAACGGAGGGACTCAGAGTTGTGATGTAACGGAGGGACCTCACAGTTGTGAGGTAAAGGGGACCTCACAGTTTGAGAGTGACAGGAGGGACTCGAGTTGTGAGGTAACAGGGGACCTCACAGTTGAGAGTGTAACAGGAGGGGCTCACAGGGAGTGTAACAGGAGGGACCTCGGTTGTGAGGTAACAGGGACCTACGTTGTGAGTGTACAGGGGGACCTCAGAGTTGTGAGTGTAACAGGAACCTAAACAGTTTGGTGAGTGTAACGGGAAAAGGAAACCTCAAGTTTGAGTGTAACGGGAGGGACCTCCCCAGTTGAGAGTGTAACAGGGGGGACCCCCACATTTTGAAAATTTAAACAGGAGGCCCCTCACAGTTGAAGTGAAACCCAGGAGGGACCTCACATTTGGGGAAAAAGTGAAACGGGAAAGGGCCCCAAACAGTTGAGAGTTAACGGGAAAGGACCTCACAGTTGAATTTGTAACAGGAGGGACATCACATTTGAATTTAAACAGGGGGGAAACCTCACAGTTGAGAGTGTAAAAAGGGGACCCACAGTTTAGGTGTCCCCGGGGGACCTCACTTTTTGAGAGTGAATCGGGAACGAGGGGGGTCCCACGGGGGTTGGCCCCTGGGCCCCGGGCTTTTTTTGGTATATTGAATGATATAAAGGAAGGGTTAGACTCAAAAGTGTCCTTTCAATCAGATTTATTTTTTTTTTTAAAATACGACAGTCATCCTGGCTACCCTTAAAACCCCGTTATTGATAATCGATTAATTAAAATAAAAAATGAAAAAAAAGGGAACCTCTAATACTCATTAACAATTTGCGCCCCTGCTGTAAATTTTTAGGGCAATCAAAAAAAAAACTGCCTTTAAAAAAAAGTCCCTCGCTTCTGAAATTTTGAACAAAAAAAATGAAATACCAGTTTTTAGTTTTAAACAAGACAAATGGAAAAATAAAAACCTTCTAGGTAGGAAACTTTCCGTTTTGAAGATTTAGGGGAAATCAAGAATGTCGTTCCCCCGGGTGTCCTTTTCAAAAAGGAACCCAAAGTTTGATGAATGAGACGTTAGATGAAGCTTAAATGGAACAAAAGAATTTAAAGATTCCCAAAAATCATTTCATATAAAACTATCAGAATACATGGAAAAATTTTAAAGATAAAAAAATAATAATTTTCTGTTATAAAGACAAAAAAATTATTATTAATTTATTATTATTAATTTTTTTAATTTTTTATTATTAAACTTTGGTATTTCCCATTTTTGCAATTAAAAATAAAAAGTAAAATAAAAGGACACAATTTTCAACTAATTGAAAATTTATTGTTGGGAACGTTCGCTCTCCAGGGGCTTTATCAAGCCCTTATAAAAAAAACTTGGACACAGAGGATATATAAAGGCTCAGAGTGAGGTGAATACTAGTGAGGTACCATTTCGATTTTCACTAGTGGTAGTAGTATGTAGTAGTAGTGGTAGTGACAAAAGTAATACAATATGGTAGAGCAATTAATTCGTACATGAGTAAAAGGATAAAAAGCTATTACTTGGGTAACAAAAAATAGGTTGGACAATATAAAACTGGAATGAGGCAGCTTGTTTCAGTGTTAAACTCTCTGTGCTTTGTGTATTTATAACGGGAGAGACTATGTGATGGCAGGTTTACTGTTTTCAGGAGGATTCTTGCTAAGACTTGGGAGATGGTGAAGCTGCCGTTGTTTTTTTTAATTGTATTCGAAACAGCGATCATGCTGATTCAAGGCACTTGCGTGTGCGGAAATTAGTTTCTTTATCACTAATTGGGCGTCTCTGAATTTCATAAGATGTTTGGGGGAATTTGGGTGTTGTACACAGGCGTTATTTAGGTTGTCGTTCTACATGCGTAATGTGTTCATTGAGGCGGGTGTCGAGTTTCTTGCTTTTTTCACCTACGTAGATCTTGTCACAGCCTCCACGGGGTAAGTGTAAACTCCTGCATTGACTGGTTCGTGTGGAGTTTGTGGAGGCTGTGACAAAATCTACTAGGGAAACAGCAAGAAACCTCGACACCCGCCTCAATGAACACATATACGCATGTAGGGAAAGACAACCTAAATAAAGCCTGTGTACAACACCGAAATTCCACCAATCATCTTATGAAATTTAGAGACGCCCAATTAGTGATAAAAGAAACTAATTTCCGCACACGCAAGTGCCTTGAATCAGCACTGATCGCTGTTTCGAATACAATTAAACAAAACAACGGCAGCTTCACCATCTCCGAAGTCTTAGCAAGAATCCTCCTGAAAACATTAAACCCTGCCATCACATAGTCTCTCCTGTTATACTACACAAAGCACAGAGAGTGAACACTGAAACAAGCTGCCTCATTCCAGTTTATATTTGTCCAACCTATTTTTATGTTACCCAAGTAATAGTTTTTTATATCCTTTTACTCATGTACGAATTAATTGCTCTACCATATTGTATTACTTTGTCACTACCACTACTACTACTACTACTACTACCACTAGTGAACATCGAAATGGTACCTCACTAGTATTCACCTCACTCTGACCTTTATATATCCTCTGTGTCCATGTATTGTTTGTAATGGCTTGATAAAGCTCCTGGAGAGCGAAACGTTTGCCACAATAAATGTCACATTAGTTGCACTTGTGTCCTTTTACTTTACATATTGTCGGTAATTCTACCAACTTTATTAAAAATAATAAAAAAATAATATACTTTGCAGAATTAGTAATTTCAGCAGCAGTAGTAATAGTAATAGTATCAGTAGTAGCAGTAATAGCAGTAGAAACTCGGATTAATAGTCATTTATAAATAAAAATTGCATCAGATCAATACATGAAGTATAACTTTTATGCAGCTCAATTCGGGTCTCCATATTACAGAATGGACATAAATTCTTTAGAAAAACATTCAGCGTAGGATGACTAAATTAATACATAGCATTAGAAATCTTCCTTATGAAGAAAGATTGAAGACTCTTAAGTTACATTTCACTTGTTAGACGAAGAATGAGGGGAGACCTGATCGAAGTGCATAAGTGGAAGATAGGTATTAATAAAGGGGATATTAACAAGGTCTTAAGGATATCTCTCCAAGAAAAGAACCCGCAGTAATGGATTTAAATTAGATAAGTTTAGATTTAGAAAGGACATAGGAAAGTATTGGTTTGGAAATAGGGTAGTTGATGAGTGGAACAGTCTACCTAAATTGGGTTATTGAGGCTAGGACTTTGGGTAGTTTCAAATTAGGTTGATAAGTACATGAGTGGGAGGGGTTGGATTTGAGTGGGACTTCACATCGAGCTTGTTCTTGGGTGGGATGAAAATTGGGTTGGCAAATGTTTTGTTAGTGGGATTGAATTGTAAAGGACCTGCCTAGTATGGCCAACAGGCCTGCTGCAATGTTCCTCCTTTCTTATGTTCTTATGTTCTTATAACGTTTTGTCGTCGATGACACGTGTGTTTAACATACGTATATGAAAAACAAAAACTCAACATTGTTAACTTTTAGGAATATTCAAGTAATAAATACTACTAAAATAATTATAATAATAATGTTTATTTCTACAAGTACATGTACATAAGTGTCTTACACATCAACTTGTCGGTATTGAAAACCGTTTTCTACATCACACTGAATATTTCTGAGCCCTAATTCAGGATCCCATGGTATTTACTGCACTCGATCAATCCCGCGAGAGAAAGAGGAAAAGATGTTCTCACTTACATTCCATTTCTCGCAAAGCCGTTCGGGTCTGGGGAATCTCCATTTTAATTAAATACCCCAGACTGTGTGGTTGTTTTCTCCCTCTTCAGTTTTTTCATCTATTAAACTTCTGAAACACTTTCACAGGGTAAAGAAAATTGCAAAAAAGGGCACAGTGACTAATGTGGCTTTTTATTGGGCAACGTTTCACTCTCCAGGATACAATACATTTTCGGGTTTCAGGTATTTTTCGCCAGGAGGGGGTTCTGGCCCGGGGTTTTTCTCCATGGTGACCAGAAATGGTTCCTAAGGAGTGGGGAAATTTTTGTACTTGCAAAGCAACTTTGCAACCCGGTGATCTTCTTCTTTCAAATGTGTATCGTTTGAAAAGCCCTGTGGCAGGGGCAGCACATGACAAGGGCACGGTGATCTTCCACAGGTGGTGAGCGTCTCGTCGACGTCCTGTACCGGGAAAACAGCAGCACGTCGGGACCGGTTTCTCTCCGTAGCGTTTTCAAATCTTAAAATTTCTTTTTCAAACAATTCAACTCACTGAGACATTATTAAAAAAAGGGCATTGGCTACTTGACTACACACCCGTATAAAATCAAGTTGCCAACCATTATAAAAAATAAACTGCAACTCCCAATATTGAAAATAAAAACGAAACCAAATCCTACAACCACGTTTACCACAACCACCCCCCCACAACTCCCAAACATTGTCAACCCCGCCAGCAATACTGCTGCGCCTTTACAAAAAAAATGCCACATTTCGCATCCACTACTATCTTTCCCTGCCCCACCATACAACTGCCCCCAAAAAACCACACCACCATTTACAACCACCCCACTCCTCCTTCTCTCCCTCAATCACCGATCAAGCGAGTATCCCAAAATCCACTTAGTGATCGAAAGAGGGTCGCTTACATGTTCGTGTTAACAAATCCCCACTTGTGGGGGGTGACAAACTCTCTAACCCTTTGGATCTGGGAGAAGAGTACTTGACCCTAGTGTCCGGGTTTATACCACACTGTGACCACTGGACGTGAGGGGGGCCGGTATGCACTCACCTGACCGCGGGAAACCAACGGGAAACCAAACAGTGACGACACGGTCAATTGTGCGGTCCAACGAGATGAACCCCCCCTCCCCCTTAATTTCCAAAATAATACCGCATATACTGGTTCCAGACAGCCATGTTTTTACCTTACATAATCTAATTGTGGGAATTTTCCCCTGCCAACACCCTCAATTTTTTTCCACTTTTTTTTCACCCGAGAAAAAAAAAAAGGCACAATACCGTGACTGAACGATTCACAAATAACCCGCACATAAAAGAGAAAGCTTACCGATTTTTCGTCCGACTTGGACCTTGACAAAGTCCACTAACCAGAAATGTATGTATAATGTTGCCAAGCCCATACCCCTGGAAAAGGGGTCCCAATCTTGCGATACCGAATGTATATATAATGTTCGCCAAGATCGGGGTCCTGGCACGGGTCCTTAATTTTGGATGACCCGCTCGGCTCCTGAAGGAGAATGATTTCTTCACTGTTGCACTATGCTGCTCAAGCACTTTTTTCCGGACAGTTCAGCTAGTGTGCCTCATAAGCGACGAAGTTACTCCATCTCAGCTGTTTCCGGGCGGGGGACGGGCTCCGTCCGCTCGATAATCTGCAGATTTCATGCATCCACTGTTTCCTCCTGTCAAAAAGCACACCCTCAGGGTGTGCGACCATCTGCCGGAACATGCTCTGTTGTTCTGGGGGGTGATTGTGTTGCAGAAAATTCTGGGGAATGCCTTATGGTGTTAAGAGATCTTCTCTGTTGGGGCCTCTTTGTCGGGTGGGTTCGAAGCATGGATATTACGGGGCTGTTGTAATCTGGGGGGACTGCGAGGGTTGTATTTTTTCCCACTGTGCACAGCGTGGCCTGTTGTTGTATGCCAATTGTGAAAACCGGCATTGCTGGTGAGGTGCAGCCACAGCCTGCTTAGTGGCTGGCCGGAAAGGAGCCGGTGGGGGGCTCGGTATGCCTCTGCTGGCGTTGCCCAATTTTTTTTTCCTTTGGCGCCGCCTTCCTCATGTTTTTGTTTCTTCGTTGCGGTAGTGGGGGAAGGCTCCGTTCATGACCCCCCTGGTTGATCTTCGGGGTCGGAAATTCCTGGCATTGATTGGGTTCCCTGATGAGAGTTCTGCAGTACGCAGAATTCTCTGCACTCATCGTCTGCTGGGGGTGATGCCTCCGTAGCCTGCTGTCCGTCGTTGGTGCCTTCCGGCCCACGAATTCTAGTGAGCCTATCGGGGCATCGAGGGTTCCGGGCTGGTGTTTCTCCCTCAATTCGGGCATCGTGGAGTGGGGGGCGTGCATTTTTCAGCTTGGTGAGCTTTTCCCTGGGTAGGGGGGGCTGGCTGCAGACACCGCAGTTATCTTTTTGGGAAGAGTGCACCCGGGTGTCCGAAACCCTGGCATTTTAAAAAAAGCGAACGGGTTTCTGCCGTGAAGGTCCTGACACGACCTGCCCCAAAAACCGGGTCCCGGGGATGGCAGGGGTCCTACGCTGAATGAAGAACCCCCGGGGTTGGGTGCGTTCCTGCTGATTTTCCCTGAGACGCTGAGCTACACGACACGGGAAGTTTGTACTGCCTCGTGGGCATCATCACGGTATCGCATCACACACCCTTGGGCCTTCGCCGAAATCCTTTTCCCCAGGGTGAAGGAGCGGTCTGTCTCCATGATTTTCTTCAAGGTGAAAAGCATTTCCCTTTTTGAAGGGTCAGTATTGGTTCCCCCCCCCCTCAGGTTGAACCAAAAATTTTAAACCCTAGTTTGTCCCGTGTTTCCAAAGTGTGTAACCACACCAATGGGTTTTGAGTTCCCATACCTTAAATTGGAAGGTGTTTTGAGCGGGTTTTAAACCTGTTCCTTGGAGGGACGGCGTGTCTTACTGTTCACATTGACCATCCTTCCCCCTATTCTCGGCTGCATGGTTGGCTTGTCAAACTGGAACTTTCCTCTGATCCCGGGAGTATCTCGAAACTTCTTCGCTGGGTTTCCCCCCCACTTTTTTCTAAATCCGAGTCGTCCATTTCTAAATCCGGTCACCTCGTGTCCCTGGAACATCGTGACCTTTCCCTTTTGGGAGAAGCCTGTGTCCGTCCACGTGGGGCTGAGGTTGAAGTGCTGACGTTTCGCACGGGTGTGGTTTTACCAAAGTGGGCAGGACGGGAATAAGGGAGGAAGAGGTGGGGGTGTTGTAGTAGTAGTATATATAGTAAAATACAAGAAGGTATATAATACCCACAAGTAAAATTTAAAACACATGCACAACACCGGGCATCCCTATCGTAAAGACAACCCAGAGGGGAAAAGGAAAAATGAAAAGGGGAAAGGGAAAAAGAAAAAGAAAAAAAAAAAATGAGGATCAGTTAATCACTGGTGTTTTGAAGTTTGAGCATTTTACAATGCATGGGGGAGAAGCACTACAGAGACGAAGCCAGGGCAAGTTTTATACAAAAATTTTGTATTAAGGGGGATTTAACTAGCGGGGACTGTTCAGTTGGAAGTGGGGAAAACAGTTTTTGCAAAACAGTCAATAGGATGGCTATGACTCTGCGTGACAGAAAAGACCATTGTTTTTGGTCGGGAACCTAAAACTATTTTGTGCTCCTTAAATCTTCAAAAGAGATCGACCATTTCTCCAAATTTGAAGAGGACAGAAAGGAGCAAAAATAGAGTAACCCAAACCCGGAACATCTGAGAGGGAGGAAAGGGATGAACGAGATTATGCGAAGAGTGTTGGGCTGGCGGAAGGTAAACTTGAGTCTAAGGGGCGGGGGGAATTTTGAGATTAGAAAGACCGGAAAAAAAAGGGGAAAGGGAGAGGATAGAAGAGTTTTTTCCAGGAGTAAGAGTTTTGGAGAGAAAAAATTGCGTTTAGGCACGTGAGAGGGGAGAGTCTATGAAAGGAAGGGGACCAAGACGGGAAAACGAATTTTGAAGATGGAAATTTCTGCTGGAAGGGAATGAGGATCACAGATGCGGAGGCACGGGGAAAGAGGGAGAAAAACACTTTTCTTACAGGGGGAAATGAAGGAAAAGATGAAGTCATGCCACTGGCAAGGTTTTTTGGAAACGGAAAAGGAAAAACCCGTATCTGAGCGGTGACTGGCATCAAGGGGAAAGGAGCAAAGGGAAAGATTCCCCCTCAGTTTAAACTTAATGGAAAAGGCAAGATTATTAAAGCTTTTAAGAAATGGTTTGAAGAGACGGAGTCATGACGCCACAGAGCAAAGATGTCACCACTAGCGGGGCCAAATGAAGGGTTTCACATCGAGGAGGGAAAAAGAAAAAGCTCGAATATCCATGTAAAAATTAGCAAGGCAAGGAAAGGGGAGCCCATATCGACACCGAAGCTTGAAATAATATTTTTCCTTGGGAAAGGAAAAAGGAGTTAACCCGCAGAGGCGATAAATCAAAAGACATCATAGGTTTTGGAGATAAGAAACCTTCAGGGGCCCTTTTCTCTAAGGAAATCAAGGACATCATCAAGAGGGGCATTGGAGAAGGGACTCAAATCAAAACTAAGCATCTTCAGGTTGGGAGAGAGCGAACCCTTCAAGAAGTCTTGAGAGTGACGGAGGGGGGCAGGACAAAAAAACCAAGAAAGGGGGAGGGGTTTTGGGCCCCCAGAAGCAAGAGAATAAAAAGCAGAGCCTCTAGAGGATAGAAGGGCAAGCAGAATGTCAGGTTTAAGATTTGGAAGGCTAGAAAAGGGAAAAGAGGGACCAAAACAGAAAACCCTTTTAAAAGGTCAAAGTCAGGGGGACAGAGGTCGGAGAGAGTCCTTATTTTTTTGTTGAAAATCTCTTTATCGATCAAAGGTTGGAAACGGAGGGTGTAGGTAGGATCGAGAGCGAACATCAGCTTTCGGAGGTAATCCTCGCGATCAAGGGTAACTACCAATTACCTTTGTCAGAAGATAGTATGACAAGTTTGTGTTGGATTTAAAAAAAGAAAGGGCAATTGGGAAAGGGGTGGGAAGGGGGGATTATTAAAAAACAACTAACAAGAGCGGAAGGAAGCCCACGAAAAGTGACAAGCGGAAGATTACGGGACGAGATTGACGAAAGGAAACAAAAGAGCAAAACAGGGAAATACCAGCGCGAGAAAACGAAGTGGCAAAAGGGAAAACCAAAACCAAAAAGTTCAAGCTCATACTGGAGAGGAGACGAAGACTGGTTAGTAAACAGTCAGTGAGGGAAATTTTTGAACAAGGGCTAGCTGAGATGAGATGTTGAAGTTTATTTTGTAGTTTGGGAAAAATGAATTTGTGTATTTTGGCAGCAGGTCAAAGGCAATGGAGAGAGAATTACAGAAATCCTGTGGTAGACCCCAAAAAGAGCACTTCACTTGACGGGAAATATAGAAGGGATCTTCAACCGTATTTATAAGAGAAAGAGCTTTGAAGTAGAACGGCATGATCAGAAAGGGAGTGCCCAGGGGGGTTTTTTTTCAGGAAGTGGGGGAAGGAAGGGGGCAGAACTTGTTCAGCAAGACAGTCACGTGGGAAACGAACTGATTTTTTACAAGCCAGTAGCAATAAGACAGCCTCATAAAATCGAAAGAGGGGTTGAAAGAGGGAAAACATTAAAAAAATTGGGGAGAATAGACGCTTAACTGCAGGGTCCAAAATAACAAACTTCTTGAAGGGTTTTCCTCCTCTCCCAACCTGTAAGATGTTTGTCTTGAGTTGAGTCCCTCTTCACCAATGTCCCCCCTTTATGATTCCTTGATTTCCTTTAAGAAAGGCCCCCGAAGGGTTTCTTCATCCCCTATACCTCTGAGCTTTTTTTATCTACCACCTCTAGTGGACTCTAACTTTTTCCTTCCAAGGGGAAAATTTTTCTCAACCTTCGGTGTCGCTTAAAAGGGAGCTCCCTCCTCCTGTCCTTGCAATCTTACATGGAGTACTTCGAGACTGTTTTTCTTCCCCACCCTCGATTGCAACTTCACTCTGGGCTCCCTATGTGGATGACATCTTTTTTCTGTGGCGCTGACCCCTCGTCTCTTCCAACCTTTTCTTGAAGCTCTTAATAATCTTGCCCTTTCCATTAGTTTAAAGCTGAATGGGAATCAAATTTCCCTTTGCTTCCTTTCCTTGATGTCCATGTCCACCGCTCAGATACAGGTTTTTTCCTTTTTTCCGTTTACCAAAAAACCTATGCAGAGTGGCATGTACATTCACTACTTTTCTATCATGCTTCCCCCTGTCAAGAAAAGTGTTCTTATCTCCCTCTTTCTCCATGCCCTCCGCATCTGTGATCCTCAGTTCCTTCCAGCAGAAATTTCCACTCTTCATAATTCGTTTTCCCCCGTCTTGCTACCCTTCCCATTTCATAGTTCTGCCCTCTCACGTGCAAAAACGAAATTTTTTTTTCTCTCCCAAACCTCTACTCCGGGGAAAACTCTTCTATCCTCTGCCTTCCTACCTTTCCGGTCTTCTAATCTCAAAAAATTTTCCCTCTCCGTCCCTTAGACATCAAGCTTTACCTTCCGCCAGACTAACACTCTCGCACTAATCTCGTTCATACCCCCTCCTCCCTTCTACAGATGTTCCTGGTGTCTACTCAATTTCTTGCTCCTCCTGTCCTCTTCAATACTTCGGAGAAACTGGTCGATCTCTTTCTGACAGACTTAAGGAGCACAAAAATAGCGTTAGGCTTGCCGACACTAACAATGCTCTTTTCTGTCACGTCAGAGATCAAGCCATCTTATTGACTGGTCTTCTGCTAAAACTGTCTTCCCTACTTCCAACTCGAACAGTCGCCGTCTAGTTGAATCCTCTCTAATACACAACTTTCCTGGCTTCGTCTCTGTAGATGCCTTCCTCTCCCACTAAAATTGTAAAATGCTCCAAACTTCAGAACACCCGTGACTTAACCTGACTCCTCATTTTTCTTTTTCTTTTTCTTCTTCTCCCTCTTCCCCTTTTTCCCTTTCCTTTTTCCTCTGGGTTGTCTTTCTCTTTTCTGTCTCGTGTTTCTGTTCCTTCTTCATTTAAATTTCCCATTCCCCTTTCACGCACCTCTGTGCGCTTGTCTCCCTCAGTGGGCACCTAGCTCTCTTGCAGTGCTCCCCTTTGTATTTGACTGGCTCGTCCTCCTTATTTGCCACTTCAAACCACTACCACTTCTACTACCTCTTCTACAATACTACTACTACTACTACTACTACAACTACTGATGAAATTAAGACACATTTTGCGGCGTCTTGTTGTCTTTGTTGTGAACGTTTCGCCATCCAGTGGCTGGCTGGATGGCGAAAAAGTCCTACATAGGGATGCCCGGTGTTGCGCATGTGTCTTAATTTCATCTTGGGCGGGATTTATATACATTCTTGTACACTACTGCTACTACTACTACTACACTATACTACTACCACCACCTCTTCCTGCCTATATATAGCCGTCCTGCTCCACTTCTGGTTAGTGTGACTTTGTCAATGGGCCAAGTCGGACCGAAACGTCGTCGTAAGGCTTCTCTCTTTTAAAGTGCGGGTTATTTGTGTATTTCACCCTGAGAATTAAAAAAAAGTATCTTATATCCCTACGGTTCAAACAACGTCTTTATGAATAATTTACTGCTATGACTGCCGTGCTCCCCGCATTTTAAACACTCTGCTGCACCCTACCCTATCAGATTCTGTGATCGTCTTGAATGTCATTATCATAGCTCTTTTAGCCATTCTTACGTTTAAAGTTTTCATTTTCCCATGCCATTAATCTATCCTTTGAGATGAGTCTCATCAACTTGGGAACTAGTTTTGTTACAAACCTATGGATCCATTCAGTTTTCATTCTTGACCAGATTTGGAAACTCTATCTGATGTAATTGACTCTGTGAAAGCTCTGGCAGTCATGGATAGAGGTCCCATAACATTAAGAACTGAGTTGAGAGGTTTTGAGTGTAATAAACGGTGATCATGGCAGTGACCCTTATTCATCTCTCTATTTTGGGGCAATCGTTTTTTCAATCGATGCATACCTTGCAAAATGCAGACCTTTTATGTTATCTTAGCCAGCTAGAAGCGCAATTACCAATCGGATTCAAGGGTGAGTCGACCCAAACCCTTTAACTGTTGTGGTTAACTATATACTGTGCTTAATGACATTTCATAGGGAGAGTTCCATAGTATGAAACAATATTGTTTCAGACTATGGAACAATGCTCTTCTCCAGACTGAGGGACTGACCACCTCAAAACTTTAAGGGTGATGGACTGATTACATCGTCTTCAAGTATCTTCTGCTTCTATCACTTTTCTGTAATCGACTGAAGAAGCCTACTGTGTAGGCGAAACGTTTCGAAATAAAGATATCTAACTGTTGCATATGTGTCTTACCTAACAACCTGTCGGTGGCAATATAAACACAAATGCAAATGTCGGTATTTTATACCATTTTAATGTTCATAGGGAGAGTTGTTGGCCTAGGAAAGGTTACCTGGCTTCAGAGACCACCAGCTGGTTAACTCAATATCCACCAGCTGGTTAACTATCCACCAGCTGGTTAACTCAATATCCAGATCACTTTTAGTATGAGTGTGTCCTTATTGTTGAAGAAGACAAAGTTCAAAGTAAATATTCCGAACTTGCCGAATAGACCGAATTCAATTAAAAATTAAACTTCCCCCTTCACTCAAAAAAAAAAAAAATAGATTGACTGATATAATCATTTCTATTTCTGGACCAACACTAACTTAGAAACATCAACTAACCTCTCATACTACCAATTTTTTTTTCACCTAAATTCTGGACTTTACCTGGAGAGGGTTTCGGGGGTCAACGCTCTCGCGGCTCGCTCTGAGACCAAGCCTCATGGCGGATCAGGATCTGATCAATCAGGATGTTACTGCTGGCCGCACGCAAACTGACGTACGAACCACAGCCTGGCTCGTCAGGTACTGATTTTAGGTGCCAGTCCAGTGCCTTCTTGAAGACAGCCAGGGGTCTTTTGGTAATCCCCTGACGTATGCTGGGAGGCATTTGAACATTCTTGAGCCCCTGACACTTATTGTGTTGTCTCTCAGTGTACTCATGGCGCCCCTGCATTTCACTGGGGGAATGTTACATCTCTTGCCGAATCTTTTGCTTTCATATGGAGTGATTTTCGTGTGTAAGTTTGGCACTAATAAAAACATAACATAAGAAAGGAGGATCACTGCAGCAGGCTTGTTTGCCCATACTAGGCAGGTCCTTTACAATCCATCCCACTAACAAAACATTTGCCAAACCTAATTTTCAATGCTACCCAAGAAATAAGCTCTGTTAACTCTATCCACTCATTTGCAAGTCCCACTCAAATCCAACCCATCTCACTCATATATTTATCCAACCTAAATTTGAACTACCTAAAGTCCTAGCCTCAATAATCCAACTAGGTAGACTGTTCCACTGATCAACTACCCTATTTCCAAACCAATACTTTCCTATGTCCTTTCTAAATCTAAACTTGTCTAATTTAAATCCATTACTGCGGGTTCTCTCTGGGAGAGATATCCTCAAGACCTTACTAATATCCCATTTATTAATGCTTATCTTCCACTTATACACTTCTGTCATGTCTCCCCTCAATCTTCGTCTAACCCAAGTCAATGTAATTTTAGAGTCTTCAATCTTTCTTCATAAGGAAGATTTATAATGCTGTGTTTTAATTTTTAGTCATTCTACCTTTGAATGTTTACTAACAAATTTTATGTCCATTCTATAATAAGGGAAAGACCAAATTGAGCTGCAATAATCTAGGTGAGGCCTTAAACTAATGATGTAAAAAAGCTGCAGTATGACCTCTGGACTTCTGTTGCATACACTTTTGATATGGTATAAACCTTGGTAAAAATACTGACAAGTTGGTTTAGAAAGACACGTAAGCAAACACTATAACATATTTATTAGAAAACGTTTCGGTCCTGGGCCCCTTGATCACTTCTAACATACAGAGGTAGAAAGACATTATATATATAGGCGGAGAGTGAGATGTGACGCACGTGACCTGAGGAATGTCATAAGAACAGTGTTCCTCCATTCTTATGTTCTTTCTTCTTCATCCACTAAAAACTAGAACAGTTCGCCAGGAAACACACCAAGAGCACTGCTTACTCACGATGCATTACTCTAACCAGAGTAAAGATCAAACCAGCGAGTGGCACAACCAATGAGTCGTCCAAACTAGCACTTGCAGCTGTCGTTAGTGGCAGGCTGCAAGTCAAATGTAATGCGATTTTATCGCTCAAAGAGGCCTTTGTTGTCGTCTGTACAGACGACACAGGGGGCTGAAAACTACTTACCACCACTGCTACTACCACTCTACGAGACGGGGAAATTTCTTGTCTTGATTTTCCCCACACTGAGGGCCAGGAAAACTTTGTTCCTCAAGCGACTCGACAACCTTATCACTGTACAGGCCACTGAAGAAATCAAGTCATCTATCGAAGCAAAGAATCCTTGGGCCAAGGGGACTTCATTACTAAAATACCCAATGCTTCATCCATGCTGAAGGTCACCTTCAGTGACGCAACATGGCAGCCAGAGCTCTCGCTGAGGGCCTGGCTATTCACTACTTCCACATCAACCCGGGCCTTCATCGAAGCAGAGAAATTCCAACATATCTCACAGTGCTATAATTGTTACTCATACTTACACACCACAAATGTTTGTCCTACCAAGGACAAGAAGTTCTGCTCCACCTGTGGCCGTGAGGGTCATGACTTCAAGAATTGCACTACTGCTTCACCACCTAAATGCTTGAACTGCAAGAATGACCACCATATCCTTGCGGGCCAGTGCCCTACCAGAAGAGACATACTCAAGAAACACAACAACAAAAGAAACCCAACCCACAAGCAACCACATATTCTGCTATCGCCAAGCTTCAAGCAGACACTACCAAGAAACTACATGCCACGCAAGCTGCTCCCACCACTTCCCTCCCAGCACCTACTGCCGACTCCACCAAGATTCTTTGTTGCATTATGTATGCTCATGTACAGAATGCAGCTGAGCCGGGTTTCCTTTCCCAAACACCACCATCAATGAACTTTTCAAACTAAATAATATCCCTGGCCTCACATTCCCTGCATCACCACCTTCCACTGAGATCCTAAAATCTACTGCAAATATTACCAGCATCACCGCTGCTCCACCGCTGTCACAACCTCCACTAGAACACAGAGATGGACCAATCAGAGACCTCTGAGACGTCGGCAAAACCCACCAATGGAGTCCACTACCGCTTTCATCCACTGCTAGAGCAACTGAACCAGTCGGAAATCTCGCCTTCCCCCAGTTCAGCCACCAGCCAAGAAAGCAAAAAAACAAGACCACTGCAGATGCACCCACGGTGCCACTGTCACTGACACTGCTGCACCACAACAAGTCCGATATCTGAAGGGGGGTATACTTTTTACACAACCAAGCAGTATAAGAACACAATCGTCTTCCCGAAATCACATCACCTCCAGGACGGAACAGTCAAGTATAAACCCACGACCAAACTGCTACATACACCCACTGCAGACATGACCAGACTACTCACTGCCAACACCCAACACCTTGTGGAAGTCAAGTACACCTCAAAGAGGAAATCCCGGATGGGTTCAGAATATGGACCTTGAGACGGCACCCTCGTCTAGCACGACTATCCATGACCATTTACCCAGCACTTTTCGTCTGCTAAAGCTGGGGTGTGGCTCCAATCAACCCTGTAACTGCTGCCTCTGCCCGACTGCGCTTCTCTTTGGGGAAGTCAGCGCAAGATAGAAGAAGACGACATCCTCCAACCGGGGGGCCAAGAAAGAAGAAAGATGATTTTTCGTCACCCCCCACCCGGGGGGCCACTGCCGGGTCACCATCTGGAGAAGACCTGGGCCAGAAGGACCTGCGAATCAACATGAATGAAAAAGAACACCAACACACGACACTCCACAAAAGGAGAGCACAGCGCTAGCACGATCGACACCATGCATTGCCCTTCTAGGGCCCTGGTTGGTGCCAGAGCCCGAGTTTGTACCTTACAAGATGAGGGGGGTACTTGTGCCTCCTCCATGGGAGACTTAGGCTCAGACACTCCCTAGACAGGGACCAGTGCCGGGCCACCACTTGAAAGGGCCCGGGCCGGGAAAATACCGGCGAATCTTTACAACAATTCTTATGTTCTTAGACATTTCCCCAGGTCACGTGCGTCACATCTCACTCTCCGCCTATATATATAATGTCTTTCTACCTCTGTATGTTAGAAGTGATCAAGGTCCCAGGACCGAAACGTTTTCTAATAAATATGTTATAGTTTTGCTTACGTGTTTTCTAAACCAACTTATTGATATAAATCCCAATAATCTATTTGCCCTATTACGTACGCTTAGGCACTGCTGTCTTGGTTTAAGGATACTGTTCACCATAACCCCCAAGTCCTTTTCACAATCTGTATGGCAAGTTCTACATTATTTAACTTATAAGTGCTAGGGTTATGGACACTCCCGTGCTTCAGAACCTTTCATTTATCTACATTGAACTGCATCTGCCACTTTGCTGACCAGGTATTGAGTTTGTCTAAATCCTCCTGAAGTTTCCTGATATCTACGTTTGAATCAATTATCCTACCTATCTTTGTGTAATCGGCGAATTTGCTCATTTCATTAGTAATTCCCTCATCAAGGTCATTGATATATATTATAAGCAACAACGAGCCCAAGACTGATCCCTGTGGAACGCCACTTGTTACAGATCCCCAATCTGATTTAACCCCACTTATGGTATAAATCTTGGTAATAAATACCGACAAGTTGGTTTAGAAAGACACGTAACGTTTCGGTCCTGGAACCTTGATCACTTCTCAGGACCGAAACGTTTTCTAATAAATATGTTATAGTGTTTGCTTACGTGTCTTTCTAAACAAACCCCACTTATGGACACTCTGCTTCCTGTCTGTGAGCCATGACTCGATCCACGAGAGCACTTTTCCCCTAATGCCATGAGCTGCCACTTCTTTAAGGGTGCTCTCGTGGATTTAAAGGGGCTCTCGTGGATCGAATCATGGCTCACAGACAGGAAGCAGAGAGTGTCCATAAATGGGGTTAAATCCGAGTGGGGATCAGTAACAAGTGGCGTTCCACAGGGATCAGTCTTGGGCCCGTCGTTTTTTTATAATATATATCAATGATCTTGATGAAGGAATTACTAGTGATATGAGCAATTCGCCGATGACACGAAGATAGCTAGGATAATTGATTCAAACGTAAAATGTTAGGGAACTTCAGGAGGATTTAGAAAAACCCTCTACTCTTTGTCAGAAAAGTGGCAGATGCAGTTCAATGTAGATAAATGCAAGGTTCTGAAGCTCGGGAGTGTCCATAACCCTAGCACTTATAAGTTAAGTAAAGTAGAACTTAGCCCTACAGATTGCGAAAAGGACTTGGGGGTTTTTGGTAAGCACAACCTTAAACCAAGACAGCATGCCTGGGCGTACGTAATAAGGCAAATAGATACTGGGATTTAATCAGGTCACGTGCGTCACCCCCTCCCCTCTCCGCCTATACATAATGTCTTCCCACCTCTGTATGTTAGAAGTGATCAAGGTCCCAGGACCGAGAACGTTTTCTAATAAATATGTTTATAGTGTTTGCTTACGTGTCTTTCTAAACCAACTTGTCGGTATTTATTACCAAGGTTTATTCCATATCAAGAAGTGTAAGCAGCAGAAGTCCAGAGGTCATACTGCAGCTTTATACATCATTAATAAGGTCTCACCTAGATTATGCAGATCAATTCCGGTCTCCATATTACAGAATGGACATAAATTCGTTAGAAAACAATTCAGCGTAGGATGACAAAATTTAAATTTACATAGCATTAGAAAATCTTCCTTATGAAGAAAATGAAGATTCTTAAGTTTCATTCACTTGTTAGACAAAGAATGAGGGGAGACCTTATCGAGGTGTATAAGTGGAAGATAGGTATTAATAAAGGGGATATTAACAAGGTCTTGAGGATATCTCTCCAAGAGAGAACCCGCAGTAATGGATTTAAATTAGATAAGTTTAGATTTAGAAAGGACATAGGAAAGTATTGGTTTGGAAATTGGGTAGTTGATGAGTGGAACAGTCTACCTATTTTGGGTTATTGAGGCTAGGACTTTGGGTAGTTTCAAATTTAGGTTGGATAAGTACATGAGTGAGAGGGGTTGGATTTGAGAGGGACTTGCACAACGGAGCTTGTTTCTTGGGTGGCATTGAAAATTGGGTTGGTCAAATGTTTGTTAGTGGGATGAATTGTAAAGGACCTGCCTAGTATGGCCAACAGTCCTGCTGCAGTGTTCCTCCTTTCTTATCTTCTTTATGTTCTTATGTTAACAGTCTTTGGTGCGGAACTCATCAAAAGCCTTACTAAAATCTAAGTAAATAATACCAAAATCGTGGTCAACAGCCTCAAAAGCTTTACTGAAGAAAGTTAATAAATTAGTTAGACAAGACAGGCCTCTTGTGAATCCATGCTGAGTATCATTAATCAAGCTATGCTAATCGAGATGGCTTCTTATAATCTCAGCTATAATTGACTCTAGTAATTTGCCTACATTTGAGGTCAGGCTTATTGCGCGGTAATTTGACGGTAACGACTTGTCCCCTGCTTTAAAAATAGGAATTACATTAGCCATCTTCCACATATCAGACACTACACCTGTTTGAAGATATAAATTAAAAATATTAGTTAATGGTTCACAGAGTTCCAATTTGCATTCCTTAAGAACCCTTGAAAAAAGCTCGTCAGGACCCGGCGACTTATTTTGCTTCAGTCTATCTATCTGCCTCACAACCATTTCACTAGCGACTGTGATGTTACATAATTTATCTTCTTCAGGCCCACTATAAAAATTAATTACTGGAATATTGTTAGTGTCTTCCTGTGTAAAAACCGAGAGAAAATAATTATTTAAAATCGAGCACATTTCATTCTCTTTGTCAGTAAGATGCCCATAGTTATTTTTAAGGGGACCTATCTTATCTCTAACTTTTGTTCTATATACCTGGAAAAAAAATTTTGGGTTACTTTTCGAATCTCTAGCAACTTTAATTTCATAGTCCCTTTTAGCTTTTCTTATCCCCTTTTTAATGTCCCTTTTAATGTCAATATACTGATTCATAAGATGACCCTCACCTCTTTTGATGCGCCTATAAATTCCCTTCTTATGCCCTAGTAGATATTTCAGCCTATTATTCATCCATTTTGGGTCATTTCTATTTGATTTAATTTCTTTGATACGGGAAAAGTTCTTTGAGCCATGTAAGTTCAAAAACTTCATATTGACAGCTCTGTTCGTTACCCTAGTAACTGATGTGTTCTCAAGCCCATCGAACGCTAACGAAAATCGGGGCTGTTACTGATTATCCCTACTTCATATTTCCTAAAATGCTAAATTAATTGATTTGCGGTCGCTGAAACCCAATTTCCTCTAAAAATTTCTAAATTAAAAACAAGGATTCATTGTTTCCAGAACTAAGTCAAGCATTTTTTCCCCCTTGTGGTTTTTTCTGTCACAAATGTTTCAAAAAACAATCCTGAATACTTTAAGAAGTCGTTTGTTCTAAATTTCCCCTAAGAAAATTTCCCAAATTTAAAATCAAAGTTAAAGTCTCCTAGAATTCTTCGTTTTTCGTGCCGGTGGGCCCTTTAAAAATTTCCCCCATAGTATCTCCCTTGGTCCCCATCTTGTTGGGGGACGGTAATTTAAAACCCAAAATAAATTTTTTGTCCCCCTGAAAATTATTTCCAAAAAAACTCAGTAGGGTTTTAGACTTTATACCTATTTTTACCAACAGTTCAAGCGATCCGGACATACGTGCACCCCCCCTCCCTTCCCGTAATTCTATCTACTAGGAACAATTTAAAACCTGATGGACATTCAGCGGATATCCCGATTTTTTGTATTAAAACCCGTCTCGTCAAGGCAAAACATGAATGTTTTCCTGCCTAGCAAACTATTCAACCATCCCTCTTATTCCAGCACTACGACTATTTTTGTAAAAAATTTAAAGGGCCCTCCCTTCCTTTTTTTTCCGTGTTTTTGTTCTTTTATTGCCTGTTACCTTTCCCTTACACCTAATTCCATTGGGTTTTTTATGTTCATCAAAAACTCTTCCTCATTCTGCCTATTTCTGGTTTTCTTAAAACTCACACTATCGCTACACTCAGAATTCACTGATTTTCCACGAAAACCAATACCACTATCTATTTCTAGTTTAAAGACCTAATTGTTCCCTCAACTGCATTGGCCAGTGCTCCCACCCCAAACCTAGATAAGTGAACCCCATCCCTGGCATACACGTCATTTCTGCCAAAGAAGAGGTCCCAGTTGTCAATGAATGTTACTGCATTTTCCATACAGTATTTGTCCAGCCAACAATTGACACCAATTGCCCTGGACAACCATTCATTTCCAACTCCTCTCCTTTGCAAAATACTACACATGACAGGTTTCCCACCCTTCCTCCTAATTATCTCTATTGCTGACTTATACCTGCTAATCAGGTCCTCACTCCTACGTCTGCCAACTCGTTGCCTTCAGCACTGAGACAGATAATAGGATTGCTCCCATTACCTCTCAGATGTCATCCAGACGGCTAACAGTATCCTTCATCCCAGTCCCAGGAAAACCACTCTCTGCCTACATTCCTATCCTCAAGCAGAATGCCCTACCATGTACCTAATCTGGCTTCCTCAACAACAACAATTTTTTTTACCTTCCTTGGCCGTCGTCCGTCGTGATGCTCCCAGTTGTCGACTCACATTTGTCAGGTACATTACACCTTCACTTGGGGAATTCGTCAAGACGTTCTCGATGGTTTTCGTTGGGGTTTCTAGGGATGTCTCACTTACGTCTGCCAATGCTTCCTTGGTGCTCGTTGTGACATTCCCAGTAGAACCCACATTCGTCAGGTAGCACCGAAAATTGGTTGGAAGTTTCCACAGTAGTCTTCTGGGTCCTCGTTGTTTCTGCCTCTCCAACATCTTCGGGATCCTCACTTGGTTCCATGTGCCTGGCCACTGACCAAGCTCCCCTCTTAACCTGGGGACTCACAACAGGTTTAAACTTCGAATCCTCTTGTTCTCCTCCCTTAATCCCCGTATCTCCTGCTTAGCAACCCTAAGCCTTCTTTCAGCTGCTGATAAAGTTTGCACCATTGAGCTAAGTTTCACGTCCCACGAGCCCAAGTACCGTCACCACTATACTGGTACTATTACCTCTCTCGCTGGTTCCAGGGAAATGCAATTAAGGGCTTCACCGTTCTCGATTTTAGGTGATGCGTACTATGTGGGGCCGTGAAAGTTCTTTGTGCACTCTTTCCAAAGGGCAGCAATTTCACCTGCGTTGAAGGGGTCGTTAGTGTACAGCAGTATTCCAGCCTAGCCAGAACAAGTGATTTGAAGAGAATCATCATGGGGTTGGGATCCCTAGTTTTGAAGGTTCTCATTATCCATCCTATCATTTTCATAGCAGATGAGAATAAATACATTGTTGTGGTCTTTGAAAGAGAGATCCCTCACATTACCACTCCCCGGTCCTTTATTAGTTTTTCGCACTTTTTGTATGGTTAGAATTTGTTGTATACCCTGATACAGTTTTAATTTTCTCAGGTTTTCCATATCTGAGTAGTTGAAATTTCTCTTCATTGAACTTCATATTGTTTTGAGTGGCCCATTTGAAGATTTGGTTGATATCCGCTTGGAATTTTGTGGTGTCTTCGATGGAGGTCACTGTCATGGTAATTCGGGTGTCATCCGCAAAGGAAGACACGGAGCTATGGCTTACATCTCTATGTCAGATATGAAGATGAGGAATAGGATAGGAGCAAGTACTGTACCTGATGGAACAGAGCTTTTCACCGTAGCTGCCTCGGACCTTACTCTGTTTACTATTACTCTTTGTGTTATATTTGTTATAAAGGTTATAGATCCATCTACCAACTTTTCTGTTATTCCTTTATCACTCATTTTGTGCGCTATTATACCGTGGTTACACTTGTTGAAGGCTTTTGCACTGTCTGTGTATACTTCATCTGCATTTCGTTTATCCTCTGTAGCATCCAATACCTTGACACAGTGGTCCAGTAGCTGGGACATGTAGAAGCGACCTACCCTGGGTCGTGTAACTGATGGGTATCAAGGTGGCTCGCAGTCTTGCTTCTTAGAACCCTTTCAAAGATTTTTATATGGGATGTTAGTGCTATCGGGCTGTAGTTCTTTGCAATTGCTTTACTGCCACCTGTATAACGATTTCTTAGAAAATGATAAAGTGCCAATATTTAGTAGAAGAGTAAAGGCAAGGTAGGCCTACCGGGTAGGCACCTCTGTTCTCAGTAATGATCATAATTATACAAATAACAACATGATAAATAGCGACCTGAAAGTGAGAGTGACAGGTTAGATTAGTCGGGAGACAGATTAGATTAGTGCAAGGACAGATTAAATTAGTGCAGAAACAGATTAGTTTAGTGGGTGAGCACAAAGGAAGCATACAGCGATTGAGAAAATAGCATAAACAAAAGAAGCAAAACAACAAAAAACTAGAGGGAGGACGGCAATAGTAGACATCATTTTCGTTCGTTTGGTGGCCAAGAATAAGTTTTGTGGCACAAAATATCGAAAGAAGTGTAAATATCCGGACAGAAAAGTGAAAAGTTTAGACGAACGAGCGGAGTAAATACAAGTGGAGTTCGATAATCTAATTAGGTGCCAAAGAATTTTGAAGGATCTCCCCCAGTATGACAACGCCACAAGAGGGACAACAAAGAGCCAACCACGACCCACTTCGCTGTCAAACGTGAAAGTATTCACCTATTCTCTGCTAAATGGTCAGGTAAATAGCTCCAGGCATTCTGCCATATATGGAAGTAAAAGGTTCACTCACCCCAAGAGAGCCTGAGTGTTAGAAACAGAGTTATTAGCACTCACCAAGGAAGAGAAGAATAGGAATTAGAAGGTGTAACGTCAGCGCTTAGGCACGAGATGAAAGTCCTAGGTCCCCTACGTACACAAGTATTCACAGACACACATATGGGACGAGCACACCCGCACATACTAGAACATACAAGAACATACATGTAAGGAATACTTTAATAGCCCAAAGAGCTACCAGAGTGAAGTGAGGAAGAGAGGTTAGAAGACTGTCAGCAGCAGTGCATGTACCCGTTGATGCACACACACATATATACACAAAAGCAACTCTTAATCTAGTATGTCATCGATAACAACAATGTCTGCATAAGTTGTTTCAGGTAATTATAGAAATAAAGATTAATTTATTATTACTGTTAAGTCAGAAATGCTTTATTGGACTGCAACATCCGAAGTTGAGGGACAGGAAGCGGGGAGGTGCATGTACATGTACACACACCATACATCGTATGTATACATGATGCGCGCACACACACCGTGTACCTCAGGCCCATACTGGAGTATGCAACACCAGTCTGGAACCCACACCTGGTCAAGCAAGTCAAGAAATTAGAAAAAGTGCAAAGGTTTGCAACACGACCAGTCAAGGAGCTAAGGGGAATGTCCTACGAGGAGAGGTTAAGGGAAATCGACCTGACGACACTGGAGGACAGGAGAGATAGGGGTACATGACAACGGCATGTAAAATACAGAGAGGAATTAATAAGGTTGATAGGTACAGGATGTTTCAGAAATGGGACACAGCAACAAGAGGTCACAATTGGAAAATGAAGACTTAGATGAGTCCAAGGGATGTTAGGAAGTACTTCTTCAGTCACATAGTTGTCAGGAAGTGGAAAAGTCTGAAAAGTGATGTAGAGGAGGCAAGATCCATACACAGCTTTAAGAAGAGGTATGATAACGTTCAGGGACCAGGGAGTGTGTGGACCTAGTGGCGACCAGTAAAGAGTCGTGACCAGGAGCTATGACTCGACCCCTGCATCCAAAACTGTACCCTCTGCCTCCACTCCCACAGCAACCCCACATTGTTCCCCGCCAGGTCTCCCGCTCCCCGTACCCCGACGCTCTCCCCAGACCACAGTCTTCGAAAAAATGTTGAAGGTTTGGTATACGAATGCAGATGGAATAACAAAAAAATGTGAGGAGTGGCATGAAAGAATCAAGGAGACGCCCCCAGACATCATAGCACTCACAGACAGAAACGAAACTCAATGGAATAACAGACGCACTCTTCCCACCCGGATATCAGATCCTGAGAAAAGATAGAGGGAGCAGAGGGTAGAGGAGGAGTTACACTGCTTATTAAGAGTAAGAAAAATAAAGAGCTGGACAAATAAGGAACAAGAAAAATTAAAAAAAGAAGTTAATGAATATTAAGAAATAACACGAAAAATAAACAGTAAGTGAAATGATGTGTTGGTGAAATAAAAATGAGAAAGGAGTAAGACGAACGATTATCAAATGTAATGAAGAACAAAAGAAATGAAGAGAAATGAAATAGAAGAGAAATGAAGAGGAACAGAAAGGTCGAGGAAGAGAAAAGAGGAACATCAAAATAAAGAGTCGGGAAAATAACAATAAAGGTAAATGAAGAACAGATGAAAGAAAGAGCTGGAAATAGGATGATTAAGATTATTGCTGAGCAGGAGAGAGTGCACCAAGACCAATAAAGACCAAGACCAATGCAGAACAAGTCCAGTAAAGACCAAGACCAATACAGACCAAGACCAGTACAGACCAAGACCAGTACAGACCAAGACCAGTACAGAGCAAGACCAGTACATACCAAGACCAATACAGACCAAGAACAATACAGACCAAGACCAGTACAGACCATGACCAGTACAGACCAAGACCAATACAGACCATGACCAGTACAAACCAAGACCAATACAGACCAAGACCAGTGCAGACCAAGACCAGTACATACCAAGACTAGTACAAACCAACGTCAATACTGACCAAGACCAATACAGACCATGACTAATACAGACCAAGACTAATACAGACCTTGACCAGTACAGACCAAGAATAATACAGAACAAGACCAATACAGATTAAGACCAGTACAGACGAAGACCAATACAGACCATGACCAGTACACAAGACCCAATACATAAAAGACCAGTGCAGACCAAGACCAGAACAGTCCAACATCAATGCTGGCGAAGACCAATACAGACCAAGACTAATACAGAGCAAGACCAGGACAGACCAAGACCAGGACAGACCAAGACCAGTACAGACCAAGACCAGTACAGACCAAGACCAGTACAGAGCAAGACCATTACATACCAAGACCAGTAAAGACCAAGATTAATATAGACCAAGAGCAGTAAATACCAAGACCAATACAGACCTAGACCAGCAGAGACCAAGACTAATATAGACAAAGACCAATACAGATCAAGACCAGTACATACCAACATCAATACAAACCATGACCAGCACAGACCAAGAATAATACAGAACAAGATCAATACAAACTAAGACCAGTACAGACGAAGACCAATACAGATCAAGACCAGTACAGACCACGAACATTACAGACAAAGACCATTACATACCAAGACCAGTACAGACCAAGACCAGTAAAGACCAAGATCAATACAGACCAAGAGCAGTAAATATCAAGACCAGAACAGACTAAGACCAATACAGGCCTAGACCAGTACAGACCAAGTCCAATGTAGACCAAGACCAATACAGACCAAGACCAAAACAGACAATGACCAGTACACAACAAGACCAATACAGAAAAAAGATCAGTACAGACCAAGACCAGAACAGTCCAGCATCAATACTGGCGAAGACCAATACAGACCAAGACTAATACAGAGCAAGACCAGTAAAGACCAAGATCAGTACAGACCAAGACCATTACAGAACAAGACCATTACATACCAAGATCAATACAGACAAGAGCAGTAAATACCAGGCCTCTCGGTAGGCATGCCAGCCTGCCCACCCCTCCCTCTCTCAGCGGCCTTCACTCAGTCAACAAGGCCTACTCTTCTCTCCCTCGCGGGCATGGCCCCTCCGGGGCTAGGGCACTAACACACTGCCTGTGTACCCAAATATCGCAAATAAAGTAAGAAACCTCCAAAGACTTATCACTGAAGCCCGCCTGCAAGAATGACACATATAACTCATTTTAGAAAAATACAGACCAAGACCAATACAGACCAGTACAGAACAAGATCAGAACAGACCAACATCATTACTGGTCAAGACCAATTGAGACCAAGATCAATACAGACCAAGACCAATTCAGACCAAGATCATTATTGACCAAGACCAATACAGACCAAGATCAATACAGTCCAAAGACCAATACAGACCAAAACCAATACAAACCAAGATCAATACAAAGATCAATACAGACAGAGATCAATACTGACGAAGGCCAATACAGACCAAGATCAATACAGACCAAGACCAATACAGACCAAGACCATTACAGACCAACTTCTGACCGGCTTCGATCTTACTGTGTTTGTGTATTTTAGGATATTGGTGTTCTTAGTGTCTTTGATAGGACTGAATTAAATTTGAGCTGCCTGTATCCTAACCTACAAGTTTTCTCGGAGAAATTACGATGTTAGTTTCCCTATAATGACTTATAAATGCCTCTTCTGATTCCCTTCGCCTCTTTAACACTAATATTTTAATATATTATCTTCTTATCGACTCTGTACTATTCCACTTGTGGAATAAGGGAATCTCTTCCTGTGGTCGAGCAGCCTCCGATATTCATCTTGTTTTTTAATATGTTTGTTAAAACCTCTTTAAAAAATGTTAAATTACTTATAACTTATAATTGTGTAACTATACCTTTGTTGGTTCCCTTTTTTCCTAATTTATTCTAGTCTTTATTCGTCCAAATTACTTTTAAAAAATTATACATGTTTTATTGGAAAGCTGGGAAAATATCGGCTTTAAAATTAATACAAATAAAAAAAAACTACAAAATTTTTATTAATCAGTTATTTAAAAATGCTTGTAAAAAAAACTATTAAGTATAAGTAAAAACTTATTATATAATTGTGCCTGATGTCGATTTCTACTGTAAGTGGGAAGCCCCAACATTTTTCTCAAAGCATTTGACAAGTCTTTAAAAATATTATAATACCGAAAACTATGATTTTTATCAGTATGCGATAGTTGTAATACATAATCAGTCATGTAATAGATTTTAAATAAAAACCAGAGTATCAAAGTTTACGCTTTTAATATTTTTTAAAAACAATTAATTGTTATTAATGTTGGTAGAATTACCGACAATATGTAAAGTAAAAGGACACATGTCAACTTACAGCTTAATGAAGCTCCTGGAGAGCGAAACGTTGCCACAAAATATCACATTAGTTGCACTTGTGTCCTTTTAATTTACAATTAATTGTTACACAAAACATTTAGTTATATTTCCACTTCCATATCAAACAAATCACTTTGAGTGTAATGACATAAGTATCTAATATTTTCCACAATTTCATGATGCCTAGGAAGGTTATTCTTATCACCAACTCTTTCTAATCTTTTCACGAAATATCATTCATTTTTTTTGCTTGGGTTAATCGGTTAATTTAAATAATGTCATTTATAAAAAATAATGATTTTTCTAAATAAACTGTATATAATAATATAGTATAATATAATATCTTTATTTACTACAAGTACATGTACAAGGTATACAGGTCTAGCTGACATCAGTGGCTTGTTAGTACATAGAAAGACCCTTGTTATGCTGAGCTTTTCGGGTAAATTAGGTCAGTGTCCCAGGATGCGACCCACACCAGTCCACTAACACCCAGGTACCCATTTACTGATGGGTGAACATAGACAACAGGTGTAAAGAAACACGCCCAATGTTTCTACCCTGGCTGGGAATCTAACCAGACCCTTATCGTTTGGAGCGTGAGCTTTAGCCACCAGGCCACCAGACCTATAACTTTGCATTCAACTCCAGACGACACTGAAACACATTTTGTGGTCTGAAAATACCGATCACACAATCATAAAAATCATTTTGAACAAGTAAACAATGGCAACCAACGATGATCAAACCATGAATAAAGAAATAGTGTAACAATGTCATGCTGGAAGAATGAAAATTATGATTATGATTAGAGAATAACTACAAACAGTAATGAATGAAACACGCACAACGAACATGCTGTTATACCAGCATTTTTTGTACACCGTGAACTGATGGAATACGACCACCCACAAGGAAGCTGTTATACTAACTAGGCTCATTTCAAAACACAGCCCCAACTATTGTATATTACCACTTATATCATTAGATATCCAGTACAATATATTTACCACCCCAAGAATTCTGCTTGCAATAGTCAGCAATGGCGGCTCGTATACAGACACTGCGAAACTTCAGCACCCAATATTTTCACTCGATATTATCGATAACATTCAATGTAATGAGTCTTCTTTTTCTTCAATTCTTTCTTTATACATGTACATTATATAATCCTTAAGCTTAATGTCGGTAGCCATCCCCTAGTACATGAAAATAATTACAGAAATCCTTGTATGGAGCTGTGCGCTTCACATTTCCAGCGACTCGGTGTTTGGCTGTTGTGCGCATGTGCACATGTCTGAGATAAGACGCTGCACTAGGTAGAGAGAGCACTGTCGCTGACGCAGTGCCGACCCTGTTGTGCAAGTGTAAGGTAGTATTTCTTTTTGACTGAGTGTTGTGCTTAAAAACCATGTATCATATTCTCGAATGTGATCAACTGTAGAATTAGATGATTATCATGTTTCCAGCTATTTTATTTAAGTCATAATTTTTTACACAATATTAAAACAACGGCTAAAAAATTTATGAAGCAGCACCTCCACTAATTTTAGCTATGAGCTGCCACGACCAGGACCGAACCCCGATTCGCCGGTAGTAAGCTAAAGGAAAAATTATCAGCACACGTCTGTGACTGGTGAATCTACGAAGAATTAAAGATATAGCCGAATAAAAAATAGTGCATAACTAAGAACATGATCTAGAGACGGAAAAATCTACTAAACCCTTAAACGATACAACAGCAAGTTTTGAAAATGAGAGGAACAGGAAAAGAAAGCTGGAAACGCTGCACATTTCTCGACTATCAGAGCGTTTTTGTTAGTACTCACTGGTTAATATTGTCGAAAGGCAAACTTCGAATATTACAATATAAATAGGGAAGAGCTAAACCAACAGGGGTTGCACACTTCCTGCAGGCTGAGAGGTAATTAGGACTGGCACAAGATAGGGAAGAGAAGCTCTAATTCCAGAATCAAAAGTATCTTACAAAAGGAAATTAGATTTCGAAGATGAAGATGCAGGAAAATAAAATGAATGAGGTAGAGAAGAACAGGAACAACAATGCTTGGAGTATACCTGGAGAAGGTTTCGGTAGTTTAATAACGCCCCTGCTGCCCGGTCTGAGACCAGGTCTCGTGGTGGATCAGGGTCTGATCAACCAGGCTGTTACTGCTGGCCGCACCTAAACCGATGTAAGAACTACAGCCTGGCTGGTCAGGTACTGACTTTAGGTGCCTGTCCAGTGCCTTCCTGAAGACAGCCAGGGGGCAGTTGAACATTTTTGGGCTCTGATTCTTATTGTGCTGTCTCTTAGTGTACTCGTGGCGCCCCTGCTTTTCATTGGGAGAATGTCGCAACTCCTGCCTAGTCTTTTGCTTTCGAAGGGAGTGATTATCGTGTACATTATAAGAACATAAGAAAAAAGGAACACTGTAACAGGCCTTCTGACCTATGCGAGGCAGACCCAATCTCTCACCGGCTTAAGCCATTGCCTTGACCTAGGGAGGTCAGACGCGTCACTTAAGGGAGGAGCACGAGATCCGACCTGGTTGCACAATGGAAATAAATGGTATCAAATACCGACACAGTGGAAATATAAACACATATGCAGTATAATGTGATCCTTTATTGACAACGTTTCACCCACACAGTGGGCTTTTTCAAGTCACACAGATCTACCTGGGGTGGAAGGTACGGGAGTATTTATAGTCAAGTTCAGAATGTTGAGGTCAGGTGGAGAATGCTACATCTGATGATCTACCGGGTGGAGTTATAGAGTCTTGGGTAGCTTGGAAGGGGTATTGGACAAGTTGTGAGTAGACCTTCTGCAGTGTTCTATGTTCTTATGTGGGATAGCGATGAAGAAGTTTCTTGGCGAGTGGTTCAGCTATGTTATAGAAGCCGTTGTTCTGGTTGAAATTGTTGGTTATAGAGGTAAGCGATGATTCCAGGATTCTTCGGTATTGAGTGTTGTCTTCTGTGGCGATAAGTCTTGAGTTTCTGTAGTTAATTAAATGGTTGTGTGAATTGCGATGTTGTACACAGGCATTCCTTGTATCGTCAGTCCTGCTTGCATATTGGTGTTCTGAAATACGTGTTTGGAGGTCTCTTGATGTTTCGCCCACATATAATTTGTTGCAGTCATTACAAGGGATTATGTTACCCTGCAGAGGATGGAGGCTTGACCTGTCTACTACTGGTGATGTCCTTGATGGTCGTGGTTGTGGAGGTAGATACTTGTAATGATGTTTTTGGGAAAAAGATGTTGGAAACATGTTTGGCAATGGAGTTGGTGGGGAGGACTATGTATCTCTTCTCGGCAGTGTCTTCTCTGGTGTGTTGAAGATTTTTAAAATGCCCGCCGTCTGCAGTCTCTGATGAAGTGACGAGGATAGTGGATTTTAGAAAATACTTGTTCAATTATAGTGCATTCTTCCTCAAGGAACTCATTGCTGCAGATTCTGAGTGCACGCAGGAAGAAGCCTATAAATTACACCACGTTTGGTTTTGGTGTCGTGGTGGAGTAGAAGTGGAGAAGATCGTTTTGGTTGGTGGGTTTCGTAGACTTTAAAACAAAGTTCGTGGTCAGCTTTGCAGAGCAGAACATAAAGGGAAAAGGAAGAGTGTTGTCGATTTCTTCTTCAAGTGTGAACTGGATTGAAGGCTCGACCTGGTTGAGCTTGTCTTGGAGAGCTTGAACGTTGAAGCGTTTAGGAGTTATGAGGAGAATGTCGTCAAACATAACGGAGCCAGGTGACAGACGAAGGAATAATGGTGGAGAAACGTTCGGCTTCTAGATGTTCCATGTATAGGTTCGCCAGGACCGCATGAGTGGCGAACCCCTGGGTAGTCCAAAAAATCTGCTGAAAGAGGTGATTTTTCGAAGAGAAACACGTAAAGCCAACACATAGTTCAAAAAGGGCGATGAAATCGCTGGCTGGAATGGGAAGAATCAAGTGAATCGTCAAATTTTCCTGCGCAGAGATCGATGGCTTTGTAGTAGGTACTTTGGTGAATTGGGAAGTCACGTCAAGGCTGGAAAGTTTCTTGTTCCTGATGTTGATGTTGCGAATGCGATTGAGAAGATCACCCGAGTGTTTGAGATGTGCTGGACTGATAGTGCCCAAGAGTTTAGAGAGGTGTTTTGCGAGAATTCCTGAGAGCTGGTGGGGAGCACTGCCTATTCCCGAGGATATGGGCCTCAGTGGGATACCAGGCTTGTGAGTTTTTGGCAGGCCGTACATTCTGGCAGGTCTGGGGTTGCTTGGGATGGTGTGCAGAAGTTTCTTCCCTTGTTCTGAGGGGCTCACACTCAGTTCACGGAGTTCACTACCTTATCACAAGATAGGCACATGGCTTCTGCCGAAAAGAAGAGGTCACGATGCTCCATGAACACGACGGAGGACTCAGATTTGGAAATGTGGGGCGAAATTCTAGCGAAGAAGTTGCGAGAGGAAGAGGAAGATCCTGCTCACATTGTAGCAGATCTGACAGTCCCAACCATGGAGCCAGCGACAATAGAAACAGGTGCGGTAATAAACACCCCATACCCCGAAAACCAAGAGGGATGGAACACTGTGGACAACAAGAAGAAGCGCCATCCGTCCAAGGAGCAGGCAAACCAGCTCAACCGACCTGGCAAATTCAAGGTGAAGTCTTACGGGGACCACAGAACCCACTATGGGGTTGTTTCATACCTGGAAATTTCACGACACAACCTAAAGTTCAAGATATGGTTCAACTTGAGGGGAGAAGCAATATTGACTCCTCTCAACAAGGAAATGTATACCACCTTGAAGAGAGTCATGGAGACAGATCGCTCATTCACCTGGAGGAACTGGACTCTCGGCAGAAGATCACCAAGGGTGTAGTGATGCGATACCCCTGATGATCCCCAAACGAGGCAGTATCAGCTCACCCCAGTGTGGTGTCAGCTCAACGTCTCAAGGCAAAGCGGCAGGCAATGCACCAACCCGACAGGTCCTCATTCAGCATGTAGGACCACTGCCTCCCAGCTGGACCTCGGTTTTGGGGCAGGTACGATGTCAGGACCTTCACAGCAGAACCAGTTCGCTGTTTCAAGTGTCAGGTTATGGACACCTGGGTGCACTCTGTCCAAACAGAGTAATCTGCGGTGTCTGCAGCCGCACCACCCTACCGAGGAATGCATCACCAAGCTGAAAAATGCATCGCCACCCACTCCACAATGCCCGAACTGCAGGCAGAAAAAACCATGCCTGGAATCCTCGATGCCCCGAGAGGCTCGCCAAAATTCAAGAAGTCTGGAAGACCCCAAAAAACTCGGCAACAGGCTACGACAGATCATCACTCTCAGCAAACGTGGGTGCAGAGAACCCTGCCATACCGCAGATCTCTCAGCAGCTAACCCAAAGTCAATGCCCAGGAATTCCCAACCCTAGAAGCCTCAACCAGGCATCAAGGTCAAGAACCTCCTGCACCCTCCCTTTCAACGAAAAAAAACAGAAACAAGAGGAACAGGAGGCGTCAACAGGGTGCATCTGGTCAATGCGATCAGCAGGCGGCACAAAACGAGCCCCCCCCGGCCATAGCACGACAAGCAGGCACTCCTTACCCGGCACAGGGCCTTTGCAGACTAAAACTGGCACCTCACCAGGAGATCCGGCTACCCAACCGGGTTTATACAGCAACAGACCACGGGCATACAATAAAGAAATCCAACCCTCAGCAGTCCCTACAGACCACAACAACCCAGATAATATCCCATCTTTCGAACCCAACTCCAAAGCAGGCCCTCACCAGGGAGGATCTCGTAGCACCATCAAGGTGTTCACAGATCTTATTTGCAACACAATCAACTCCACGAACAACAGAGCGCATTTCCGGAGAATGGTCAGTAGCTCCTGAGAGTGTCTTTCTGACCGAAGAGGGACAGTGGATGCCATGAATTTGCAGGTTCTCAGAGCGGGCAGGACTCAATCTCCAGCTCAGGAAATAACATCGATGGAATAACCTCGGTACCAAATCACACCTCAAGGTCCTACAGTGGAACATTAAAGGGCCTGAGGGCAAACAGCACCTCCTGCTGGAGGCAGTAATTCGGGATCGGGTTGATATCGTCTTGCTACAAGAAACTCTGACTGTCCCGACTATGTGCCCAAGATACCCGGTTTTGCTGGGTATTTTCGGCACAGGGACCCGGGCGTTCACTGCAGAGGCACAGCTGTATTTGTATCCAATACAATACCTCACGAGGTTATACCCAAACCCATGTGGACTGTGGGGAGGATGTCGAGGTACAGGCCATCCTTGTGCACATACCTGGGGCGTCCATTACCATCTATAACATCTACAAGAACCCAAGACACACCCTTGACATTGCAGAGCTCCTCGCACTAGCAGCACTGAGTGTATTATTGGGGGTGGAGATTTCATGCACATCACCCAATGCTGCACTCTCACTCAGCAACCAATGTGCTGGCAGAACTAGCAATGCTCCTACACGATATTCCAGAGGTAAAGTTGCTAAAAAAATGGAGACCCCACACACCTGTTGGTGGCTGCCTCGACCTTACCTTGGGTCAAGACAATCGCGCAGGAGCACATGGGAAACTCATCCTCCCCTTTGTCAGTGACCATTTTGCAGTGATCACCACCTTCAACATCAACAGGCCTCCCACAGTTGTGCTGCCTCCTAGAGGGGACGTAAAGAGGGCCAATTGGAAGGTGTTCCAGGATTATCTTCATGACTGGTGGTCCACATTACTCTCTATCTGAAGACTGTGATACAGCAAAACAGGAGCTAATCACTGTTCTCATCCAGGCAGCAGAGTGCGCAATTCCAAAGAAGTCCGCGGACGCACTCACAAAAGAGACTGGGGGTTTTCTACAACGACGAGGTGCGGGAGCAGAACCCCCGCATCAACTTTTTTTAGGAAGCTATACAGGCTTTAACCCTACGGCAGAGAACAGGAATACTCTGAGACCCCATTGTGCAGCATGCCCGCAGAGTCTCTCTCAGAGAAAAAAACTGAGAAATGGCTGGAGTGGGCTCAACATTGGGGGCATCACACCACCTTATCTGAGATATGGGCAAACTAAAAACATAGCAAATGGCAAGAGCAAGCCGAGGCCACCAGCACACCCGAACCCATCCAGGAAGCTGAGAAACTGGTGGAGCTTTTTCACTTCCAGGGGAGCATCCACTCAGCTCCCCAGGAACTTCCGGAATATACAGACGGATCTTCTGCCACAGCCCAGCTAACGATACAAGCTGCATGTGAGTCGGAAGATGTGACTGATGAAGACCTCACGGACTTGGAACTCCGACGTTTCCATTAAGAACACAGGTGACACTGCCCCGGGCATCGATGGTGTTACATTACTCCATGATTGCACGGGGTGGGCAGAGTGGATGGGAGGCCATACTAGACGTCCCTTAACAAGTTTGTGGAGGGCCAGGAAAACTCCCCGCAGTTGGAGAAAGCTACCCTCGTACCAATTTCCAAAACCGAAGGACCCAGGCAGTATGAGACCATATCGCTGACCAGCTGCTTAGCCCAAAAACTGCTGAGAGGATGGTGTTAAACCGCCTCCTATGGAAACTTGGACCCTCTCTCATCACATATTTGGCTTCACCAAAGGAGTGGGTACAGCAGAGTGCATAACCACTCTACTAGCCAGGATTGCTGACAGTAAAAAAAAACCTAGTATTGTCGTCTACCTCGACCCTTTAAAAGGCATTTGAGCTAGCCAGCCCCACAGCAATTCTGGGGAAAACTAGCTCGGAAGGGAATCAAAGGACGCCTCCTGGCCTGGATGAGTCCTACCTTAGGGGCAGGCAGGCCTGTGTCAGCTTTCAGGGACACTACTCTTCCTTTAAATCCCTGGAAAAACGGTAGCCACAAGGAGGTGTGCTCAGTCCTACCCTGTTTAACATCCTTATGCAGGAACTTGTGAGCCTTCCCTTTTTATAGTGGTACACGGTCCCCAGCTATGCTGATGATCTTGCCACTAGTAGTGAATGGGAAAAAGGCAATTTAGAACGACAGGCTCAGAGAGCTTTGGACCTAATTATGCAGTCTTGCAAGGAACTAGGCCTCAAGATCTCGGCCGAGAAATCTTTGCAATGATGTTCAAGGACCAGATCCTGTGAATAGATTACGTATTCAGGATATAGAACTTGAGTGGACAGCTCCTACCTGTACTTGGAATCTACATTGATAAAAAAACTGACCTTTCAGAAACAGGCCGAGTATGTTCGGTCACGTGCTCTACTCAGACTCAACGCCATGGAGCCATGACGAGGCACCGTGCAGGGCAAGCAAAGATGTACTTCGCTTGTACTATATACAAGCTATACACTCGCTCATTGACTACAGTGCACCGGCGTTAGCTCATCTCTTCCCCGCAGAGCAGGCAAAGAGTGGAGGTCGACAAAATCAGGCGATAAGAAACTATGTTTTTGGGGCCCCATCTGGACCAACACAGTATGTCTCAGATCTGAGGCCCGGCTTCCTTTCCTTGGCTGACAGAGTAAGATACAAAACGCCTGCAAAGTGGCCACGATTCTGCAAGGCAGGAAGGTACCCCATAAGGAGACGGATATTGACCAACCATGGCACAAGATCCCACATCTTCACGGACTACTCCTGGATACGTTCGTTTTGTGCTGCTGGGCGAAGCTGCTGCCTATACAACTACTCCTTGAGAAGAGTTTTTGACCTTCCTGTTGCTGGGTACCATCCACCACCTCCCTGGCGCCCAGACCCAGCCGATGTTGCATCATGCAGCTACCCATCTCTAAGCGTCCTGCAGTCAAAACACTATCAGCAATCATGCTGAGACAAGCATGGCACTGGCGGGGGGAGGCACATGTGCAGTGTATTTCACAGATGGTTCTGTCGACCCTGACAGGAAGAGAGCAGCAGCTGGACTGTTTCCACAATGGTCACACACAAGGCTGGCGACTCCCTGACCACTGCACGATCCTTTAAGCTGAGCTGGTGGCGATTCAGCAGGCATTGTCACATGCCCTACGACATCGACTCCGACGTGTCATACATGTTGATTTCCCTGTCTGCAATCAATGCCCTCTCCCATCCCCAACCACAGGACAATGTTCACCTCATCACATCGATCCTGAGCATAATGACAGCCTTAGAAGTTCAGGGTAACAGATCGACATTGAACTGGATCCCCAGCCATGCTGGCATCCGGGGAAATGAGGGGGCAGATGATTTCAGCCAAGGGGAGCGGGCAGACTATCCACATGTTGGGATTACTGTCCCAATCAGCCTACGACAGACCAAAAATGGTGGCTGCCCGAGCCATGAAACTTATTGGGAGGTCTTAGGGATACCCCATCTCAACAGTGGACCGAGCAGCGACTCAGGGAAACCCCCTCCATATGATAGAAGCTGGTCCAGAGCGCAGTTGTACCGCCATCCATCGGCTTCGTTTGGGCTTTCCCACAGCCAAGATGATGGTAAAACAAGGCTGAGGAGGAGATGTGCCAGTACTGTCAGCACGTTGTCCAGCGGCCCCTAACACACTATCTTCTGGAGTGCGAAGTTACTGAGACACTCCGCAGGCAACTAGGAGGTGACATTCCTCCCGAAGAGGAACCCGAGATGACTGCGGCCAAAATGTGTACCATGGAGTCAACGAACCAGACAAACTGTTGCCTGTGATAACGACCCTTCCTCCCCCCTCGCTAGTGTCCATAGTTAGGAGTTTTAAAACGGTGTTGTCGCTTAGAGATGCACCAGTTGAACTGACCCGAAGAGTGCTTGAACAGCATATGTCGCATCATTTTAGAAACCTTTCTCCCTCGGGGGCCAGAGAGGGTCATCGCAAGATTGGACCCGTGCCAGGACTACGGTCTTGGCGAACATTATACATACATACATCTTTTGCTTCAGAAACTCCACGACTATGGTGCTCTTCGCACCTACTCCTAGGTTGAGGGACTGATTTTCCTCATCTTTGTACATAGTTTACTGTCTTCAAGTTATGTCCTAGAATTTGTATTGATAAAGCCACTGGATGGCGAAACGTTTTACAATAAAGAAATGTTGCACATGTGTCTTAATTCATCTTGTCGGTATTTATACCATTCGTACACAACTTGTCAGACCACTGCAACATCATGGAATCTTAATTCTGAGGACATGTACATAACCTTCACGACTACGACAACTACTATACAACTAAAAACCCCTTTTCCCTTTTGGGGAAAGGACCTACTTCCACTGGGGAATCCCCCCCACCAGTGAATATGCCCTCGTCTGCTACACCTGACGTTACTATATAAGCGCCAGGCTCCTTTCTTCTGCTTCAGAATCTCCACGACTATGGTGCTCTTCGCACCTACTCCTAGGTTGAGGGACTGATTACCTCATCTTATGTACATAGTTCTACTGTCTTCAAGTTATGTCCTAGAATTTGTATTGATAAAGCCACTGGATGGCGAAACGTCTACAATAAAGATACCCAGATGTTGCACATGTGTCTTAATCTCATCTTGTCGGTATTATATACCATTCGTACACAAAGGATCACATTATACTGCATATGTGTTTATATTTCCACTGGTTGCACAAGCTAGTCAGGTTCAACTCGCACCCACCCACACCCACTAATGCATTTATCCAACCTATTTTTAAAACTACACAACGTCTTAGCTTCTATGACGGTACTCGGGAGTTTGTTCCACTCATCCACAACTCTATTACCAAACCAGTGCTTTCCTATACCTTTCCTGAATCTGAATTTTTCCAATTTAAAATCATCGCTGCGAGTCCTGTCTATGTTATATATTTTTAGCATATTATTTACATCCCCTTTATTAATTCCTGTTTTCCATTTATGCACCTCAATTATATCCCCCATAATTTTACGCCTTTCTAGAGAATGCTGATTTAGGGCCCTCAGCCTATCCTCATAGGGAAGATTTCTGATATATGGGATTAACTTTGTCATCCTCCTTTGTACGTTTTCCAGTGCATTTATATCCATTCTGTAATACCAAAACTGCGCAGCGTAATCTAAATGAGGTCTAACCAAAGATATATAGAGTTGAAGAACAATCTTGAGGACTTCTATTATTTATACTTCACGTTATGAAGTCAAGGATTCTGTTAGTTTTATTGTGAACACTAATGTACTGATGTCTTGGTTTTAAATTACTGCTAACCAGAGCTCCTAAATCCTCTTCGCAATCCGTAATATTAAGATCTGCATTATTTAATTTATATGTGGCATGGTTATTTACCTTTCCAACATTTAGAACTTTGCATTTGTCTATATTAAATTGTATCTGCCACTTCTCCGACCACTGCATCAGCCTCTTCAAATCATCCTGGAGTGCTCTAATATCCTCATTATAATGAATTGGACGGCCTATTTTGGTGTCATCAGCAAATTTGCTTATATCGCTACTTATTCCCTCATCAATACCTGTCTATGGGTATTGTATACCATTTTGATGTTCAATGTTGTTTATGTTTATTGTGAACAATAAGAGGCCCAACACTGACCTCTGTGGAACACCGCTTGTGATGTGCCCTCATTCTGATTTCTCCCCATTTATGCAAACTCTCTGCTGCCTATTTGTCAGCCATGCCTCTACCCAGGTAAAAATTTCTCCTCCTGTTCCGTGTGCCTTAAGTTTCCTCAATAGCCTCTGATGTGGAACTCTATCGAAAGCCTTACTGAAGTCCATATATATACACAATATCATATTCAATGCCATGATTTACCTCCTCAAATACCTTAGTGAAGAAAGTTAATAAATTCATAAGACAGGAACGCCTTTGTAAAACCGTGTTGAGATTCATTAACCAATGTATGCCTTTCACGATTGCTGCGAGTTGCTTCGGCAATTATTGACTCCATAAATTTTCCCACTTTGTAGGTAAGGCTTATTGGTCTATAGTTCGAAGCTAAGGACCTGTCACCTTCCTTGTACATAGGTATTACATTTGCCATTTTCCACTTATCAGGCACTATGCCATCACCACTATAATGACCGTCGTCACCACAGGATTGAACCCGAGCTCATGATTTCTGAGTTGAACGATCTCGAGTTAGTAAGTTAAGTTATTAGGAAAATTTCACATAATCAATTACATATTTCCGTTACTAATGATTTTCCTTAGCGTTATTGATGCTTTTTTTTATTTAAAATCTACGACGGCTTGCTTTTCATCTGTCTGTTGCCAGAAGCCAGAACTAGCGTTCTCCTGATCATTTCCATTACTATTAAAACAATGCCTCTCGTAGACTCATAATTCACCCCTGATTCCTGCCGTTGGTTCCAGAATTCCTCTTCCCTTTCTCTCCGGCAACCACAAATATTACTCTCGTTACAAGGAAACAATGGCTGAATAGGTCATCTATATGCGGGGGCGCGTGGGACTACCACTCGCCGCAAATAAAGAAATTTCTCGGAACCAATTTTAAGTGTTGGTTTTGCCTAGGGGACCAGTTCCTCTCCCGTGCTTGGCCCGCCTTCGTTTATTCTAATAATTTTTCTCCTGGTAGGAATTTCCATATTTCATTTTTCACATTAATCTTGATATAAAGAATAAAAAGGCATAGTACAATGACTGGAACAGATTACAAAAAACCCGCACTTAGGAGACTGTACCTTATGGTGATATTTCGGTGCGACTTGGGTTATTAAGTACTTACAAAGTCACTGCTTCATCTACTACAACAGCAGAAGCAGCAGAGACTGTGCCTAATGATTACTTAATGATCCAGGTCGGAGGGAAACGTCGCTAAAGTTTCAGGCTGCTCTGTGCGGGTTAAATGTGTAACTAACGCTGACATCGCTAACGAAGTTTTTTCACGAATCTTCTAATGATGACGTGAGTGTCGTTAGTAATTATTTAATTTTCTAGTCTCTTATTATGATCATTTATGCTGCCTTTTCTCTAGCATTAATTCCCCATTATCTCTTTGGCTTTGTAATGTCTCTGTAGCGTCAATGATCTCCAGTATAACGTACAGTGACCCGGGTTACTATGACCACTTTAATATGTGGCGTTAGACATTGGTTTATAACAGTTCCAGTCCCCTTTATCCCCTGATTACCTCCCGTTAACAATGAGTCGTTTGAGTTCTTAGAGTGTAGTACCAAAAACATCCAGATGTGGGAGGTACTAGTGAGTGTGCGATGCAACTAGTGAATATATGGGTCGTAGTAGTGGGTGTGTGGGTGGTACTAGAGGGTGTGTGGGTAATATTGGTGGGTATATAGGTGGTACTAGTGGGTGTGTGGGTGGTGCTGGTGGGTGTTGAGTGGTACTAGTGGGTGTGTGGGTGGTACTGGTGGGTGTGTGGGTGGTACTAATGGGTGTGTGGGTAGTACTAGTGGGTGTGTGGGTGGTACTGGTGAGTGTGTGGGTGGTACTGGTGGGTGTGTTGGTGGTACTAGTGGGTGTGTGGGTAGTACTAGTGGGTGTGTGGGTGGTACTGGTGAGTGTGTGGGTGGTACTGGTGAGTGTGTGGGTGATACTGGTGAGTGTGAGTGGTACTGGTGATTGTATGGGTGGTACGAGAGGTTGTGTGAGTATAACTGGAGTATACCTGGAGAGGTTTCGGGGTCAACGCCCCCGCGACTCGGTCTGAAACCAGGCCTCGTGGGGGTCTTGGTCTAATGAACCAAGCTGTTACTGCTGGCCGCTCGCAAACTGACGTACGAACCACAGCCCGGCTGGTCAGGTACAGACTGTAGGTGCCAGTCCAGTGCCAGTGGTATTAGAGGGTGTGTGGGAGATGCTAGAGGGTGTGTGGGTGATGCTAGAGGGTGTGTGCGTGATACTAGAGGGTGTGTGGGTGATGCTAGAGGGTGTGGGTGACGCTAGAGGGTGTGTGGGTGACGCTAGAGGGTGTGTGGGTGATGCTAGAGTGTATGTGGGTGATGCTAGAGGGTGTGTGGGTGATGCGAGAGGTATGTGGGTGATGTTGGAGGGTGTGTGGGTGATGCTAGAGGTTTGTGGGTGATGCTAGAAGCTGTGTAGGTGATGCTAGAAGGTGTGTGGGTGATGCTAGAGGGTGTGTGAGTGGTACTAGAGGGTGTGAGGGTGACGCTAGGTGCGTAAGTGATGCTAGAGGGTGTGTGGATGATGCTAGAGGGTGTGTGGGTGATACTAGAGGGTTGTGTGGGTGACGCTAGAGGGTGTGTGGGTGATGCTAGAGGGTATGTGGGTGATGCTAGAGGGTGTGTGTGTGTGATACTAGAGGGTATGTGGGTGATGTTAGAGGGTGTGTGGGTGATGCCAAAGGGTGTGTGGATGATGCTAGAGGTTGTGTGGGTGACGCTAGAGGGTGCGTGGTGTACTTTAAAACGTGGGTGGTATTAGAGGGTCTCTGGGTGGTATAAGAGGCAGTATGGGTGTCACTACAGAGAGTGTAACTGGTACTAGAGTGTGAGTGTAGAATTAGAGGTCATGCTATTGGCTCTATAGGGTACGTAGTCGTAATAGAGGATGTTTACCTAGCACTAGACACTTAATGAATGATAGAGTAAGTGTATGTGGTATTAGATAGTGCACGAGTATATAATAATCTAATGTCACCAACACACGCGGATTAGATGGTGTTTTGGTTTGACTAGAATGATCAAGGGTGGTACTAGATGGGTATTACTAGATGCTGATTTTATTGTCCAAGGAATGTTGAAGGGGAGATACTAGCTAGTGTTTGAGTGATAACACTGTGTGTGTGTGTGTGTGTGTGTGTATGTGTGTGTGTGTGTTGTGTGTGTGTGTGTGAGGGAGAGATATACCAAGAGTGGTTGGGTGGTTAAAGGGTGTGTGGAAGATTTATAGAGAGTGAATTTGGTAGTATCAGAGTGTGTTTGGGTGATACTAAAGGGTGAGTGGCTGGTACTACGGGCTCTGATGGTTATACTAGAGGGAGCGAAGGTAGTTACAGGAAGCCTGGGTGGCACTAAAGATTATACTAGAATGTCGTTATGTGATGCTAGAGAGTGTATAGGTCGTACTAGATGTCGTTTAGGTTGTACTAGAGAGTGTGTAGGGTGGTATTAGGTGGAATTAGAGGATGTATGTTGTGCTACAATATGTATGAGAGGTATCAAAGAGTATTTGTGTGGCACGAGAGGGAATGACAGGTACCAGTGAATGTGTTGGTGCCACTGTGTGTGCTGGTATTAACTGTCTGTATGTAATGGTACTGCAATGTGTGTTGATATTTCTAAGTGTGTGAGTGGTAGTAGAATGTGTGTATGTGTGTGTGTGTGTGTGTGTGTGTGTGTGTGTGTGTGTGTGTGTGTGTGTGTGTGTGGTGTGTGTGTGTGTGTGTGTGTGGCGTGGTACTATAATGTGAGAGGAGGGTGTATCGGTGGTGTTACTGCGTGTGGGTGGTACCAGAGGGTGTGTGGGTGGTACCAGAGGGTGTGTGGGTGGTACCAGAAGGTGTGTGGGTGGTACCAGAAGGTGTGTGGGTGGTACCAGAGGGTGTGTGGGTGGTACCAGAGGGTGTGTGGGTGGTACCAGAGAGTGTGTGGGTGGTTCCAGAGGGTGTGTGGGTGGTACCAGTGGATGTGTGATATCACTGGGTGTTATGATCATATAGCATGCAATTACACTTTAAGTGTGTTGATAGCATTACAGTGTCTTGATGGCACTACATTGTGTGGGTACCATTACAGTGTGTTGATGGTACTACAGTGTGTGGGTACCATTACAGTGTGTTGATGGCACTACATTGTGTGGGTACCATTACAGTGTGTTGATGGTACTACAGTGTGTGGGTACCATTACAGTGTGTTGATGGCACTACATTGTGTGGTATCCATTACAGTGTGTTGATGGCACTACATTGTGTGGTACCATTACAGTGTGTTGATGCACTTACATTGTGTGTGGGTACCATTACAGTGTGTTGATGGTACTACAGTGTGTGGGTACCATTACAGTGTGTTGATGGTACTACAGTGTGTGGGTACCATTACAGTGTGTTGATGGCACTACATTGTGTGGGTACCATTACAGTGTGTTGATGGCACTACATTGTGTGGGTACCATTACAGTGTGTTGTGGCACTACAGTGTGTGGGACCATTACAGTGTGTTGATGGTACTACAGTGTGTGGGTACCATTACAGTGTGTTGATGGTACTACAGTGTGTGGGTACCATTACAGTGTGTTGATGGCACTACATTGTGTGGGTACCATTACAGTGTGTTGATGGCACTACATTGTGTGGGTACCATTACAGTGTGTTGATGGTACTACAGTGTGTGGGTACCATTACAGTGTGTTGATGGCACTACATTGTGTGGGTACCATTACAGTGTGTTGATGGCACTACATTGTGTGGGTACCATTACAGTGTTGATGGCACTACAGTGTGTGGGTACCATTACAGTGTGTTGATGGTACTACAGTGTGTGGGTACCATTACAGTGTGTTGATGGTACTACAGTGTGTGGGTACCATTACAGTGTGTTGATGGCACTACATTGTGTGGGTACCATTACAGTGTGTTGATGGCACTACATTGTGTGGGTACCATTACAGTGTGTTGATGGTACTACAGTGTGTGGGTACCATTACAGTGTGTTGATGGTACTACAGTGTGTGGGTGGCACTATAGTGTGAACAGATCATAACAATGGCAAAATCACCATCACAACTTAAAGCTCCTAAAACAACTTAAAGATCACCAAAACAACTTGAAAATCACCACAACATAAAGATCACCACAACAAGAAAAACATCACCAAAACAACAATATGATCACTGTAATAGCAACGACACAATCACTGCAACAGCAACGATACGATCACTGTAACAGCATCGACACGATCACTGTAACAGCAACGACACGATCACTGTAACAGCAACGACACGATCACTATAATAACAATGACACGATCACTATAACAGCGATGGCACGATCACTGTAACAGCAACGAAACGATCACTATAACAGCAACGAAATGATCACTGTAACAGCAAAGACACTATCACTATAACAACAACGATACGATCACTATAACAGTAACGACACGATCACTGTAACAGCAAAGACACTATCACTATAACAACAACGATACGATCACTATAACAGCAACGACACGATCACTGTAACAGCAACGACACGATCACTGTAACAACAACGACACGATCACTGTAACAGCAACGACAGGATCACTGTAACGGCAATAACTCACTAAAAATCCACTGCATGACACTCAAGAGATTCACATAAAAAATGCAATTGACAAGCCTAAAAAATTCTCACAATCTCACTCAGTAACACCCAAAAAGTTTCACAATAACACCGGAAACACTCACCAAATTACACATTAAATTTCCATACCATAAGCAAAACAATCCGATAAAGAATCTTATAAGATGTAAACGGGAATACCTGCAATGATCACACCATAAAATAAGCCTCAAAATTTACGGAATATCGCTAAGAATCTTACAAGAGCATCCACAAGATTCCCAGAGTAACTTTTTAAAAAAATCTCTAATTATGCTAGCAAATTTAAAACAAAAACACTTCAAAAAACTCTCACTACATCACTCAGAAAGTTGACAGTGTAACCCTCAATGCGGTCTTTATTTTTTTTTTTGCTTTAATAATTACCCGGACACAAGGACGTTAAAAGTGACTTCCTAATTAATGTTTTCAGGAGAAAATGGACAGAAATTAAGTTAACACTTCCATGCCAGAGCTGTACGTTAAGACAGTTAACTATTTGCCCCACTCTAGGAAATTAATGTTTATGTTACTAGAAAATGGGTTGAGTAACATCGTCATTAAAGTGACCTTGAGAATCTTTATTCATTTATATCTGTGAAGAGGTTCTGGGGAAATTCTTTTGATACTTCTAATTGCTGCTACCTAGTTATTAAAAAATACTGAATAATTTCGAGAAGCCCAACAATTAGAAATTTGACCCAGTTATTGTTGTGATACTCAGTGATGCCATCTAGGAAAGTGATCCCATTTTTCATAACCCCAGCCTCCCATGCCTCAATACATGCAACACAATAATGCAGAGTGGGGTATTAGTTTCTGTTGCAGTTATATTGAAGGATCGAAGCGAATCAGAAGGAGCAATCATAAGTTATAACATAAACTAATATCCCAATTTCTTGAATAAAAATGTCAAGTTTGGACACATACAGCCAAAAACTTATTAAAAAGTTCCGCCAAGACACACCGGCCTTGAAGCCACATTATCTCTGAAACCGCTCAGGTGTTGCCTGATCAAATTATCTGCGTTGAAGTATTGCGGTTAATCGGATAAGGCGCTCTCAAATTATCGCAAGGAAAACAGTATTTAAATTTTCCGAAATTCTTGCATAAAGTGCTGATCCGTATCTACAGAGACGAAAATCAGTCAAAACTGATCTCTAAGACTGATGACTACATAAGGAATAAGGAAATAAATAAGCAAGTGAATAATTAAGTAAGGACATATGATATGAAACCTAAAAATTAAGTAGTTTAACCTCAGATAACGCAATAATGTCAAAATCAATTAATAATAATAATAATAATAATAATAATATAAAAAATGGCACAGCAGGCAAGAAGAAGGGTAAACACTGTCGGCATAGAAGTGGTGCGTGGGGCTGTGCATGCCCACTCAGCTCAGGTTTTATTACCTGCCATCATCAGGGACACATACGGCATTGCCAACGAAGAGCTGTATGGTGTAGCCTTGAACGGGGCATATAGAATTTTTGTGAAATTTCTCAATGCAAGTGTATACGAAGACATAGTCGCCAGATTCCAAGATCTTTGTGAACCAGTGAACCCTGCTGTGACGGTAAGGCTACATGATGTGTCCCGCCATTATATGTGGGTGAAGATCAGGAATGTACCCTTTGAGGCTGATGAGGCAGACCTACGTGCCGTCTTCGAGAAGTTTGGGACTGTTCATATGGCGACATTGGGGAAGTGGAAGGAAGGATCATATGCAGGATGCCTGAAGGACGTTTTTCCTTGAAAATGACATTGAGGCATCCCATTCCTTCCTATGTTTTCCTAGAAGACTTCAGTACTCAAGTAATGGTGACCTACGTGGGGCAAAGACGTACCTGACGCTTATGCGGTGCCTATGATCACATTGCTGCGCAGTGTGTTAAACGACAGAGTACACAAGCGGATGAGCAGCATAAGGAGGCATCAGAGGACCTTGCGACGTTGAATTTGGCACGGCCTGAGTCGATTTCCTTGAACAAGGCTTGGAGTGTGGAGGTCGGAGGAGGCCGCCTTGAGGGAGGAAGAGTGTGTAACTCTTCCGAGAGAGTCATGCGCTGCCGGGCAGGCACCGGAGACCAGAGATGTGGTGTCGCTTGGTGAGGACAGGGCCGTGTAGGCTACCATTGATTCAGTCCTCCACGGCCTGTTAGGGACCCCAGGAGAGGTCACAGTTGAGGGGCTTGTCGGTGGCCTGGATACTGCTGGGGTTCCAGGTGGTGAGAGGGGGGTGGCATGTCAGAGACCCAGGTTGAGGCTGGGTTGCAAATTGGCACTGTGGTGGCGGAAGTGCACGAGGATGGCTTCTGGGTGGAGGCGGGGAGAAAGGCTCGAGTGTCATGGAAGAGAGCGGCAGTGCCCTCGAATGTGGACGATGTGCTCACTCCGGCACAGCGTTCGGGCAAAAAGGTTTGGGCTGATGTGGTTGAGCATGGACCTGGGGGGTCCAGAGGCAAGGGGCATGTGAAAGCAGATCACAGAATGGTGATTGAAGATCAAGGACATATAAAGGGGAAGGGGGATAAAGGTGGTGTAGTACGTAAAGGAAAACCTCCATTGACAAATTCAAGAGTCTCTCTATAAATATTAATGGTCTGAGAAATTATAGGAAGTGTGTATGGTTTCATGAGCTGTTCATTAGGTATGGTGTAGATGTAATGTTTGTGCAAGAGCACAACCACAAGCTGGATTGTATGTTGATGATTGAGGGGTATACTGTATATGTGGCACACTCAACGAGATTGAAAGGAGGAGTGGCTATTTTGGTGAGGGAGGCTAGCCCGTTTACTGTACATCATTGTGAGGAGGGGGGAGGGAAGGGTTATAAGAGTGGATGGGACGAAGGGAAGGGATAAGATGTCTTTTATGTGTGTTTACGGTCCGGCAGAGGGGGACAGTCGAGTGAAGAATGAGTTCGTCCGTGAAGTGTTGGTGTATCACTTAAGGTCACTTCCAGCATTAGCTGTGGTGGGAGGGGACTGGAATTGTGCCATACGCTTCAGGGATGTGGAACCTAGGGATGTGGAACCTGGCGTTTTGAGGGACCTGTTAACCGGGGTGGGGTTGGTGGATGTGGAGGGGGGGCGGCGTGGGAGGTGGAGCACACCTTTGTGAGGCAGGGGTATGCTGCACTGCTGGACAGGATATACGTGACAAGGAAAGCAGTGGTGCGGAGTGTAAGGGTTTTGGATGTGTTTTTTTTTATCATAGAGGTGTTTTGGTGGATTTGGGATGGGAGGGTCGGCCGAACAGGTATAAGAGTTATTGGAAATTGAATGTTCGGTTGCTTCAAGATGTTGAGGGGAGGGTCCTATTTGCACAGTGGTGGAAAGGCTTATGGGTGGGGATGGAAGTCAATGGGGATGTGTTGAGATGGTGGGATGTGACGGCGAAGATGAGGATTCGAGAGTTCTATGTACGACATGGAAGGCACGAGAATTAGTTGGCTTATGGGCTTATTGGGTATCTTGAGGGGCAGTTAAGGGAGTATTATGGAGAGAAGGGGGGGATGGGACCCCATGGCTGAATAGAGGGGTAAGGAAGCCTATAGAAGTGCAAAACGAGAGGTTTGATGCGGCAAGGGTTTTAGGGGGGTTGAGGGGGTCATGTGGGTGATAAACATCGCGTGTGTCCTGCAGGGCAGGGGCACCACGTGTTTGCAAGGGAAATGGTGGGTTTTAGGGTTCTTGAGGAAAATCGAGGGGTATAGGAGGGACAACTTTTGGGTGACAAGGGGGGAATGGGGGGTATTTTTGATGCTTGGCTAGTGCTATATGAGGAGTGGGTGTGAGAGAGGGGGGAGGGGTGCAGTGTGTGTGGACAGGATACGGACAGTTACAGGGGCCTATTGTGGAGGAAAGGTGTGGGGGCATTAATGAGTATGAACAGGGAAGGCCCGGAAATAGATGGCTGCCTGGGGGTTTTTACATACAGCATTGGGGAATATTAAAAGACTTTTGGCGCAATATTTAATACATAAGAGGGGGTGCGTGGGACCGATGCAGGACAGTGCTAGTAGTTTTGGTTGCCAAAGGGTGAAATTTCAGTGCACGGTGAGAGATTACCAATGAATCACCGGTGCACTACAAACTTTTGAAAAAATTTGGGAAATCGTATAAACCCATGGAAAGGCAATATGAGGGGCATATTGGATTCTGGGGAGATAAATAATGAGGGACGGTTATTAGAGGTTTTATTGAGGGTTCGTGAGAGGGGAACGGGGGGGTATGGTGTTGGATTGGGAACGCGTTTTACAGTGCGAGAGGAGGCTCTGTGGAGAACCCATGGAGAGGCAGGGGGGGAGGACATTGTAAATGGGCACGTACTTATATCAGGGAGCCGGGAGTGTGTACAGATTAAGGGGCGGTGGTTGCATGTAAAAATGGCAGGAATGAGGCCGGGATAGCCGTTGTACAATATTATTGCATGTTTTCAGAATCGTTTTATAGGGCATGGAAAGGTGCATACAGAACGGGTAAGGAGGTGGGAATTCCGGTATTATAGGTTTTTGATGACACAACTGTCCTGGGGATGGGAGGGAGGGATTGGGGGTCTGGAGAGAGTTATAGTTTGTTTTTTTGGGAGGGCAACAGGTATGGCAGAGAATGTGCATAAATCAAAGTATGAGATTGGGTGAATGGTGGCGGGAGGGCGGGGGTGGGGGGGTGAGGTGTGTGTCTGGACCGGGTGAAAATTTGTGGAGTTGTGTATATGGGTAATGCTCAAATGGCGAGGGAGGTTAATTAAAAGGGGTTTTGGTAGATAGAGTAGGGGGAAGATGACAGGATTGCGGCCGCACATCTTTACACTACACCAGAGGGTCAATTGTGCTTTTGTACAGCAAAATTTTTGGCATATGGCAGCTTTGTACCCTTTGGTGTATAGGGATGCCCGGAGATGTTGAGCAGAGTTTTCCGTTTTATCTGGGGTTCGGGATGCGATTGTTGAAAAGGGAGGTGGTAACACTTCCGGTGGCCTTGGGAGGGCGGGGGTTTAATTCATTTGGGAAAGAAGGTTGAAGTGTGTATATGTGAAACATGGGTTTCTAAGGGTTCGGGGGGGGGGGAGTGGAGGGTTGGAGATGCTGCAAGGAAAGATATTCGGAGATGGTGGAAGGGACGGGATTTGAGAGAGGGTTTGAGGAGTTGTTGCGTCTATTGATGATGGTCAGAGATCCGAGAAACATGCGGGTAGGTCCATGGAGAGGAAGTTATGGCCTAGGGTGGCAGTGGCAACGGAAGGAGTATACCCGATGTACGCATGGGAAGACTTTGGGGGTCGATTAAAAGGGTTACGCATCCGACCGCGCGTGAGGGAGGTAATGTATAGGTTTCTTCACGGAATATGCCGTCTGGGGTTGTATAACGAAATAGGTGAAAAAGGGGAGGGTGGGGAGTGTCAGTTTGTGGGGTAGATGAATCAGCTTTTTAGGTAGTTTATTTTTGCGAAAGCTAGGGTTGTGCGGGGAATGGTTTGGGAAAGTAATCCGGTATGTGGGGGGAAAGGGTTGTCGGTTTGAGAGTGCTCAGTTTAGATTTTGGTGGGGTAGGGGTAAAGATTCAAAGGCAGTGGCTTACTTAGTGGGTTTATTTCGTGTTATATCATGGGCAATGAGAGGCAAAGGGGAAAGGGGGAACGTATGGGTGGCCATAGCAACATCCTTTTATAGAACAAAAATGTCGCAACAGGAAATATAAAGGTAGGAGGTGGGAGAGGGATTTCCGGAGGGCTATAGGGATTTTCTTTTGAGCGATTTTTGGACTTTATAAGCGGTCAGGGGCATGAACGGGCTGGCCTTCCCCGGGGGGGGGGGGGGAGGTTGTGTGTGTTGCAGAGGGCGATTGTGTGTATGGAATTGTGTGAGGAAAAAGGGTGTGAGGTGAGTTTTGAGTGTGACACATTAAGAGGTGTGATAGGTTTTCTCCAATAGGATTAACGCCAATTGTTTTATAATCTACTGTTTTATTTGCATATTGGTGTGGTAATACTGATTAACGTTTAAAGACATTGTAAATTTGGAGTTTTAACTCTAATAATTGCATGTATTTTCTCCAACTTGTTTTCTAGGTGCCTTGCACTGCGTAGTGTTGACGCTGTGATCATGCACGGTGTCCAGAGATATGCTGTGATATGTTTGTATTGTCTGTGCATTATTGTTCGTCACTGGTGATTTGCAATTTTCAGTTTTGTTTTGAGAGTAAAGGAGTTTAATGTACGTCAGATGGTGTAAATAAAGTTGGGCAACAGTGATGTTATAGGTTTTTGTGGTTAGGTGTGCGCTAGCCACAGTCTTTATGTGTTACTTACGTCATGGTTATATTTTATGTTGTATTGTACTGTTGTCAATAACACTATGTTATGTCCATATAAGCTGTATAGAGCTTGAATGTCATAGTTGAAGCTGTGTTATTGTTTTTTAAAGTTTGGAATTGCATGTTTAAATGTGTAGAAGCTTACATGTGTTGGGTTTTTGAGACTAAGTTTATACCTATGGCATTGTAGTAATTTTGTATGTCTTTGTGACTTTTCCATATCACCATTGTTGTGTAATACATATTGTTATGTAACTGAACCATTAGGACAATTACATAAATTAATGTTTTGATCATTGCTGTGTGACATTAGATTAGGTAACATCCATTGTTTGTAGTATGTTAGGTTGTAAATAGTGGGGTGGTTGGATAACCACGGGGGGGGGGGGGTTAATATGTCTGTGTAATATGTTCAGTGCAATGAATTGCATGGTCTGTAGTCGATTACACCATCAATGTGGGAAGAAAATAGATGTCTCTGAGGGTACAGATTAAGTACTATTTCGAAGGATGTGTATATAAAAGTGTTGTTCATATTGTGTACTTCTGTTGGGTAGCTCCAACAGGTATGGGTTAAGTGATAGGATGGCATTGGGGTAAGGGTGCTCTCGTGGATCGAGTCATGGCTCACAGACAGGAAGCAGAGAGTGTCCATAAATGGGGTTAAATCCGAGTGGGGATCAGCAACAAGTGGCGTTCCACAGGGATCAGTCTTGGGCACGTTGTTGTTTATAATATATATCAATGATCTTGATGAAGGAATTACTAGTGATATGAGCAAATTCGCCGATGACACGAAGATAGGTAGGATAATTGATTCAAACATAGATGTTAAGGAACTTCAGGAGGATTTAGACAAACTCTACTCTTGGTCAGAAAAGTGACAGATGCAGTTCAATGTAGATAAATGCAAGGTTCTGAAGCTCGGGAGTGTCCATAACCCTAGCACTTATAAGTTAAATAATGTAGAACTTAGCCATACAGATTGCGAAAAGGACTTGGGGGTTATGGTAAGCAGCAACCTTAAACCAAGACAGCAATGCCTAAGCGTACGTAATAAGGCAAATAGATTACTGGGATTTATATCAAGAAGTGTAAGCAACAGAAGTCCAGAGGTCATACTGCAGCTTTACACATCATTAGTAAGGCCTCACCTAGATTATGCAGCTCAATTCTGGTCTCCATATTACAGAATGGACATAAATTCGTTAGAAAACATTCAGCGTAGGATGACTAAATTAATACATAGCATTAGAAATCTTCCTTATGAAGAAAGATTGAAGACTCTTAAGTTACATTCACTTGTTAGACGAAGAATGAGGGGAGACCTGATCGAAGTGTATAAGTGGAAGATAGGTATTAATAAAGGGGATATTAACAAGGTCTTGAGGATATCTCTCCAAGAGAGAACCCGCAGTAATGGATTTAAATTGGATAAGTTTAGATTTAGAAAGGACATAGGAAAGTATTGGTTTGGAAATAGGGTAGTTGATGAGTGGAACAGTCTACCTAGTTGGGTTATTGAGGCTAGGACTTTGGGTAGTTTCAAATTTAGGTTGGATAAGTACATGAGCGATAGGGGTTGGATTTGAGAATTGGGTTGGTCAAATGTTTGTTAGTGGGATGAATTGTAAAGGACCTGCCTAGTATGGGCCAACAGGCCTGCTGCAGTGTTCCTCCTTTCTTATGTTCTTATGTTCTTATGTTCTTATGATTGTACCCACACGGAGTTGAAAGTGTGGTGTGTAATGTTAGCTGTAGGTAGGATTGTGTTAATTTTATAGCCCTACATGAGTTTGAGATATTATATTTTTGTAATGTCAGTGGTGACGTGTACTTAGCTCAGTGAAGACCTGTTTGTGTGCTCTTGAGTGGTGACCTGTACTTAACTCTGTGAAGAAGTGTCTTGTTTGCTCCCGTGGACTGAACCAAGATGCCCTCCATCGAGCAACTTTACCAGCAACTTAAGGAAGAATTGAGGGCAGCGAAGATGGAGATACGGCGATTGACCGAGGAAAACAAGAGGATTCGTAGTAGTCCTCCTGTTTCGAGTCCTCAGGTCAAGAAGGGATCGTGGTCAGTGGTTGGACAGCAGGGGACGACGAAGTTGACGATCAAGAAGACGAATGGAAAGCCAGAAACGATGAAGAAGAAAGAGACTGCTGTGGAAACTCCCGTGGAAACCTCCAACGCATTCTCGGTGCTACCCGACGAATGTGAGTCTACTACTATGATCGTCACGACGAACGACAACAAGGAAGGTAAGAATATTGTTGTTGTTGGGGATAGCCAGGTTAGATACATGGATAGGGCATTCTGCTTGAAGGACAGGAGTAGGAGACAAAGGGTATGCTTTCCTGGGGCTGGGATGGAGGACATTGTTAGCCGGCTTGACAACATCATGAACGGTAATGGGATCAATCCTATTATTTGCCTCAGTGCTGGAGGCAATGATGTAGGCAAGCGTAGAAGTGAGGATTTAGTTAGAAAGTTCAGGACAGCTATAGACATGATTAGGAAGAAGGGGGGGTGCCCTGTTATATGTGGCATTTGCCAAGAAGAGGTGTTGGTAATGAATGGTTGTCCAGACAATTGGTATTAATTGTTGGCTGGATAAACACTGTAAGGATAATGCAGTACCATTCATTGACAACTGGGACAACTTCTATGGCCGAAATGACATGTATGCCAGGGATGGGTTCACTTATCCGGGCAGGTGTGGTTTTCTTGCTAACTCAGTTGAGGGGGGTTGTTAGGACTTTAAACTAGGATTAGTTAGAGGTATGGGTTTTAGAAATGATTAATAATGAGTATGGATATATTGACTTATGCTCTGATATTAAGAATCTTAATAGTAACTGTCATGGAGTAACTCTGAGTAATGATAATTTCAGAAATTGTGTAAAAACAAAGATGAATAGGAAAAATTGCAGAAGAAAAACATATGATGGTATTTTATGCTAACAGTCGAAGTGCAAGAAATAAAATTAATGAACTACGTTTGGTAGCGTGTGCTGGAACTTTGATATCATTGCATTAACTGAAACGTGGTATGATTTAAAGAGTCGGGATAAGACTGTTGAGTGTAATATTCAGGGATTTAAGTCATTCAATGTGGATAGATGTAATGGAAGGGGGAGGATTGCATTGTAATGTTCGAGAAAATATTAATTGTTGCATAAAAACGGGTATAAAAATAGATGGAGCAGTAACAGAGTCTGTTTGGGTAGAGTTCGTGGAGGGTCAAGAAAAACTAATTCTAGTGTAATATACCGACCTCCAGGCTTGGATCACGATAGAGGGAGACTTCTTTGGGACGAAATTGTTAGGGCTTCTGTACACAGTAACGTTGTCATAGTAGGGGACTTAACTTTAGCCAAATTGACTGGAATTCTTTGACAGGTAATCTAGAGTCCAGGACTTCATGGAAACAGTTCAGGACTGTTTTCTGAAACAGATGTAACTGAACCTACCAGGGTAATAATTTGCTAGACCTAGTCCTGTCAAATAAGGAAACACTCGTGAATATTCTGGAGATCACTGAAGAGCTTGCGCAAGTGATCACAAATCCATCACCTTTAGCATTAATTGGGAATGCAAGAATAAGATAATACAGTAAAAATCCCCGATTTTCGTTCTGCCGATTATAATGGACTTAGGGAACATCTGTCTAATCTTGATTGGGGTTATCTAGCTAATGATTTTATTGACGATAATCATACTTATGAATATGAAGGGATCTGCTTTTATGATTGTTTTCTTAATAATGTACACAGTGCCCAGAGTATATACATTCCCCAGAGAGAAATTAGGTCTAATAATAACGATCCCAAATGGGTTAACAGGAGCTAAAGCATCTATTAGGGAGAAAAGGGAATTTATAGCGCATCAGAAGAGGAGAGGTTAACCTTACTGACCAATATGTTCAGCTTAAAAGAGAAGTAAAAAAAAAGCGATTAGAAAGGCTAAACGTGACTATGAAATTAGAGTTGCCAATGAATCAAAGATAATCCAAAGGGGTTCTTTCAAGTGTATAGGACGAAGGTGAAGGAAAAAGTAGGACCTCTGAAATCTGGGAATGGACAGCTGACGGATAATGAACTGGAAATGTGTTCCTTATTTAATGACTATTTTTTGTCAGTTTTTACACAGGAAGATGTAAATGAGATTCCAGAAATTTAACAATTATTTAGTTCCTGATGAATTCAAGTTAACTAATATTACTGTCACGAGGGACATGGTTATAAGCGGATAGACAAACTGAAACAAAATAAGTCCCCGGGACCCGATGAGTTTGTTTTCAAGGGAAATTAAGGAATGCAAGATGGAGCTTAGTCAGCCATTAACGAGTGTAATCAATGCGTCCATCCTTACCGGTGTTGTGCCAGACATTGGAAGATGGGTAATTGTGGTTCCTATATTCAAATCAGGGATAAGTCCACTCCTTCAAATTACCGTCCAATAACCTGACATCTATAGTGGGCAAGTTATTAGAATCAATTATAGCTGACATTATCAGAAGTCACCTTGAAGAGCATAACTTGGTAAATGAATCTCAGCATGGATTCACGAGAGGTCGTTCCTGCCTGACAAACTTACTGACGTTCTTCAATAGAACATTTGAGGCAGTTGACAGTGATAAGGAATATGATATTGTTTATTTGGATTTTAGTAAAGCCTTCGACAGAGTACCTCACAAGAGACTCTTGAGAAAAGTGGCAGCTCATGGTATAGGAGGTAAAGTTCTAGCATGGATTGAGGCATGGCTTACCAATAGAAAGCAGAGAGTTACCATTAATGGAGTTGAAATCTGAAGGGGGATTAGTCACTAGTGGCGTTCCACAAGGATCAGTTTTGGGCCTTCTATTGTTCATAATTTACATTAATGACCTTGATGAAGGGATTACTATGACATGAGTAAGTTTGCTGATGATACAAAGATAGGCCGTATAATTCACTCTGAGGAGGATTATCAATGAACTCCAGGACGATTTGAACAAACTAATGTCTTGGTCTGAGAAATGGCAGATGAAGTTTAATGTGGATAAGTGTAAGGTACTTGCCCTTGGTAATGAAAATAACCCTCGAAGCTATAATCTAGGTGAAGTAAGCTTGGTCATACAGAATGTAAAAAGACTTGGGAGTCATGGTAAGCAAAAATCTAAAGCCAAGACAGCATGCCTCAGTGTGCGCAACAAGGCCAACAGATTACTTGGATTTACTCAAGAAGTATAAGTAACAGAAGTCCAAAAGTTATTTTGCAGCTCTATACATCACTAGTGAGGCCTCATTTAGATTATGCTGCTCAGTTTTGGTCCCCTTACTACAGGATGGACATAGACTCATTAGAGAACATACAGAAAAGAATGACTAAAATGATTTACTGTGTAAGGAACCTCCCGTATGAAGATAGACTTAAAGCCTTAAATCTCCACTCTCTGGAGAGCGTAGAATGAGGAGATATCATTGAAGTGTATAATTTGGATGACGGGCAAAAACAAGGGAACATTAATAAAGTACTGAGGGTGTTAAAACCAGGTAAGAACCAGGAATAATGGATTTAAGTTGGATAAATTTAGATTTAGAAAGGACATAGGTAAGTACTGGTTTTCTAACAGAGTTGTAGATGCGTGGAACAGTCTTCCCAGTGGGGTGATAGAGGCTAGGACCTTGGGTAGCTTTAAGAAGAGACTGGACAAATATATGAGTGGGAGGGGCTGGGTTTGATTGGTGTTGGGGGGTGCGGGAGTTGTTCCTTGAGTAGCTTTAGGTAGATGTCGTCTTTATAAGGACCTGCCTCGTATGGGCCAGTAGGCCTTCTGCAGTGTTCCTACATTCTTATGTTCTTATGTTCTTAAATAAAATATAAAAAAAAAAATCATAGTAATATCTTTACTACAAGTACATGTACAAGGTATACAGACCACAGCTGACATCAATGACATATTACTATATAGAAACCCGCAGAGACGACTCGGTAAAACATCTAGAAGTCGTAACATCATATATCATACTGCAGTGAGCGGGTTAGCAGTCAGTGACATCTTTGTGCAGGCTGCTCACTGACAGCCTGCACCTGACGGCAGGTGCTGACACAGCACCTGCCGTCAGGGTCTTACTGCGGTTTGACGAATGTCAATTTCTTGGCAGCTGGAGTTACAGCAGAGGTTAGTCTAAGCGTCTTAAGACTGGTTGTCTACATATAATTGCTCTGAAGGTCAGGAGGTGAAGTGAAACAAATCTCGATGGGAATCATAACGGGTACGATTCTGCAGGGCATCACGAGCGGCGAATATGAAAAGCTTTCTGTACAAGGGGCTCAAACGCTCGTAACTGATGCCGGGTTCTGAGCCCAGACCTGTGGTCCACACACAGCTGGGCTCAAGACCACACAGGACAAATGGAAAATTACACACATCTACACTGCACATGAGGTACAACATGGTTTACTAGCAAATGACGCTTTTCTGTGCAAAAATCGTCACTAAACCATACACGAACATGTGAGAACACTGACTGAAAGGAATTAATTAACACATAACATATATCTTCTCTCAATCTTCTCGACAACACAACATATTGCTCACAATGAAACTAACACTGTCGATATGACATCATGTGGTGATGTCAGACTTGACGTCGTGAGGTGACATCGCAAGGTGACGTTAGCAGCATGGTGACAGCAGACATCGCGAGGTGACGTCAGCAGACATCTCGAAGTGACGTCGTGAGGGTTTTCATGGGGTAACATCGCGAGGTGACGTCAGGCAGACATCATGACGTCGTGAAGTCGGGCAGCATCGTGGGTGACGTTGTGAATCCGGCAGCAGGTAACAGCATGGTTTGGGATCTGGCTTAACCCACGTGGCTTGTAGGTCCACTTGGCTTAGTGATCCACGTAGCTTGGTGATTCATGTGGCTTCGATTGACCTCGAGCACTCTGATACACAGCTCTAGCCAAGAATTCACACGGAAAACAGAAGAAGACACAGCAGAGAGGGAGTTGGCAGTGGTGAGTGGTGTATGGTGACGTAGAGTAGGGCGAGCGTGGGTGAGGCAAGGATCGGCCACGTCCTCCTCTTCTACCCACAAACACCAGGAGAAACACTCACACTGGGCACAAAAATCACCACAAACTCACCTCTGACTTGCTGAAATAGCTGTGCTGAGCTGAACAACAACAGCAGCAACATACAAGTGACGCTGAACACGTGACCTGAGAAACAGCGTGGGACGCTGTAGCGTGGGGTCCCAGGGACGCCACTTAATTTCTTGAAGAAATTCGACAAAACATGGCTAGATCCTGCGTATACCTGTGTCTGGATGCTGAAACGTGCAGCCACGACATCAGGATAACTCGTTGAGAGAAGGATGCTTCTTGTGTGGGGTGATAAAGTGAAGACGACTTCATTCCTCTTCCTTCCTTCCTCTGGGCAAATGCACCTGCTGTGAGGCACCACTGTCACCAATGTTTTTTAAAATGGTTATCGTGTCGTTGTTGCAGAGCGGGCTTAAATGATAAGGTCTCGGGGGTTTCTTACTTTATTTGCGATATCTGGGTACACAGGCAGTGTGTTTGTGCCCATTTCCCCAAGGTGCCATGCCAGCGAGGGAGAGAGGAGTAGGCCTGTTGAGTGAGAGAGGCAGGGTGATGCCATTTCAAGTGGCATGCCTACTGAGAGGCCTACAGGTGGCAGTACAAGCATGTCGGGTAATATGAACTCAGCTGGCAGACAGCATAGGCTCTATGCAGAGAGTACAGGCTGTCTACAGAACTGAATTTTCATATTTTTTCTGATTATTTTTACTATTTATATTTTTGTATTCTTTCCTCTATATTAAAATTTCAATTAGAAACCATTAGAGAGTGGGATTATCTAGACAGACAGATCAATGTGAAGGCTTACTCAACTTTGCAAGATCTTAAGCAGGTCTTACCAAGGCTGGCTCCTACTTAAGAAAATTAATGAATAGAAAATGAATAATAACATACAAATATAAACACTTTATTGTTATAATTGAAAATATAAAACATTTAAATATGAACTTTTATCCTACGTGAAAGAGAAATGAAAAACGAAATATAAAAGTGATATTTGAATTCAACGCTAATATGTACAGTTAGACTGGGGTATCTGGCTGATGTTCACACTGTGCCTTGCAGAAATTGTAGCCATTGCTGAGGATGTGGGGGGGGAGGGTCGCAGCTGTTGAGTGACAACCCAATGACTAGTTCGTCACAGTGTCTCTAGCCTTGAATAATCCGTCAAGATGATAAGAACGCTGGTCCTTCACCACTGCAATGAGGGGTAGTTTCCTGGGGTTGGCTACACTCAGGTATGTAGATAAAAAGGTGACATCCCAGAACTCATGTGAGGTTTGTCTCCTTCAACACTGTTTCTTTGGTTGCCAGATGACCCAAGCTGACATTCCAAGAGTTGTGCTGAGAGCTGTGAGTCAAGTGATTATCCATTTGGTTGGAGCCCCACACGTCACCTTTCTGGGTGGAGAAGGTGGGGGATAGCGGGAGCTAGACAGTGACCCTACCATAACAAGCAGAATGGCAATCAAACTATCGTCACCATATACTCGCTAGCTACTCCTATCTGTTGAACTTTTCCCTCACACTCCCCCATACCAAGATTTATAGTCAAGGAGTATAAGAAGAATAGGCGAGGAAAAAGTTCTAAATCGGGAAAGTCGCATAAGGTACCAAAATCTTCTGACTGTCACGACTTAACCAGTCAGAGAAATAATTGGATGAACCATTGATATACACAATATGAAACTTAAAAGCTTGGAGTACCAATGTCCACCTCAAGAGGCGACTGTTGGTTTCTAGGTATATCAAAGGTTTGTGATCCGTCTCTAAAATGAATTCTTTTCCCAGTAAATAAAATTTAAGTTTGGAGATACCCCACACATGGCCAAACATTCCTTTTCTATGGTGGAGTATCTCATTTCTGCAGGAAGAAGTTTCCGGCTTAGGAAGCATTCAGGAAAGGGTGTACCATCATGATACTGTAGTAACACTGCACCTAGGCCGGTATTGGAGGCATCAGTTCTTAAAGAAAATGGCTTATTAATATCTGGAATCTTAAGTATAGGGTCTTTAGAGATGTTCTTAATCTCATTAAACTTTTCTCGAGCTACGTCGGAAAGTTCAAGAGGTTCCTTCACAGACTTTTTAAGGTAGTCGGATAAGATACCTGCAAGATCGGTAATGTTGGGGATAAACCATGAACAAAAATTTACAGAACCAAGAAAGCTACGCATAAGCTTCTTTGTTTTGGGGAATTTAAACTCCAATAAAGCTTTGATCTTACTGGGGAAAGGTTGCAAAGAGTTATTAGAAAGAATCAATCCGAGGTATCTAATATTGTTATACCCAAGGAAGCATTTCTTCGGCTTGGCAGTGAGGCCATGTGAGCGTAACCTACGTAAAACTGATGTTAATGTTTGGATATGCTTGCCCCACGTGGATGTCATTAGGTAAATGTTATCAAAATAAACTGAAACATTTGGCATATTACCCAAGACCTTTCTCATCAGTCTCACGTAGGTAGCACAGGCAGTTACCAAACCGAAGGGCATAGTTCTATATTGCATCAGTCCTTGGTGTGTACGAAAAGCGGTGTACTGCTTAGAAGAAGGATCTAACATTACTTGATGATATGCTTGCACAATATCAATCTCTGAAGAGAAAGAGTCATAAAATTTGTGTAGATCGCTATCTATTAAGGGCATAGGCTCAGCATCCCACCGAGTTATAGCATTAAGTCCTCTGAAGTCAATAGCAAGTCTATATAAATTGTCTTCCTTCTTAACCATGACTACTGGTGAGCAATATGCAGATACTGAAGGTTCAATGATCTTTAGTTTTAATAATCTGTCTACCTCTAGGTCAAATACATCCCTAAGGTGAACTGGAACTGGGTATAATTTCCGTTTGATAGGGTTGTCCATGACTAAGTCAATCTTATGGACTACCGTGGAGGTGACGCCTGGAATATCCGTAAAAACATCTGAGAAGTTACTCACATTGAAGTAGCTCATGTTTCATATGGTCATCCAAACACTCATTGATTTGTTTGTCGAACCAGAGTGTTCAAGAGTCACCAAGTCATGTAGTTCTCTGTCATAGTCTACGTTAGAGGTGTCAATTACGCACAACTTACACTCCTCAGTTGTCTTATCAAGTTTGTGTGGAAAAACTAAACCAAAGTCATTCAGGCAGTTAACCGAATTTCTTCGGTAATATTTCTTAAGAATGTTGATATGAAAAAGCTTAGGTTTCCCCTTGACTTCTATGAGGTAATCAACCTTCCCACAAATTTTCAATACCTTGTACGGACCTTTCCATGCTAATAATTTATTTGACTTTATTGGTAAAAGTACCAGAACTTCATCCTCTACTTTAAAACTTCTCCTCTGACTTTTGGTATCAAAATGGGTTTTGTACTGGTCCATTGGTAAGCTTAAGTTTTTCGAAACTATGTCAGAGGTCTCCTCAAGTTTGGATCTAAGGTCAAGGAGAAACTGATAGAAGACTGAACCTCAGCATTCACCTCCTCATTAGTCCACAACTCATGAAGGATGTACAATGGACCTCTGGCCTGTCTACCATAGAGAAGTTCAAAAGGTGAAAACCCCAAAGAGTCACTGGGAACTTCCCTCATGACAAAGTGCAGGGTAGGTAACGATGCCACTCCTTAGGTTTAAGGGAGCAAAGTTTCCTTAAAATGGACTTGAGAATCGAATGCTGGCGCTCAATCCTCCCATTACAGCTGGGATGATATGGGGTTGTGAATAGAGGTTTCACACCCAGAAGTTGGTAGAGATGTTGCATTAATTCAGATGAGAATTGTGTCCCACGGTCCGACAAAATCTCTCTAGGGATGCCAACTCTGGAGAAGATGGACAAAAGGGCTTCAGCCACCTCTGTAATAGTTATGGACTTTAAGGGTACGGCTTCAGGGAAACTTGAAGCATAATCAACTAATATTAAAATATATCTATGTCCCCCAGATGAAAGTGGTGATAAAGGACCAACGATGTCAATAGCTACTCTTTCAAACGGTACCGTAAAGACTGGCATTTTGACCATATGTACTCGCCGGGTACCTCGGGAGGATGACAGTTGGCAAACTTTACATGATCTTCAATATGTAGTGATTTCTGAGTACATTTTGGGACAAAAATAGGTTTCCCTAATTTTATTCAAGGTTTTACGATGTGAGAAATGTCCGGCCACTGGCAGGTCATGAACCATTTTAAGAACAGTCTCTCTGCATTGACTAGGAACAACTAGGATGGAATAGTCTATCTCGTCTGAATTTAATTTGAATACCGATTTATACAAGATACCTCTTATATATTCAAATTTATATGAAAAGTTTTTTCTTTGGATAGCTTGATTTTTGCTAGCTGCATTATGGCAATTCTGAAGAGAAGGGCAATAACGTTGTAAATTGACAGAGGAGTCCTTAGATATATCTAAAGGCTTAGAGTCAGGGAAAATCAAAGGATGGACAGTAGGAGAAGCCTGGGCTTTGGTCTGAGCCCTAGTCAAGACATTTTTAGGTTCGGAGGCGATATCCTCTGTGAGGGAAAAGTTCAACAGATAGGAGTAGCGAGCGAGTATATGGTGACGATAGTTTGATTGCCCATCTGCTTGTTAAGGTAGGGTTAGTGTCTAGCTCCCGCTATCTCCCCTTTTTCTCCACCCAGAAAGGTGACGTGTGGGGCTCCAACCAAATGGTAATCACTTGACTCACAGCTCCCAACACAACTCTTGGAATGTTAGCTCGGGTCATCTGGCAACCAAAGAAACAGTGTTGAAGGAGACGAATTTCTATAAGTTCTGGGGCACCACCATTTTATCTACATACCTGATAAGTGTAGCCAACCCCAGGCAACTACCCCCTCATCTTTGCAGTGGTGAATGACCTGCGTTCCTATCATCTTGACGGATTATTCAAGGCTAGAGACTCGGTGACGAATTAGTCGTTGGGTTGTTACTCAACAGCTGTGACCCCCCCCCCACATCATCAGCAACACCTACAATTTCTACAATACGCGGTGTCAACATCAACCCGACACCCCACTCTAATTGTACATATTAGCGTTGAAGTCAGATATTTTAATATTTAATTTTTCATTTCTCTTTCAAGTAGGATAAAAATTCATATTTAATTGTTTTATAATTTCATTTCTAAATAATAAAGTGTTTATATTTGACTGTTATCATTCTTTTTCTATTCAATAATTTTCCTGAGGAGGAGCCAGCCATGGTAATACTTACAGAAGTTGTTACAGGGCTGAGTAAGCCTTCACATCCTCACTTCATCTAACAAGTGAACTGGTGATCCTACTACCTCGCTTTCGAGAGTAGTATCACTGGTTTCTAACCCCACATGAATATCGCCAGACATTGTCTCATCTGAACTGTCGAGAGGCTTTTCTGACTCTACAGGAAGAGGAGCTGAAAAACTTATGTTCATCTTTGGTGATGATAGGTCAACCTGAGAAGGAAGAATGGCACCTTTTACATTACCTATTAGTACGGAGGAAGAGGTGATGGGAGCTAGTACGGCTTCAGACCAACCTGTGAACCATTTAGACCTAATGTAACAATGGATGGTAGGAAAAGTGTCCGTACGGCCCAAGTAGTCTGAAAGGATAGCAGAGGAATGAGTTTCTTTAAGGTTAGGGAACAGCTTATCAGAAATGACTATACATGTGCATCGAGTGTCTCGTAAAATGGTAGATACATTAAGTCCATTAACTGTTCCTGAACAGAAGGGTGCTTGGTCATTACAGTCTTTAAAACACCTACCAACTTTTTGCACTTTCTTAGAAGGACAATTGGGACGTTTATGTCCCTTAACACCACATAAATGACAAACCGGAATAAAAAACATCATTTTACTTTCCACTAGAGGCTTTGATTTCTTAAGATCTGGTGAACCCTTGCCCTTAGGGTTCGATCCCATTAGGTCTTTATAGGAATTGTGAGCCTCAGCATACAAGTCAGCGGCCTCAGCAACTTCATCAGCTTTAATCAGGTTACGTTCTCTAATGAATGTTCGTATCTGGTGGGGAAGAGCTGTCAGGAACTGGTCAGCAACCATGAAGTCTCTAAGAGATTCATAACTGTGATCAATTCCTGAACTCTCTATCCAAAAGTCGAACAAACAAAAGAGAGTCACCTGCAACTGTTGAAAGTTTTGGCCAGGCTGTAAGGTGAATACCTGAAATCTTTATAAGAATTTGTTGTCTTTTGGTATGCTTTAAGGATTGCCTTCTTCAGTATGTTATAATTACATATATCCTGCGACAAAGTTGCATAGATATTCAAAGCTGTACCGGAAAATAACATACCTAACCTGGTAACCCAGGTGTCAGCTGGCCATTCACAGAGGGTAGCGGTATTTTCAAACCTGATAATGTATGAAGTTACTTGTTCACCCTCTGTGAAGGGAGGTAAATCAGGTGTTGCACTATGTGCTGCATGATGTTTAATTACTCCTTCCTCTAACTGTTATCGTGAAAAAGTTAACTTTTTATTGTCTAATTCAAGGCGTGCTATCTCCACCTCACGATCTTTTTCCCTAGCTTTTTCCTCAAGTTCTCTATCTTTTGGCTATTTCCTCAAGTTTCCTCAAGCTCTCTCCTCACGATCAAGTCTATCATGCTCCTTTTTCTCCTCTCTTTCTCTTACTGTCTTTCTTGATTTTCTCTTTCAATTCGATCTCTCACCTTTTTCTCCTGACTCTCGATTTCCTCTCTCTCCTTTACCTCCTCTCTCTCGATTCTATCTCTCTCCTTTTTCTCCTCCCTTTCTCTTTGTCTTGATTTTCTCTTTCAATTCGATCTCTCTCTTTTTTCTCCTCACTCTCGATTCTCTCTCTCTCCTTTTCCTCCTCTCTCACGATCCACTTTCTCTCCTTTTTCTCCTCTCTTTCTCTTTCTGTCTTTCTTGGTTCTCTCTCTATTCTATCTCTCTCCTTTTTCTCTTTCTCTTTCCAACTGCCTCTCTTCTCTCTCAATTCTTTCTTTTTCAATTCTTTCCTGGATCTTAGCGCTAATGAAAGCTTCTAAATTTTCCCCGTTATTCCTAACTTACTCCCAGCATTCATCCAAAACTGGTATTCCTCCATATTTGCAAGAATAACTTAAACTACCAGGGGAAAATGAAACGGGTATCAAAGAAAATGGAGGGTTCAATCCCTACTCCGCTCAAATTGTAAATCGAAGGGTTTGATCCCTGCTTTGATTAAACAGTATGTATGAATAAAAGCGGAGGGTTCTGTGCCGGCTCCAACCAAACAGTAAGTTGAATGGGATCCCTTGACCATCCAATCTTCTCACCAACAAATCAAGAGTGTCCTACACCAGCTCTCTTGATATAAATAGAGCTCAATGAAACAACTTGCCACTGGAAGGTTTCGGGTCCCTAGAGTCTACTTCTTCAAATCGTTTCAAGCTCAAAAATAAAGGTGGCAGAATTAAATAGTATATCCTGCCTGACTTGACTTACAATAAATTGACACTATAACAATCGTCAAATCTTTTAAATACCTGTACTGTAGTCTTACCATAGAGAATGATTACTCATGGCTGGTGGTAACCGTCTGTGGTAAGCAGCTTTGAAGTTCCAATGGTAAATTCGAGATGGAGTTGAATCTTGATTCGGTCGAGCGATCCTGGCAAGGTCGCCACTTGTGAAGGCTTACTCAACTTTGCAAGATCTTAAGCAGGTCTTACCAAGGCTGGCTCCTCCTTAAGAAAATTAATGAATAGAAAATGAATAATAACATACAAATATAAACACTTTATTGTTATAATTGAAAATATAAAACATTTAAATATGAGCTTTTATCCTACGTGAAAAAAAAATGAAATATAAAAATATTTAAATTCAATGCTAATATGTACAGTAGACTGTGGTGTCTGGTTGATGTTGACACTACGCCTTGTAGAAATTGTAGCGGTTGCTGAGGATGTGGGGAGGTCCAGCTATTGAGTGACAACCCAACGACTAGTTCGTCACAGTGTCTCTAGCCTTGAATAATCCGTCAAGATGATAAGAACGCTGGTCCTTCACCACTGCAAAGATGAGGGGTAGTTTCCTGGGGTTGGCTACACTCAGGTATGTAGATAAAAAGGTGACATCCCAGAACTCATGTGAGGTTTGTCTCCTTCAACACTGTTTCTGTAGTTGCCAGATGACCCAAGCTGATATTCCAAGAGTTGTGCTGAAAGCTGTGAGTCAAGTGATTATCCATTTGGTTAGAGCCCCACACTTCACCTTTCCGGGTGGAAAAAATGGGGGGGGGGGGAAAGCCGGAGCTAGACACTGACCCTACCTTAACAAGCAGACTGGCAATCAAACTATCGTCACCATATACTCGCTCGCTCCTCCTATCTGTTGAACTTTTCCCTCACAATCAATGAGAAGCCACAAATGACGGCCTCAGAGAATTTTTTCCTTCTACTTTTTGCTGTCTTAAATTATTGCATAGCTCCTGACGATGCACGAGAGTGCGAGACGTCTATAGCTAGAGATTTCCATATAATAGCCTGCTTGTGACTGTTTTGCATATATATATATATATATATATATATATATATATATATATATATATATATATATATATATATATATATATATATATATATATATATATATATGCAAAACAACCACTCTGAAAAAATAGAGAAATTCCCAAACGCATTCGTGACTACTCACATGATAATGTGAGTAGTCACGAAAGCGCTTGGAATTTCACTATTTTTTCAGAGTGGTTGTTTTGCATATTCCGAAATCACCTGTTTACTGTGATCTTATTGCATATATATATATATATAATATATATATATTATATATATATATATATATATATATATATATATATATATATATATGTCGTGCCGGATAGGCAGAACTTGCGATCTTGGCTTAAATAGCAACGCTCATCTTGCCATATAGGACAAGCGAAAATTTGTGTATTCAATTATTTCGCCAAAATCATTCTGAACCTAACGAAAAAAACATATTTCACTGTGTTTGTTTAGTATTAAATTATTGTAAACAAATCTAAAATATATTTAGTTGGGTTAGGCTAAAATAAATTGTTCTTGTTATAATAAGGTTAGGTAAGTTTTCTAAGTGCCTTTTGGTGCTAAATTAATTTTTTTTACATTATCATTAATGAAAAATATATATCTTTGAACGTATGAGAGAAAATTTTAGAAAGGACTTAATTTTAAATGAGTTCTTGCTAATTGACCAGTTTTACATATTCGGCACGACATATATATATATATTATATATATATATATATATATATATATATATATATATATATATATATATATATATATATATTATATACTTAGGAGTCTGTGGAGACAAAGAACTTTGTCCTTGGAGGCAAAGAGGGGAATGTATGAGAGTATAGTTTTACCAACGCTCTTATATGGGTGTGAAGCGTGGGTGATGAATGTTGTAGCGAGGAGAAGGCTGGAGGCAGTGGAGATGTCATGTCTGAGGGCAATGTGTGGTGTGAATATAATGCAGAGAATTCGTAGTTTGGAAGTTAGAGGAGGTGCGGGATTACCAAAACTGTTGTCCAGAGGGCTGAGGAAGGGTTGTTGAGGTGGTTCGGACATGTAGAGAGAATGGAGCGAAACAGAATGACTTCAAGAGTGTATCAGTCTGTAGTGGAAGGAAGGCGGGGTAGGGGTCGGCCTAGGAAGGGTTGGAGGGAGGGGGTAAAGGAGGTTTTGTGTGCGAGGGGCTTGGACTTCCAGCAGGCATGCGTGAGCGTGTTTGATAGGAGTGAATGGAGACAAATGGTTTTTAATACTTGACGTGCTGTTGGAGTGTGAGCAAAGTAACATTTATGAAGGGATTCAGGGAAACCGGCAGGCCGGACTTGAGTCCTGGAGATGGGAAGTACAGTGCCTGCACTCTGAAGGAGGGGTGTTAATGTTGCAGTTTAAAAACTGTAGTGTAAAGCACCCTTCTGGCAAGACAGTGATGGAGTGAATGATGGTGAAAGTTTTTCTTTTTCGGGCCACCCTGCCTTGGTGGGAATCGGCCAGTGTGATAATAAAAAAAAAATATATATATATATATATGTATGCAAAACAACCACTCTGAAAGAATAGAGAAATTCCAAGCGCTTTCGTGACTACTCACATTATCAAGGAACTATGAAAGTGAAGCATCCAAGGAAGCTATATAAGGGGTCGGCCAGCACCTCACTATCAGATCCCACAACGGTTAAACACGTGACGCGCGGCGAGCCAACTTGGACAGGTCCTTTGCAAAACTCACCCCCAAGCTATTTATTTGTCCAGTGTATTATTAAATTCTACCCAAATTCTATTAATTATAAATTCTATTAATTATAAACACCTTGGACAAGCTTTTCAAGTGAGAAGGGTTGGATCTGAGAGGGACATGACCTCTCAGTGGCCTCTCACTACTACTACTACTACTACTACTACTACTACTACTACCCTGCACCTCTCCTTCCGACAGTATTTAAGTCTCCGCACTGTCGCTTGATCTTCAGATAGTTCCTGACTATGGAACTGAACTTCTCCAGGCCGAGGGACTGACAACCTCAAATTCTACGACTTTAAGGGTGATGGACTGATTACATCGTCTTCACATCTCTACTGTTCCTGCCTACTTTCTGTATTCGACTGAAGAAGCCTACTGTGTAGGCGAAACGTTTCGGAATAAAGTTGTCTAACTGTTGCATATGTGTCTTACCTAACAACAAAAAGTTTTTTTACTGTATCAAGATTTTTGAATACAACTTTAATATTAAAAGTCTTAAGAAGAGAAGGCAAATCAACCAAGTTTTCATGGTAAGGGAGAACCAACATATTTTTAGTTGAATAAGGCTGGTTGTCCCTTTTTGGATTGTAAAAAGTATTTCTAGCAACTTTAAAAGATTTATCAATTACATTTCTTGGGAATCCAGTCAGACCAATTATTAGCTCCATAGGGTCAGTTTCATATAAATTATCCAAATGGCTTGTTGATATTTTGAGCCCTATTGTTGGCAAAATTTCTAACTTTAATGTTAAAAACAACATAGACTTGGTTGATAAATTAAGCTCCTTGACTGACTTAAATGATTTCAACATGGTTAGTTTTGATGTTACTTCCTTGTTTACGAAAGTTCCTGTTGATGATTTATTAAGTTTCTTATCTGAAGAACTCGTTAACTATGATTTACCATTGCCAGTTCCTACTATCATTAAACTATTAAACTTTGCATTGTTGATGCAAAATTTGTATTTAATGAAATTTTACACTCAGAAGTTTGGTATGGCAATGGGAAATCCTCTTTCACCTGTTCTTAGTAACCTATACATGGAATTTTTTGAAACAAGGTTACTTAACACAATCCTCCCTAATAGAGCTAAATGGTTCAGATATGTTGATGATATTTTGTGTCTTATGCCCAAAAATGTAGATATACACCATTTCCTTGGAAAATTAAATAGCTTAGCCCATTCAATAAACTTTAACTGTTGAGTTTGAAGAAAATAACTCATTGCCTTTTCTAGATGTTTTAATTATTAAGGGTAATAATGAATTCAAATTTAAAATTTACAGAAAACCTACTAATAACTGTTCCTATGTTAACTATTATTCCTCGCATCAAGATAGAGTCAAACTGTCTGTTTTCTCATCAATGTTTCTGAGAGCCTTACGAATTTGTAGTCCTGAGTTCATAGATGAGGAAATATCCAAAATTTATGAAATAGTAATGATTTAAAATACCCAAGAAATGTAATGATAAATCTTTTAAAGTTGCTAGAAATACTTTTTACAATCCAAAAAGGGACAACCAGCCTTATTCAACTAAAAATATGTTGTTCTCCTTACCATGAAAACTTGGTTGATTTGCCTTCTCTTCTTAAGACTTTTAATATTAAAGTTGTATTCAAAAATCTTGATACAGTAAAAAAACTTTTGATAAAGAATTCCCCCCAAAATGCTGATGGATGTGTCTATAAGATTCCTGTAAAATTGCGATAAAGTTTATTACGGTCAAACTGGTAAAAATCTCGAACTAAGATTAAAACAACATAAATATAGCATTAGAACTGGACAAGATTCCAATGCTCTATTTATTCATGTAAGAGATTTTAACCATCCAATTGATTTTCAAAAAGTTTGAGAAGTAGTATCAAGCAAGTCCATGGTCGACAGGAATATAATTGAATCTTGTTTCATAAAAAGCAGTTTTGACAATAATATGAATATTTCCTTTGGTTTATATAAATTAGATCCATTTATAATTAATAAATTTGGGTAGAATTTAATAATACACTGGACAATAAATAGCTTGGGGGTGAGTTTTGCAAAGGACCTGTCCAAGTTGGCTCGCCGCGCGTCACGTGTTTAACCGTTGTGGGATCTGATAGTGAGGTGCTGGCCGACCCCTTATATAGCTTCCTGGATGCTTCACTTTCATAGTTCCTTGATAATGTGAGTAGTCACGAAAGCGCTTGGAATTTCTCTATTCTTTCAGAGTGGTTGTTTTGCATATTCTGAAATCACCTGTTTACTGTGATCTTATTGCATATATATGTATATATAATAATATATATATATATATATATATATATATATATATATTTTATATATATATATATATATAATATATATATATATATATATATATATATAGATTGAGACACTTATGCAGCATATGGGAATCTTTATTCAGGAAACGTTTCGCCACACAGTGGCTTCATCAGTCCAATACAAAGAGGAAGGCGTAAGGAGAGGAGGAGAATGAGGTAATCAGTCCCTCAACCTGGTGTCGATGTGTTCAGTCCATCAATCTTGTAGAAGTACAGCATAGGGCCGTAGACGTGGCTTATATACTGTAGTGAGGTGACGTGAAGCAGATGGAGGCGGGGTCATAGTGGTACCATCCACTAGTCGAAGTAGGTCTTCGTCCAAAGGTTGAACAAGTGTTGAAGAATTCTTTGTAACAAGACCCCATGATGCTGCCGTGTCTGACAGTTGTGATGAATGGTTTGAAAAACCGACAAGTTGAAGATTGAGACACTTATGCAGCATATGGGAATCTTTATTCAGGAAACGTTTCGCCACACAGTGGCTTCATCAGTCCAATACAAAGAGGAAGGCGTAAGGAGAGGAGGAGAATGAGGTAATCAGTCCCTCAACCTGGTGTCGTGCCGAATATGTAAAACTGGTCAGTTAGCAAGAACTCATTTAGAATTAAGCCTTTTCTGAAATTTTCTCTTATACGTTTAAAGATATATTTTTTTCATTAATGTTAATGTAACATATTTTTAATTTTACACCAAAAGAATCTTAGAAAACTTATCTAACCTTATTAAAACAAGAGCAACTTATTTTAGCCTAACCCAACTAAATATATTTTAGATTTTTTTACAATAATTTAATACTAAACAAACACAATGAAACATATTTTTTTCGTTAGGTTCAGAATGATTTTGGTAAAATTATTGCATACACAAATTTTCACTTGTCCTATATGGCAAGATGAGCATTGCTATTTAAGCCAAGATCACAAGTTCTGCCTATTCGGCACGACTATATATATATAATATATATATATATATATATATATATATATATTATAATATATATATATATATATATATATATATATATATATATATATATATTTATATATATAATTATTTATTAACATGTCGGCCGTCTCCCACCAAGGTAGGGTGGCCTGAAAAAGGAAAACTTTCTTCAGTCACTCCATGGGAGCCTCTTCCAAAAAGTCTGTGGGTTATCTCAAAACTAAGTTAAGATTTGAAACCCGTTCTTCAAAATTAGTTAGAAAGACATGTTTTTAAACGTAAACTGAAACTTTTGTTTGCTAGTTTAAGCAACTGGTGTTTAAAGAGCATTGTTAGAAATGGAATTTTGACTCCGAATAGCTTCAAGGATAACAGAAAAATATTTCTGTCTCTATCACCTGTATTTTCACACCACTCGTTCATAAACTCACACCACGAGTGACGCTTGTTCATAAACAGTAATCACATCAGGAGTGACATATGTGCACACGCTAACACCAGGAATGACACTAATACAGGATCAAGTGTTTCCTCGTGTTGGTCATCCTCGTTCCAAGACGTTTTGCAACCATTATTTTAATACAGCCATAGTTAGTGTTTCGAAAAGACGAGTTATGTTTTTAATTATTTGCAGTTGTTACTGGATATCATCCCTTCATGAGGGATTAGGAGGGGATGCCTTGATGCTAGAAAAGGACCATTGATCCGTGAAATTGTAGCAACCCTCCCCTTTTCTCGATCAAATTTGATTAGGTCCCATTCACAAGGCGTTGTGTTACCCTCAGAGTTTCAGTGACTCCATCGCAAGGGTTGCAAGGAGTTCTGGTAATCAAATTTATGACTATCAGTAAAATGTAAGGAAGGATTTGTTGGAATGAAAATATTATAATTAATTTTAATTGGCTACCACTTCATGTGGAGACGTGCTTGGTAAGTATGGAGAAAAAAAAAAACCTAATTTATGTCGGGTAGTTTAGGGAGAAATTACTTGAAGATAAGAAAAGATAAATTATCAGCGCTTGTAAGGTTTGAGTTTTAAATGAATCTTTATTATTATTAATATTGTCAACATAAAACTAGTATTTTCTCCACCTCAACAATTCTTTTATATCTCAATAAATGCCTTGTTTTTTAATAAAGAAAAAATATTGTAATTTATCAATAAGTGTTTCGTTGCTTATAATTTAAGAATAAAAATAATTTTACTTAAAATTAAATGATTATTTAAAATTTGACACACCCCAGTCACACTCCTGCACAGTCACACTCCTGCACAGTCACACTCCTGCACAGTCACACTCCTGCACAGTCACACTCCTGCACACACTCCTGCACAGTCACACTCCTGCACAGTCACACTCCTGCACAGTCACACTCCTGCACACACTCCTGCACACACTCCTGCACAGTCACACTCCTGCACAGTCACACTCCTGCACAGTCACACTCCTGCACAGTCACACTCCTGCACAGTCACACTCCTGCACACACTCCTGCACAGTCACACTCCTGCACAGTCACACTCCTGCACACACTCCTGCACACACTCTTGCACAGTCACACTCCTGCACAGTCACACTCCTGCACACACTCCTGCACAGTCACACTCCTGCACAGTCACACTCCTGCACAGTCACACTCCTGCACACACTCCTGCACACACTCCTGCACAGTCACACTCCTGCACAGTCACACTCCTGCACAGTCACACTCCTGCACACACTCCTGCACAGTCACACTCCTGCACAGTCACACTCCTGCACACACTCCTGCACAGTCACACTCCTGCACAGTCACACTCCTGCACACACTCCTGCACACACTCTTGCACAGTCACACTCCTGCACAGTCACACTCCTGCACACACTCCTGCACAGTCACACTCCTGCACAGTCACACTCCTGCACAGTCACACTCCTGCACACACTCCTGCACAGTCACAAGCTGCAGGAGAGGTCAACTTTACAGATGTTAAAGATGACACAGGTATCATGATTTCAAAGGAATGTGTTTACAAGGTATCTTGGGACGTGTGTATTGGATAATGATATACAGTACAGCCAAGTTGACAAATAAGACGCATGTGCAACAGTTAGTTATCTTTATTCCGAAACGTTTCGACTACACAGTAGACATCAGTCAAATTCAGTAGAGACAGCAGAAGCAGTAGAAATGTAAAGACGATGTAATTAATTAGTCACTCTCGAAGACGCAATTTTCAGATTGTCAGTCTCTCAGCCTGGAGAAGATGGTTAGTCTCTCAGCCTGGAGAAGATGGTCGGTCTCTCAGCCTGGAAAAGATGGTCAGTCTCTCAGCCTGGGGAAGATGGTCAGTCTCTCAGCCTGGAGAAGATGGTCAGTCTCTCAGCCTGGAGAAGATGGTCAGTCTCTCAGCCTGGAGAAGATGGTCAGTCTCTCAGCCTAGAGAAGATGGTCAGTCTCTCAGCCTGGAGAAGATGGTCAGTCTCTCAGCCTGGAGAAGATGGCCAGTCTCTCAACCTGGAGAAGCTGGTCAGTCTCTCAGCCTGGAGAAGAGAATGAACATGACATAAATGGCAGTCACTGTTGAACACTACTAGTCAGTCACTGTGACTTATCACAACAGACGACCACTGTTGTTTACTTGAAATCACTGTTGATTACTTGAAATCACTGTTGATTAATGCTGGTCACTGTCAGTCCTTGTTCATTAACAGTGGTCGCTAAAGTTCGATGTTGTTCGTTGTTGGTTACTGTTAATCGGTCTTAGTCGTTAGTGTTTACTATTGGTCACTGGTCACTTCTAGACCCTGGTGGTCACAGTGAGTAGACACTTGTGGTCACTGTTCGTTAATCTTGATCGCTGTTAGTTACTGAAGGCCACAATGGTTTTCTGTAAAATTTAAATTTAAAATCTTGGCTCCTTTTAATATTTAATAAATCTTGAAAAGGCAGCGAATTATTTTGTTCAAACTCAACAGTAAAATTTATGGAATGAGCTAAACTATTTATTTAACAAGGAAATGTATTATGTCTACGTTCTTGGGCATTAGATATAAAACATCACCGGTGGCCTGGTGGCTAAAGCTCTCGCTTCACGCGCGGAGGTCCCGGGTTCGATTCCCGGCGGGTGGAAACATTTCGACGCGTTTCCTTACACCTATTGGCCTGTTTACCTAGCAGCAAATAAGTACCTGGGTCTTAGTCGACTGGTGTGGGTGGCATCCTGGGGGACAAGATTGAGGACCACAATGGAAATAAGACAGACAGTCCTCGATGACGCACTGACTTTCTTGGGTTAACCCGGGTGGCTAACCATCCGGGGTTAAAAATCCGAAAAAATCTTATCATATCTTATCTTAACATATCTGTATACTTAGCTGTACTGGAAAAGATTTTGTTAAACAGTATTCTTTAAAAAAAAATCTATATACAAGTTGCCAAGGACAGGTGAGAGAGGATCTCCCATTGCCATACCAAACTTCTGAGTGTAAAACTCGCCATTAAACACAAATTTTGCATCAACAATACAGAGTTTAATAAGCTTAATAATTGTAGCTACGGGAAATGGTAAATCGTAATTATCAAGTTTTTTCAGTTAGGAAACTTAACAAATCTTATACCGGAACTTTAGTCTTCATCTTCGTCTTTATCTTCCTCGTTCACGTTGATCTTCACTACTGGAGCCTCACACACACACACACACACACACACACACACACACACACACACACACACACACACACACACACACACACACACACACACAAACACGTAACTTCTCTGTGTTAGCGTGTTTAACTGTGCCCTCTGCTGAATTACACACATAAAGTCTCCCCACCACTCCTCCCATTAACACACACTTCCCCATTTCCACTCCAGACACCATCCCTCCCTCCCGCCCCTCCACCCAGCCTCTTACCCATAACCGCGAGCGATATTTGATGAAAATTGAATAATTACTCTCTCGCTATGTTCTAAAACACCCATTGGCTAATCGGAAAAAATGACGAAATAATGTGAAATAATCGGCCGAAGAATTTCCAAATATTTCCCACGTTTTTTCCCATCAGGCACTAGGCGTGTTTGTCTAATTAATTTTTAATGAGAAACAGCACTCTCACACAGGGATGAAAATTGCAATCAATATTTGGATTGTATTGATTATATCGTCAGATTGAGATCCGTGTTAATTACATTGTCTGGTTGATATGTGCTGATTATATCGTCATGGTGAGATCTCAAGATCACAGTGAGAGGAGAAGGATCAAGAAGACTCTCGGATGCTCTCTAGAAAGTATTCAGTTGCCATAATATCTTATCCCCTTCCTGAAAGCAACGAAGGAGTAGTAAGAAAAGAAATCTGTGTTTTCTCAAACGTTATATTTTGTGTGATTTTACCTGTCTTGTCTAATGCAACTACTAAGAGAGCTTAGGAATTAGGAATAAAAAGGCACAACACCGTGACTGGAAGAATGCATAAGTAACTCCTGTGAAATTTCATGTTCTTTGTTTTCCGTATATTTTCTGTCTCCTAAACCCTCTCTTACTTTCTCATCAAATTTAGTTTTCGCCAAACTAATCCCTTCTAAGTAATCTAGTTCGTACCTCTCCTGCTGCTCATGTTTCTAGAATCTACTCTAGTTCCCTGCTCGTAGTGTTGCTTCTAATACTTTGGAGAAACTGGCAGCTCTCTTTCTGACAGACTTAAGATTGCTTTTGAGGGATTCTTTGGATCAGCTTCAAATCTTCAGTGATGATATTTAACAGCATTAGAAACTTATGTTCCACTTCGCTCTTTCCTTAATTTGAATTGAGATTATGGCGTATGATTGAGATTATGGCGCATGATTGAGATTATGGCGCATAATTGACATTATGGCGTATGATTGAGATTATGGCTCATGACTGAGATTATGGCGCATGATTGAGATTATGGCTCATGACTGAGATTATGGCGCATGATTGAGATTATGGCGCATGACTGAGATTATGGCGCATGATTGAGATTATGGCGCATGATTGAGATTATGGCTCATAATTGAGATTATCGCGTATGATTGAGATTATGGTGCATGACAGGCTTTTGGGATAATGGCAATTACATTATCGAATCGTGCAATGATTAAAATAACTATTTATTATTACTATTGTTATTATTAGAATTATTTTCTATTCAAAAACAAGAGCTACATCTCTAGGTCTCAGATCGTTAATAATGTACTACGGCTACAAGTACCACTATTACCGCTGCTACTACTATCACTACTACTAATAATAATATTGCAACTGTAATAAAGTTGGTAGAATTACCGACAATATGTAAAGTAAAAGGACACAAGTGCAGCTAATGTGACATTAATTGTGGCAACGTTTCGCTCTCCAGGAGCTTTATCAAGCCATTACAAACAATACATGGACACAGAGGGTATATAAAGGCTCAGAGTGAGGTGAATACTAGTGAGGTACCATTTCGATGTTCACTAGTGGTAGTAGTAGTAGTAGTAGTAGTGACAAAAGTAATACAAAATGGTAGAGCAATTAATTCGTACATGAGTAAAAGGATATAAAAGCTATTACTTGGGTAACATAAAAATAGGTTGGACAAATATAAACTGGAATGAGGCAGCTTGTTTCAGTGTTCACTCTCTGTGCTTTGTGTAGTATAACAGGAGAGACTATGTGATGGCAGGGTTTACTGTTTTCAGGAGGATTCTTGCTAAGACTTCGGAGATGGTGAAGCTGCCGTTGTTTTGTTTAATTGTATTTGAAACAGCGATCAGTGCTGATTCAAGGCACTTGCGTGTGCGGAAATTAGTTTCTTTTATCACTAATTGGGCGTCTCTGAATTTCATAAGATGATTGGTGGAATTTCGGTGTTGTACACAGGCGTTGTTTAAGTTGTCGTTCCTACATGCGTATATGTGTTCATTGAGGCGGGTGTCGAGGTTTCTTGCTGTTTCACCTACGTAGATCTTGTCACAGCCTCCACAGGGTATAGTGTAAACTCCTGCATTGACTGGTTCGTGGTGCTTGGGTTTTGTCCTGGTTAGATCCTTTATTGAAGTGGAAGAAGCGATGGCGACTCTGGTGTTAGCTTGTGAAAGTACTTTTGAGACGTTTAGTGCAACCTGGCTGTTGGGAAGAATTATAACTTTGTTGGGAGCGGTGTTGATGCGTGGAGAATTGATGATCTGAAGAGCTCTTTTCTTGCAGTCTTTGATGAAAAAAAGGAGGAAATTGTAACTCAGTGAATGTTTGGTGAATGTAAGTACATTCCTCGTCAAGAAACTCAGGACTACAAATTCGGTATGCTCTTAGGAAAAAGCCGATGATGATGCCTCTTTTGGTCTTGGTATCTTGACTGGAATAGAAGTGTGTGAGATCATTTTTATTGGTGGGTTTCCGATAAACTTGAAATCTTAGGTTGTTGTCTACTTTGTGAATGAGGACGCCGAGGAAAGGTAGCTTGTCATTGGACTCTTCTTCTAGTGTAAACTGAATCGCTGGTTCAACTGCGTTGAGCCTTGCCTGAAGATCCCGTACATCAAAACGTTTTGGAGTTATTACGAGGACATCGTCCACGTAACGTAACCAAGTGACGCTTGAAGGGATGATGTTGGCGAAGTGTTCGGACTCTAGGTGTTCCATGTATAAGTTGGCTAGGACGGCACTTATTGGGGACCCCATTCCCATGAGTTACAATTTCCTCCTTTTTTCATCAAAGACTGCAAGAAAAGAGCTCTTCAGATCATCAATTCTCCACGCATCAACACCGCTCCCAACAAAGTTATAATTCTTCCCAACAGCCAGGTTGCACTAAACGTCTCAAAAGTACTTTCACAAGCTAACACCAGAGTCGCCATCGCTTCTACCACTTCAATAAAGGATCTAACCAGGACAAAACCCAAGCACCACGAACCAGTCAATGCAGGAGTTTACACTATACCCTGTGGAGGCTGTGACAAGATCTACGTAGGTGAAACAGCAAGAAACCTCGACACCCGCCTCAATGAACACATATACGCATGTAGGAACGACAACTTAAACAACGCCTGTGTACAACACCGAAATTCCACCAATCATCTTATGAAATTCAGAGACGCCCAATTAGTGATAAAAGAAACTAATTTCCGCACACGCAAGTGCCTTGAATCAGCACTGATCGCTGTTTCAAATACAATTAAACAAAACAACGGCTGCTTCACCATCTCCGAAGTCTTAGCAAGAATCCTCCTGAAAACAGTAAACCCTGCCATCACATAGTCTCTCCTGTTATACTACACAAAGCACAGAGAGTGAACACTGAAACAAGCTGCCTCATTCCAGTTTATATTTGTCCAACCTATTTTTATGTTACCCAAGTAATAGCTTTTATATCCTTTTACTCAAGTACGAATTAATTGCTCTACCATTTTGTATTACTTTTGTCACTACCACTACTACTACTACTACTACTACTACCACTAGTGAACATCGAAATGGTACCTCACTAGTATTCACCTCACTCTGAGCCTTTATATACCCTCTGTGTCCATGTATTGTTTGTAATGGCTTGATAAAGCTCCTGGAGAGCGAAACGTTGCCACAATTAATGTCACATTAGTTGCACTTGTGTCCTTTTACTTTAAATATTGCAACTCTTGCTCATCTCCGTACTCTCTTCGTTCTTTCTGCGATTCTCGTAATTTCTCATTCAGATGTCATCTGATGAGCCAAGACGGAGCAAAATTTCATCTTAAAGTTCCTCATCTAAGATTTTGGTGAATTTTTCTAGTAATGTAAGTGGAAATTAGCTCCATTTCCATTGTTCAATTATCAGACTTTTACTGCTCAAAGGGTTAAGTAACAATAAGCGAGGAAAATATCAAGTAATGATATTAGAGAGGCGAGGCAGCAACACTGGTGACCCGGGTTCTAAGTAATGTTATTAGAGAGGCGAGGCGACAACACTGGTGACCCGGGTTTTAAGTAATGTTATTAGAGAGGCGAGGCGACAACACTGGTGACCCGGGTTCTAAGTAATGTTATAGGAGAGGCGAGGCGACAACACTGGTGACCGGGGCCTTGAGTTTTCTTGGAGACGAAAACTTCAGTATAAACAGTATCATTAATCTCGGCTCAGACAGTAGTTGGTTGTCCTTGCATCATTAAACACAAATTCACACACACTCTCATACAAATACCTTCTCAAAATCATACACACACACACACACACACACACACACACACACACACACACACACACACACACACACACACACACACTCGAGGAAACGTTAAGGGAAATCGACCTGACGACACTGGAGGACAGGAGAGATAGGGGGGATATGATAACGACATATATAATACTGAGAGGAATCGACAAGGTGGACAGACACAGGATGTTCCAGAGATAGGACGCAGAAACAAGGGGACACAGTTATAAGTTGAAGACTCAGATGAATCACAGGAATGTTAGGAAGTATTTCTTCAGTCACAGGAAGTGGAATAGTCTGGGAAGTGATGTCGTGGAGGCAGGATCTATACATAGCCTTAAGAAGAGGTATGATAAAGCTCATGGAGCAGGAAGAGTGACCTAGTAGTGGCCAGTGAAAAGGCAGGGTCAGGAGCTGTGAATCGACCCCTGCAACCACAACTAGGCGACAACTCAGAGTTGTCAGGGAGTGGTACAGCCTAGAAAGTGACGTAGTGGAGGCGGGAACCATACATAGTTTTAAGACGAGGTTTGATAAAGCTCATGGAGCAGGGAGAGGACCTAGTAGCAATCAGTGAAGAGGCGGGGCCAGGAGCTATGAATCGACCCCTGCAACCACAAATAGGCAAGTCCACGCACACACACACACACACACACTGTTACAAAGGTAAGATATCTATTATGACAGACATCTAGCAGAGACTAAATACTATAGGTCAAACTAAAAACAGTCGATATTTCTAGAATGTCGACTGTTTTGTCGACTTTTTTTACTGACAATTCTGTTGATTTGTCAGTAATTATCCTTCAACACATGGAAACAGGACCACTTATGACAGAGGTACGACTTTAATGTGTAAATAAATAGGAGATCAAATACTAGCAATAAAAAAGTTTGAGAACTTTAATGAACCAAAAATGAAGTTTAGGTTTAACAATATTTACAATAAAAGTTAACGATGGTGGAATTAGTCTCCTCTACACCACTAGGTGAATAGCATTTTTATTGTGAATTATTCATATCGAAAATGACTGTGCATTGACTTAAGGGACACGTCAGGTCCCCTGTATTCTATGTTATTTTTCCCCTATAATCTACCTTGTCCATAATCACTATCACATTTGCTTTGTCTGATTTCGTAAGGTGAAGTCTACGATCTTCATGCTAACAGGAGACAGGAAACTCATGCGCCTCTTAAACTGTGCTCTTAAACACC
>NC_069403.1:94678162-94786186 GCF_026875155.1 Cherax quadricarinatus
CTAGGGAACCCAGGGCAGCTAGTTTTCTGTTCCAGCGACTCAGCGCTGCTGTTCAGAGGGGTAACGCCTACTGTATTTTGGGAACGAACCCCAGTTCTGAAGAGCTGGATGAGATTCTCGCATTATAATCAATGACAAACGTTTAACAATATGTACTGGACATTTATCTCTCACATCTCAGGTACTCTATATGCCATCTTTATATCAACAATGTTTATCTTAAACCTTTTGTACCATATTATATATATATATATATATATATATATATATAATATATATATATATATATATATATATATATATTATATACTAATAGGAATATTTTATTACATTATATGGTACAGAAGATTTAAGAGATACATTGTTGATATAAAGGTGGCATATATAGTACATGTTGTTACGTGTGTATCACCGATTATAAGGCGAAAATCTCATCCAGCTCTCAGAGCTGGGGCGTGTGCCAAAATACAGCAGGCATTACCCTTTGAACAGCCGCACTGAGCCGCTGGAACAGAAAACTAGCTGCCCTGGGATCCCTAGTTACCTCGATGGTCTTTCTCCAGCTCCTTAAGGAATTTAGATGCACTCTTTCCCATGAGCCAAGGGTCTCCGAGCCTATGGGAACAAACATATAATGATGGCAAGTTCTCCATATTTTCTAGACTTTTGGACTCCCTGAAGCTGGCAGCTGCCCCTCCTTCCTCCACTGGTGTATATATATATATATAATATAATATATATATATATATATATTATATATATATATTTATATTTTATATAATATAAATATATATATATATATAATATATATATATATTATATATATATATATATATATAATATATAATATATATATATATAATATATATATATATATATATATATATATATATATATATATATATATATATATAAACGTATAAGAGAAAATTTTAGAAAGGGATTAATTTTAAATGAGTTTTTGCTAATTGACCGGTTTATACGTGCAAAGATATTTTTTTTTCATTTGGGTTAATATGAAAATTAATGATTTTGAACCAAAAGAACTTTAGAAAGCTTACCTAACCTTATTATAACAAGCGCAATTTAATTTAGCCTGATCCACCTAAATATATTTTAGACAATTTTACAATAATTTATTAATAAAAAAACATAATGAAATGTAATTTTTTTCGTTAGGAGCAGAATGATTTTTGTGAAATAATGGCATGCACTAATTTTCGCTTTCCTTATTCGGCAAGGAGTGCGTTGCTATTTAATCCAAAATCGCAAGTTTTACCTACAGTAACTACATCATAAGATTTACAATAATCACTACACATAAGGTTTACAATAATCACTACATCATAATGTTTACAATAATCACTACACAATAAGGTTTACAATAATCACTACATCATAATGTTTACAATAATCACTACACCATAATGTTTACAATAACCACTACATCATAATGTTTACAATAACCACTACATCATAATGTTTACAATAACCACTACATCATAATGTTTACAATAATCACTACATCATAATGTTTACAATAATCACTACACCATAATGTTTACAATAATCACTACACAATAATGTTTACAATAACCACTACATCATAATGTTTACAATAACCACTACATCATAATGTTTACAATAATCACTACATCATAATGTTTACAATAATCACTACATCATAAGGTTTACAATAATCACTACATCATAAGGTTTACAATAATCACTACACCATAATGTTTACAATAACCACTACATCATAAGGTTTACAATAACCACTACATCATAATGTTTACAATAACCACTACATCATAATGTTTACAATAACCACTACATCATAATGTTTACAATAACCACTACATCATAATGTTTACAATAATCACTACATCATAATGTTTACAATAACCACTACATCATAATGTTTACAATAACCACTACATCATAATGTTTACAATAACCACTACATCATAATGTTTACAATAACCACTACATCATAATGTTTACAATAACCACTACACCATACCTGGAGTTTACCTGGAGAGAGTTCCAGGGGTCAACACCCCCGCGGCCCGGTCTGTGACCAGGCCTCATGGTGGAACAGGGCCTGATCAACCAGGCTGTTACTGCTGACTGCACGCAATCCAACGTACAAACCACAGCCCGGCTGGTCATGTACCGACTTTAGGTGCCTGTCCAGTGCCTGCTTGAAGACAGCCAGGGGTCTATTGGTAATCCCCCTTATGTTTGCTGGGAGGCAGTTGAACAGTCTTGAGCCCCTGACACTTATTTTGTTGTCTCTTAACGTGCTAGTGACACCCCTGCTTTTCTTTGGGGGGATGTTGCATCGTCTGCCGAGTTTTTTGCTTTCGGAGAGAGTGATTTTCGTGTGCAAGTTTGGTACTAGTCCCTCTAGTATTTTCCAGGTGTATATAATCATGTATCTCTCCCGCCTGCGTTCCAGGGAGTACAAGTTCGGAACTTCAAGCGCTCCTAGTAATTGAGGTGTTTTATCTCCGTTATGCGCGCTGTGAAGGTTCTCTGTACATTTTGTAGGTCAGCAATTTCACCTACCTTGAAAGGTGCTGTTAGTGTGCAACAATATTCCAGCCTAGATAGAACAAGCGACCTGAAGAGTGTCATCATGGGCTTGGTATCCCTAGTTTTGAAGGTTCTCATTACCCATCCTGTCATTTTTCTAGCAGATGCGATTGATACAAAATTATGGTCCTTGAAGGTGAGATCCTCCGACATAATCACTCCCAGGTCTCTGATGTTAGTTTTTCGCTCTATTGTGTGGCTGGAATTTGTTTTATACTCTGATGAAGTTTTAATTTCCTTATGTTTACCATATCGGAGAAATTGAAATTTCTCATCGTTGAACTTCATATTGTTTTCTGCAGCCCACTGAAAGATTTGGTTGATGTCCTCCAGGAGCCTTGCAGTGTCTGCAATGGAAGACACTGTCATGCAGATTCTGGTGTCATCTGCAAAGGAAGACACGGTGCTGTGGCTTACATCCTTGTCTATGTCAGATATGAGGATGAGAAACAAGATGGGAGCTAGTACTGTGCCTTGCGGAAAAGAGCTTTTCACCGTAGCCGCCTCAGACTTGTCTCTGTTTACTACTACTCTTTGTGTTCTGTTTGTGAGGAAGTTATAGATCCACCTACCAACTTTTCCTGTTATTCCTTTAGCACGCATTTTGTGCGCTATTACGCCATGGTCACACTTGTCGAAGGTTTTGCAAAGTCTGTGTATATTACATCTGCATTCTTTTTGTCTTCTAGTGCATCTAGGACCTTGTCGTAGAGGTCCAGTAGTTGGGACAGACAGGAGCGACCTTCTCTAAACCCTTGTTGCCCTGGGTTGTGTAATTGATGGGTATCTAGATGGGTGGCGAACTTGCTTCTTAGGACCCTTTCAAAGATTTTTATGATATGGGATGTTAACGCTATCGGTCTGCAGTTCTTTGCTATTGCTTTACTGCCCCCTTTGTGGAGTGGGGCTATGTCTGTTATTTTTAGTAACTGTGGGACCACCCCCGTGTCCATGCTCCCTCTCCATTGGATGTTAAAATCACGTGATAGGGGCTTCTTGCAGTTCTTGATGAACACGGAGTTCCATTAGTCTGGCCCTGGGACAGAGTGCATGGGCATGTCATTTATCGCCTGTTCGAAGACATTTGGTGTCAGGATAACATCAGATAGGCTTGTGTTTACCAAATTCTGTGGCTCTCTCTCAAAAAATTAATTTAGATCTTCGACTCTCAGTCTGGTTAGTGGCTTGCTAAAAACTGAGTCATATTGGGACTTGAGTAGCTCACTCATTTCCTTGCTGTCATCTGTGTAGGACCCATCTTGTTTAAGTAGGGGCCCAGTACCGGATGTTGTTCTCGACTTTGATTTGGCATAAGAAAAGAAATACTTTGTGTTTCTTTCGATTTCATTTATGGCTTTTAGTTCTTCCCGCGATTCCTGACTCCTATAAGATTCCTTTAGCTTAAGTTCGATGTTTGCTATTTCTCTGACCAGTGTCTCCCTACGCATTGCAGATATATTGGCCTCTTTTAGCCGCTCTGTTATTCTTTTCCGTCGCCTGTAAAGGGAGCGCCTGTCTCTTTCTATTTTACATCTACTCCTCCTTTTTCTTAAAGGAATATGCCTTGAGCATACATCGAGTGCCACAGAATTAATCTGTTCCAGGCATAAGTTGGTGTCTGTGTTGCTTAGTCTATCTTCCCAGCTTATATCATTTAGGACTTGGTTTACTTGGTCCCACTTTATGTTCTTGTTATTGAAGTTTAATTTGATGAAGGCTCCCTCGTGACTGATCACATTTTGTCGGTCTGGGGCTCCGCGCAAACATGTCTGAACCTCGATTATGTTGTGATCCGAGTATATTGTTTTTGATATGGTGACATTTCGTATCAGATCATCATTGTTAGTGAAGATGAGGTCCAGTGTATTTTCCAGTCTAGTAGGCTCTATTATTTGCTAGTTTAAGTTGAATTTTACGCAGAGATTTAAAAGCTCGTGTGTGTGTGAGTTCTCGTCTGAGCTGCCTCCTGTTGTTATCACTGTAACAACATTATTTTGATTTTTATGACTGTATTCCCTGTTGGTGCATGTTTTCCTGTCTCATTCCTATCCTCACTAGTACTAACAATGGAGCTCTCACCAGGTGTTTCTGGTAATATATCCTCACTATTACTAGTGGAGTCCCCTTGTTTGCTATCTCCTGTGGTATTACTAGTTTGTAATATTGGTTTTATCTTGTCCTTGACTACACTTGTTTCCTCACTTCAGCTCCTGTCTCCCTCGAGGCCACTAATATACGTTTCACCATGCATACAGTTACTGTCTACCAGGACAGCACCTCCAGCCTCACATTTACTGTCTACCAGGACAGCACCTCCAGCCTTACAGTTCCTGACTACCTGGCCAGCACGTCCAGTCATACAGTCAGTCACTGTCAGCCAAGACATCATCCACACCAAGGGCGACAGCACCATCCTGCCCAGACTTTTTATTTTCCCATCTGTTATAGAATGCTTCCAGGTTTTCTATGAAGGCCACTTTGATGTTATCCTCATTTAATACCAATGTGATTTTAGTCCACAGATTGATCTCATTTGGGCATACCCAAAAACACTTCCCTGATTTAATACCTCTTGTAGATAATTCTTGGATATCTGCACAGGGGGCGTGACACCAATTTCTTCAAAGGCGTAATAAAATCCATGTGGAAGCTCTTTTGTTTGTTTGGTTGCAGACCACACAGGATTTCATAATGGCTCATAATGGTTGATTTACTGTAATTTTACTAACAACCTCCTGAATATTCTAAAAATAACCTCCTTAAAGTAAAGATCTGGCTATTTGTATTTCTATTTGTATATGTGCTTGTATATTTGGACACACTTACTGCTCTGAGATATTGATTTAGTAGCCATGGTTTGTGTGTTTGATAAGGGCACCTAAAACCCCGTCTGTTTATAGTCTGTTTTATTGTCCAACGAATCCGTTTGAAACCGATCAAGGGTTCGGAACCAGTCAAGGGTTCGGAACCAGTCGGATCTGATCAGTGGATCACTTATTAAAAAATATCTGGTCGGTGATTTGGGCTAACACATGAAAGAACTACTGGAAATTATTTAACCGAGTAATATGTGATTTGATTGATACAAAAAGTATAACTTGCATGTTGGAGAACCGGTGATTGCTGGCAGTTCCTACAATGACGAACGGTCGAGACCTCAACCCTCATTTACAGCCTGAAGGATTATAGATCACTGTATCTAGCTTTTCTAGATTTTTTCTGTCTCCACCACAACAAATGCTATGTTATCACTATAGTTGGCCGGCGAAGATTACTGGAGGAAAGTCGCTTTTACTGGAGTAATATTTGCTTTTTGTTATGTATATTGCGACCGCTGGTAACTACAGGTTATATGAATTTCCACTGTATAAGTACTAACAACTATACACTGTTTATCATATTTCTACAAAACTGTACACTTTTCGTATTTTCTCGCAGACCTGAGCGGGAGGTTCTGACGACTGCTGGCGACTGTTTACAACATGTATCTGCCTCTTTGGGCCTAACACTTTTATTTTAAATTTCACCTTATCATTTATTATCCATATACTAAGGTAGGACTGTGGTACACACTACAACACTGTGTATAACACAGTATTATCAGGGAGACTCTCTTTCCTCTGACCAAAAGTCCTAATATTATTTTCACTGGCACACTAGGCCTAAGTTCCCTTCTCAGAGTATGGTTATGCTGCGTTATTATACACTGATTCTCCTTTTTTGACTCGGTAGATATTTTTTCCGGAAGATTAGTTCCAAGCGCTGGAGGGATATAACTTATAAGTTCACTGACACAGTTTAAAGTTCAGCACGCAAGGGAGACCGTGAAAAAACACTAGAATTCACGGCGGCACGGCGGCACGGCGGCACTTAGTAGTTTGGAGTAGTTGAAGGTTTACAATAACCACTACACCATAAGGTTTACAATAACCACTACACCGTAAAGTTTACAATAACCACTGCAGCATGAAGTTTACAATAGCCACACTATGAAGTTTACAGTAACCACTACTATACAAGGTTTACAATAATTGCTACACAGTGTGGTCTACAATAATGAGATGGACTCTGGGTTAGTATGGTTACTTGCTTCAGCCAACTGCAAATTCTGACGCTGATCTCATTGACGTCAGTGCATTTGAAACAACTGATATTATTTTTATTTTCTCATGATTTATCTCCAATATTTGTGCACATTAAAAGAATAAAAATATCAACGTGCAAGCGATTGAAAGAGTTACCCAGCCAATCCATGATGGCTATGTGGAGCAATTGTCGACTAATTTGCAGCCATTAACGTCAATTATTCAGTATTGTTAACTATCGTCATGGATCAATACTACGGCTATTACGATGTTCCCGCAACAGGAGGTTTTTGTGCTCGGGAGTGAGTGGGTGGTGGTGGGCACAGAGGATGGTATTTGACGGAAAAAGACTGATGTAGTGGGGGAAGAATAAAGATGAAGGGGAAAGCGGGGAGGGAAAGGGGAGAGGAAGAGGAGAGATAGAATTAAAAGCGAGTGAGGGAGGGAGGGAAGATAGGGTGAGGAACAAGAACGTAATCGAGTTGAGGAAGGAAAGAGGGACTGGGCAGTTGGAGAGTAGAGAAAGTGTGGGATGGAGGAAGGATGATAAAGAACAGAAAGTTTAAGATAATAGAGAAAAAATATTGGAGAGAGCAAAGACGATGGAACCAGATATGTTTCTGTCGGTGTTCGAGCCGAGAAAGTCATCCATGCATAGCATATCCCCATTTCTCTGTACTTCACTCCATGTACGTGATATCAATATTCCTGAGAGTAGCATAATTTTCTAATTCGCTTCAATATCTGTACTGATGATTTGAAGTGAATCGAAAATGGCATTCACAAATTACCACATAGAGACTACGCAATTCCTTCATTAAAAATAACAAATTTGGACATACACTAGCAAAAAATAAAATTAAATCTTCCGCTTCAAAACATTATATACGACGCTTGTTACTCCAGGGAGACGAATATCCTAAAGCATACCAGCTTAATAAGTTTTTCTTTAATCAGGGAAAGTCCTGTATCTGTAGAGGTCATGTAGCACCTGAGGTCATGTAGCACCTGAGGTCATGTAGCACCAGAGGTCATGTAGCACCAGAGGTCATGTAGCACCTGAGGTCATGTAGCACCAGAGGTCATGTAGCACCTGAGGTCATGTAGCACCTGAGGTCATGTAGCACCTGAGGTCATGTAGCACCTGAGGTCATGTAGCACCTGAGGTCATGTAGCACCTGAGGTCATGTAGCACCTGAGGTCATGTAGCACCTGAGGTCATGTAGCACCTGAAGTCATGTAGCACCTGAGGTCATGTAGTACCTGAAGTCGTGTAGCACCTGAGGTCATGTAGCACCTGAGGTCATGTAGCACCTGAGATCATATAGCACCTGAGGTCATGTAGCACCTGAGATCATATAGCACCTTAGGTCATGTAGCACCTGAGATCATATAGCACCTGAGATCATATAGCACCTGAGATCATATAGCACCTGAGGTCATGTAGCACCTGAGATCATATAGCACCTGAGATCATATAGCACCTGAGGTCATGTAGCACCTGAGATCATATAGCACCTGAGATCATATAGCACCTTAGGTCATGTAGCACCTGAGATCATATAGCACCTGAGATCATATAGCACCTGAGATCATATAGCACCTTAGGTCATGTAGCACCTGAGATCATATAGTACCTGAGATCATATAGCACCTGAGGTCATGTAGCATGAGTTGTACGTCATAATCTACAATACTGTTACGGACTGAGGGACTGACCACCTCAAAACTAATTCTTCCATAGTGATATAATAATTACATCACATAATAATATCTTTATTTCTACAAGTACATATACAAGGTATGCAAACCAAAGCTGACATCACTGACATACTACTATATAGAAAGCCAGTTGTTATGCATAGCATTTCGGGCAAATTAGGTCAGTTTTGTCCCAGGATGCGACCCGCACCAGTCCACTAACACCCAGGTACCCATTTTTACTGATGGGTAAACATAGACAACCAGTGTAAAGAAACACGCCCAATGCTTCCACGCTTTGCCGGGAATCGAACCCGGAATAGGTACCTAACTGTTGCATATATGTCTTATCAACTTGTCGGTACGGTATACCATTAACATATTCATCATAGAAGACATAATTTATCAATATTTTAAGCATTGTTTCAGAAGGTTTTCGAAGCTATAAAACCCATTCCAGGATGCTCTGAATGGGTTCACCAAATTTCAGTTGTTCCAAGAATTTTGTCCTGGTTACCATACACCAGCAATGAAAATTTGAAGTTGACTGGTTGAGGCTTTCTTGTGTTTTGAAAGAAATAAAAGTGAAACTTTGGAAGTAATTTATAATAAAAAAGAAGCGCTAAACCACAAGGGCTATACAGCGCTGGAAGAAGTACTAACTTCTGGCACCATATTGAAGGTCCTCCTCCTTCAGGGGTTCCTAATGAGGAGAGAATAAAGTAGTGAGAGAAGGTAAAAGGTTAAAGAAAGAGTAAATGATTGAAAAGGGGGGGGGATGTAATTAGGAAAATATAATAGAGAAATGTTTGATGGAAATGGGAGTGTTAGAGAGAGAGAGAGAGAGAGAGAGAGAGAGAGAGAGAGAGACAGACAGACAGACAGACAGACAGACAGACAGAGTGAGAGAAGTAAGTTTTCGTGAGGACATAATCCACTTCATCAGAATAATAATTAAGTTCGAAAGGCCAACGTTAATAGAATTACGGACACAATGTTAGGTAAAAGGACACAGGTGCAACTCGTACACCATTTTGTTATGGCAACGTTTCGCTCTCCAGGAGCTTTATCAAGCCGTGGTAATTTGACAAAGCTCCTGAAGAGCGAAACATTACCACAATAAAATATCACATTAGGCACACATATATCCTTTCAACTAACAATGCAGAGTTGAACAGAGTTGTAAAGTAAAAGGACACAAGTGCAACTAATGTGACATTTATTGTGGCAACGTTTCGCTCTCCAGGAGCTTTATCAAGCCATTACGTAATGGCTTGATAAAGCTCCTGGAGAGCGAAACGTTGCCACAATAAATGTCACATTAGTTGCACTTGTGTCCTTTTACTTTACATATTGTCGGTAATTCTACCAACTTTATTGAACAGAGTTGTTGAACACTAAGATATTCTTTCCACATAAATTTTGTGGTGAAGCAATGTAAAAAGAGAGCAAATGAGAGAGTGGGTGAGATGTTATCAACAAATTTTGTTGAAAATAAGAAAAAGTTTTGGAGTGAGATTAACAAGTTAAGAAAGCCTAGAGAACAAATGGATTTGTCAGTTAAAAATAGGAGAGGAGAGTTATTAAATGGAGAGTTAGAGGTATTGGGAAGATGGAGGGAATATTTTGAGGAATTGTTAAATGTTAATGAAGATAGGGAAGCTGTGATTTCGTGTATAGGGCAAGGAGGAATAACATCTTGTAGGAGTGAGGAAGAGCCAGTTGTGAGTGTGGGGGAAGTTCGTGAGGCAGTAGGTAAAATGAAAGGGGGTAAGGCAGCCGGGATTGATGGGATAAAGATAGAAATGTTAAAAGCAGGTGGGGATATAGTTTGGAGTGGTTGGTGCAATTATTTAATAAATGTATAGAAGAGGGTAAGGTACCTAGGGATTGGCAGAGAGCATGCATAGTTCCTTTGTATAAAGGCAAAGGGGAATAAAAGAGAGTGCAAAAATTATAGGGGGATAAGTCTGTTGAGTATACCTGGTAAAGTGTATGGTAGAGTTATAATTGAAAGAATTAGAGTAAGACGGAGAATAGGATAGCAGATGAACAAGGAGGCTTTAGGAAAGGTAGAGGGTGTGTGGACCAGTGTTTTACAGTGAAACATATAAGTGAACAGTATTTAGATAAGGCAAAAGAGGTCTTTGTGGCATTTATGGATTTGGAAAAGGCGTATGACAGGGTGGATAGGGGGGCAATGTGGCAGATGTTGCAAGTGTATAGTGTAGGAGGTAGGTTACTGAAAGCAGTGAAGAGTTTTTACGAGGATAGTGAGGCTCAAGTTAGAGTATGTAGGAAAGAGGGAAATTTTTTCCCAGTAAAAGTAGGCCTTAGACAAGGATGTGTGATGTCACCGTGGTTGTTTAATATATTTATAGATGGGGTTGTAAGAGAAGTAAATGCGAGGGTCTTGGCAAGAGGCGTGGAGTTAAAAGATAAAGAATCACACACAAAGTGGGAGTTGTCACAGCTGCTCTTTGCTGATGACACTGTGCTCTTGGGAGATTCTGAAGAGAAGTTGCAGAGATTGGTGGATGAATTTGGTAGGGTGTGCAAAAGAAGAAAATTAAAGGTGAATACAGGAAAGAGTAAGGTTATGAGGATTACAAAAAGATTAGGTGATGAAAGATTGGATATCAGATTGGAGGGAGAGAGTATGGAGGAGGTGAACGTATTCAGATATTTGGGAGTGGACGTGTCAGCGGATGGGTCTATGAAAGATGAGGTGAATCATAGAATTGATGAGGGAAAAAGAGTGAGTGGTGCACTTAGGAGTCTGTGGACACAAAGAACTTTGTCCTTGGAGGCAAAGAGGGGAATGTATGAGAGTATAGTTTTACCAACGCTCTTATATGGGTGTGAAGCGTGGGTGATGAATGTTGCAGCGAGGAGAAGGCTGGAGGCAGTAGAGATGTCATGTCTGAGGGCAATGTGTGTTGTGAATATAATGCAGAAAATTCGTAGTTTGGAAGTTAGGAGGAGGTGCGTGATTACCAAAACTGTTGTCCAGAGGGCTGAGGAAGGGTTGTTGAGGTGGTTCGGACATGTAGAGAGAATGGAGCGAAACAGAATGACTTCAAGAGTGTATCAGTCTGTAGTGGAAGGAAGGCGGGGTAGGGGTCGGCCTATGAAAGGTTGGAGGGAGGGGGTAAAGGAGGTTTTGTGTGCGAGGGGCTTGGACTTCCAGCAGGCATGCGTGAGCGTGTTTGATAGGAGTGAATGGAGACAAATGGTTTTTAATACTTGACGTGCTGTTGGAGTGTGAGCAAAGTAACATTTATGAAGGGATTCAGGGAAACCGGCAGGCTGGACTTGAGTCCTGGAGATGGGAAGTACAGTGCCTGCACTCTGAAGGAGGGGTGTTAATGTTGCAGTTTAAAAACTGTAGTGTAAAGCACCCTTCTGGCAAGACAGTGATGGAGTGAATGATGGTGAAAGTTTTTCTTTTTCGGGCCACCCTGCCTTGGTGGGAATCGGCCAGTGTGATAATAAAAAAATAATAAATTTTGTGTTATTAATTAATTCTTTTAGAAACCCAGCGGAAGAAAACTTTGCAGACACTGAAGTTTACTAATCAACGTTCTCTCTGTGCAACAAGAAGAAATATCCACTTGGATAAATAAAACACCTATGCAATATTTGGGTATCTTCATTGTGGAAACGAACCCAGGTGTTTCCTTCTCAGGATTCCTGTTGCTGACCTCTACTGGCTGCACCGTATTTGGTAGCAGATGTAGAAAGAAATAGAACCAATATGGCAGGGTGTTTTTTCCTTTCATGTCGGAAGTAATCGAGGCATGAGGAGAGAGCCTTCTGCTTCACTATACTTGCCTCAACCATCTAAAAAGAGTAAATAATTCTTAATCATGATAGAAGTAAATAGTTCTGCCTTGGTGTGGACTCTCTTAAGCTTCTATCTGTCTTTTCTATGTTATTTCTCATTGACTCAATCACTTACGTAATTTTTTTCGCCTTTACTTGCAACTATAATAATTTCCACTATAACATTTAACGATCTTTCTCGATCGTTCTCATTTGTTCATATATTTTTTCTCATATTAATTTTCTCATCATCAAGTATTTCTTCTGAGCAGCAATTAATCTCCCATCTTCCCCTTCTTAAACCATTCTCATTGTTACTTTTTAATTTCCAACATTTCACTTGTTCATTATTCTTTCATTTCCCCTAAATTTCTCGGACTTATTCTTCACCAATAATTCTGCCCATTTCCCTTAAAAGTATTTTTTAAAAAAGTTTATTAAAAACTACAAGGATCAGAACTATTACATTTTTTTTAAATCAACAAGTAGGTCGAAATCTCTAATTAAAAAAAGTTGTCTCAGGTAAATCCGTGGTAATATTTTAATAATTTTTTTGGCTTTATAGACTTTGTACTTCACTTATTTTGATCGTTAAGTCTTTCAGCTAGAGTGACTTATGTGACACAGTATTATCATGAGCTGTATGTCACACAGATTACTAGACGGAGGATGGAGCCTTCACAACTAATTTGTAGTGAATGGCGAATTTGGATTGATCAAACTAAGGACTGAACCTCCACTATTGCAGGCAGTGAATAGAACACACGGGTTTAGCAGACGGAGTATCGAGACTTCACAACTCATTACACTAAATCCCACTCGGGTTCAAGGCCTCACAAAAACAATGATAATTTTTGAGTTCCTCATTTCACTTTCTTCTCTTATAATTTTTTCGTTCTTCTTTCTGTTTTCCCTTCTCTCCTTCTCCAATTCTTTACTGCTACCCCTTAGTAATTTATTTTTCTTCTTTCTCTCCAACCATTTATAAGTTTTCAGATATATTCTTTTTCATCTCTGATTATATTTTTCGTTTCATTCTCCTTCACCTGTCCTTTTTTTTATTTTATTCTTTTTATTATCCTTCAATCATTCTAATTGTTTTTGTTTCATTATGAGCCGTATTTCGTATTTTGTCTCTTTCAGTTTTGCTTCCGTATTATAAGTATTTTTTTTTTCTTGTTGCCTTCTCCCTCGAATTCAATTTTACAAATTAGCTTCGATGATTTTCTCTTTGCTACGATACAGTTCTTCATGTCTCTCTTAACGTCCCATTGACTATAAAATCATTTCCATTTTCATTCATCTTTGCTCCTTCACCTTGTGTTAGTTTCATCAGCCTCTCCCCTAGTTACCAGGTTCATTCAATCTACTGGGGCAAAGTAATGCTTTATTATCTCATTAATATTATTATCATCGGTGTTTCAGGAGCTGATTCACCTGTAGTGTTCTCTTACATCCTCCCCTCGTAGCTGTTTCTCTTACCCTCATCTTCACCCCTCTTTTCTGCCTCTTTTACCCTCATCTTCACCCCTCTTTCCTGCCTCTTTTACCCTCATCTTCACCCCTCTTTGCTGCCGCTCTTGCCCTCTGATATAAACGACACACCTGACTCCAATTCCCCATCACATTCCAAACATGAATTTCTCACCCCTTTCTTCCCCTCCCTCACAATTTATTAACACTATTTTTTAAAGTGTATGGTTAACCAGATTTACCAGGTAAAAGTGGCTGACTAATTCAGCTCGTTTGAACGTCCGTCTGATGTTATAAAACATTTATATGGGGGAACAAGATGAAGTTGCAGCCAGCTGTAGGCCAACGATTTCATATGGTCAACAGACTTTATTTCCTTGATATTACTGTGGTAATGGAACATATTACATAATCGTAACCATCTGCTAATGAATGATCTCGGATGAAATTATGTTCTTGAGAAGGGAACAGCCAGAGTGTAGCTGCTGTTGGCTGCCCTTCTTGTTAAACAGAAGCTGCCTTCTCGCTTCCCGCCAAGTGGAGCCAAGTGTTGTACCTTGGCAATATTGGTCTTGTACATAAGATCATCCGCATCTCTCCTGTGCTGAAGGTTATGTTATAATGACAGATCTATCCAGTCAGGGACCAGCCGAGAGATAAATCGTATTCTCAGTTCTAATTTTATTCTGCCTAAAATTCATAAATGAGACGAGAGGCAAACAGTCCAAGACAGTGGATCATAATACTCAAGGTGTGAGCACTTGCGCCACGTAAGAGTTTTTCAGTACATACTTTCCAGCAGATACATGAAACGCCTTAGTGTTATTAAATTAACTGTGGCTCTGCTTGCAAGGTTTACCACGTAATCCTCACAGAAAAATTGGAGTCAAGTTTTATCTCTAGGATTTCCACCTCACTCTTGGGTTCTAACATTTGTTTCTTATTCTTACCACTGTTTCAGTATTATCTTCAAGATGCCTAGAAACCATCATCTGTTGAGTCTTCTCAGACACAAATGTAATCTGCCATCGTTTTAGTCAAGACTGATTTAACTCTATACTGAGAGATTTATACTCTACACTGGAGAGGCTGGCATTTTCTCTCTTCCATAAGTAAATGTCAGAGTACAGTCATCTGCATAGTCATGGGTTTCTGAAATGAAGAATATCATTGAATTAAACGTTCTATTACAATTGACTAAGCACACTTATTTGCGGTTCACTGGAACCGTTAGGGTAGATTCTGTCTTATTATTAACTATTCCTAGAGATCTACCTTTACGATAATCATTAAAGAGGTGTAGTTCAGATCCAGATTCTTCAAGTTTATGCAGTTTTGCCATGAGTCCCAGGTGAGTCCCAGGTGTAATGCTTCAGTCACAGAGAAAGTGACTGGGAGAACCTGGTGCCACATGGGGGCCCAGAAACTTGGAGGGCTTGATGATGGAGGTGCTAATGGAAAACCTCATGTGCCAACACTAAAGGGACATTACCAGAGAGACAGGAGAGCTTCAATTACAAGCTGAAGCCAAACTACAAGAGAGGGGACTACACAGGCATGAAGAATTTCCTGCACGAGGTTCAGTAGGGAAGAGCACTGGCAGGAATATATGACAACAATATATAAGGAAGCTGAGGAGAGGTTTGTACCCAAGGGTAACAGAAATAACGAGAAGGCTAGGATGAGTCCTTGGTTCACTCAAAGGTGTAGAGAGGCCAAAACAAAGTGTGCTAGAGAATGGAAGAAGTAAAGAAGGCAAAGGATCCAGGAGAATAAGGAGAGCAGTCGTAAGCAGAGCCAGAAATGAACGTGCACAGGTAAGAAAGGAGGCCCAACGACAATACGAAAATGACATAGCAGTAAAAGCCAAATCTGATCCGAAGGTGTTGTATAGCCACATCAGCATGAAAACAACAGTCAAGGACCAGGTAATCAGGCTGAGGAAAGAAGGGGATCACAAGAGAAATCGACCGAGAGTATGAGAGGGCTCACATGAGTTCAAGAAGTGTTCACAGGGAGACAGAAGGACTCCAGAAAGATGGAGAGGCGGGGTACACCATCGAGTGTTGGACACAATACTACAACCCAGGAAGGCGGAAGATTGGCCTGTAAGCCATGATTAACTTAATGCTTCTGTAACAAAAGGTATAACGATGCAGGAGTATTGATGTCATGGTCACTCAATGCTTTAATAAGAACTGTAATATTTCGGGTTTTGATAATATGCAAGATTTTCAGGCTTTTCATATCATCATGTATAGTATAGTACAACTTAATCTTCTTAGTAGGGCACCGATAAAAACTTAACATTAATTCAGGTATGTCACTCCTTTAAATAATTAACATAAATTATGAGGATATTGTCATTCACTCTTCAATAAATACACTTCCCATGTCGGCAGTGGTAAGAGTATAAACTAACTAAGGCAGGTATTTCATGTACTGGAATTTTTCTGGAAAGACAGGACTTTTGCAAAATCCCCTTTGATGCTCTGGAGATAATTTGAGGAGCTAGAGAGCTCTTATGTAATGCTCCAAATCAGAGGGGTAATACCGCAAGGCGATGGGGCCGGATAACTTCTGCTCCTGGGTCTGGAGAGGGACAGAGACTGCTCTGTGTGCCAATAATTATAGTGCTTCATCACATCTATCGACACTGGCGAATAGTAGTCCAAATTTTTAAAAGGAGGACAGGACACGAAGCATTAATCTGAGCTGTGTCACTGACATGTATGTATGTGAAGTCGTGGGGAAGATTATCAGAAGAGTGTGAACAGGTTAGGATGTGGAATCCTGTGACAATCTACTGGAATTTGTGTCAGGTAACAGCAGTAATAACGAGAGAGAGGTGGGTAGACTGCGTTTATGGAGTTAAGAAGGTTATACCAGTTTCACACAGAGATTAGTCTTAAGCTGGGAACAGGCAGGGATAATACGGAAGGCGCTGAAATGGTCGGGGAGTACCTGTTGGGAAAACAGTTCAGAGTCATGGTACGGACGAAGTGTCAGATGTGGAGAGCTGTGGCGAGCGGGGTTCCACGGGGTCAGTCGCATCAGTCTTGATAGATGATGGACTGAACAATCGATCAAGTGAGGGTACTGATTACCTCATCCGCCTGTTCTTCAGTTTCTCCTTTGTGGGTCTGATGAAGCATGTGGCGAACGTTTCCTCATAAGATACCCAAGGTGCACTGTGTTTAATTCACAATATATATATATATATTTTATTTTTTATTTCACACGGCTGATTCCCACAAGGCAGGGTGTGCCCGAAAAAGAAAAAGCTTTCATCATCTTTCATTCAATCACTGTTTGCTAAGAAGGGTGACTTTTAATACAGTTTTTAAACTGACAACATTTAATATCATCCTCTAGAAGTGCAGGCATGATTCCATCTCAAAGGACTCAAAGTCGCTGAGGTTTCCTGAATCCTTCATAATGTTACATTTGCTATCACTCAACAAGTCCCATATAAATCCATTGTCTCCATACACTCCTATCAACCACTCACGCATGCATGCTGTAATCCAAGCCTCGCAACACATAAACCTCTTTACCTCCTCCAACCTTCCTTAGGCGATTTCAGATTATGCAAAAAATCACTGTGAAAGAATAGAGAAGTTCCAAGCGCTTTCGTGGAGACTACATTAAAGTAACAATGATAATGTTCCTTGATTAATGGGGTAGTCACGAAACCGCTTGGGAATTTCATATTCTTCACAGTGGTTATTTTCATTTATAATTATATATATATATTGAATATATATTACAATATGATAAATATATATTATTATAATATATATTTTAACGAGAGAGAGAGAGAGAGAGAGAGAAAATACATCATACTTTGTCATGCATTCATACCTAGGTAGATAAATAGGTAAGTAGTAGTCAGATGCGGAGAGTAGATATTGGGGGGAAGGGACTTACAGGAGTGGCAGGGATAACATCACTTTATGTTACAATAATATGGTCCCTTGACACTGCTGACTTATGTGGTGTTGGTGCTTTGTCAGGTGTTGTTGCTTAGTGTGTTGTTTTGTGGAGTTGTATCTTGTGTTGCGTGATCTGTGGGGAGATGTGCTGTTGCGTGATGTATGGTGGTGTTAAATGTTGTGCTGTGGTGTTGTGTTGTGATGTTTGTGGTGGTGTTATACTGTTGTCCTGCGGTGTTTTGTTGTGATGTGCTGTGGTGGTGTTATACTCTTGTGATGTGCTGTGGTGGTGTTATACTTGTGATGTGCTGTGGTGGTATTATACTATTGTGTGCTGTGGAGGTGTTTATCTTGTGATGGCTGTGGTGGTTGTGTATCTTTGTTTGTGATGTGCTGTGATGGTGTTTACTGTTGTGCTGTGGTGTTGTATTGTGATGTTCTGTGGTGGTGTTATAAAATTGTCTGTGGTGTCTGTGTTGTGATGTTGCTGTGGTGTTTGTGTTATGCTGTGTGTGGTGTTATACTGTGTGTTGTGGTGGTGTTAAACTGTTGTGCTGTTGGTGTTGTGTTGTGATGTGCTGTGGTGGTGTTATACTGTTGTGTTGTGATGTAGTGCAAATTTTCTAGTGTAGTGTTGTGTAATGTGCTGTTTTGCTATGTATTAGTGGGTTATGATGGTGTTGTTGTTTGGTATATTTGAGGCGAGCGATGTTGTTATAATGTAGTGGTACGTGGTGATGTGTTGCATATTGGTAGAGAGTGGTATTGCTGTGTTGTAGTGTTTTTTTTATTGTTGGTGAGCTGCAGGTGTTATGTTGTCGTGTTGTTTGCTGTTGGTCATCCTGTGTTATTTAACTGTTGTAAGAGAATATGTTCATCACTTAATATTATAGCGCGAAAGTCCCCGTTTATAGCTAAAATAGAGACTTTCGGCGTTATATTATTATCTGTTAATATATGAAAAATACCATGGTATTATCACTATTTTGTTATTATCACTATTTTGTTATCACTATTTTGTTATTATCACTATGTTATTATTATCACTATTTTGATTATTATTGTTAGGTAGGATTTCTTGTGTATATAGAGTTTAAGTCTCGGAACCATCCGGTGAATTGTTCAATTGTTTATGTCCGGCTGGCTGACGTTTGGGTCAGCTGATCCAACCTGACGACGTGTCAACAGACTGGCAAGTAGTCGGTCTGCTCCATGCTCTAGCCTTGACAACTGATCGTATATTGGCTCTTACGGTGTACAGTTTGAATGGTTTTGAGAATTGGACTCTAGAGCTGACTCAGTTTGTTCCTCATTGCTCTGAAAGATTCTTTTGATATTTATATTCTTGGTCAGTTCAGTAATCCATAGAGATGCTTTACGGCCAGATTCAAAGGTCTTGTTAAATCTTATACCTTTTGTATTTTGAGTTTACAGTCTTGTTAAGACAAAGACGTAAATGTATATGGTAAATTTATTGTACAAAGTATTAAGTTACATTAATTACAAAGAGAAGATAAAGTATGTATTTAATACTTTAATATTTGAATTTATTCTAGGAGTTTCCCAGTTGAAATTATTTCCCCTGAACTAAATATACTTAAATATCTCGGATCAAAATCTTGTTGCATAAGAATAAATGGTAAAAGGCCACATTCTGAGTTCTTTAAATAAAATTTAATTGCAACAAATGGGGTTCCGTCCGGGAGTCTGTTGTTCTAAGACTTTGATCAAAAGAACATATTAAAGTATATTCTGGGAATTATATTTTTGATAATTTCAAATATGATATGGAAGATCACATTAAGAGTTATTTGAAGATTTAACATTTCAAAGTGGATCCTTGAACTTCAAAGTGTGGCGATAGCCCGTAAATGGAGTACATACATAGATATACAAGCCAATCCGTAAGGGCAATATTAGAAACAATTGTTTCAGGGGCCTACTATACCATCATGTAGCGGAGATCTGACTCGAAAGTTATTCTCAAGGTAAGTACAGTCGAGATTGAAGTATTAGAAAACAATTTCAAAGTTGATCTTGAATTGAATCAGATATTAGTCCGGCTTGGCCTCTAATAAAGTAGATGAAGTATTACAGGGTGCAGCCGCTGTTCGGGCATTGCCGTTACTGAAGGATTCTATTAATGGTTCAGCTGGCCTCTACCAAGGTGCACGTCAAGGAATTCACATACCGAAGTTCAATTCCTCATTTTCGATACCATCGGGGCTATTCTCAAGTCAGTTTGGAATATTAGAGGATATTTATTTTACAGATGCTCAAATTGAGGCTAGCGTAAATTAATGAAGAAGACTTTCAAGGGATAACGCTCCGCTTATAGGGACATACTAACAAGCAAGGTAATGTGAGTGAAAGAGGTATGAACCCAATGATTCTTTCAATTGCAATAGCTGATCTATGGTTCCAAGTTAATGACGGAGTTTAGATACTATTTGAAGTCTTTAAGAATCAAGCCACATATGCGCTGGCCCGTCAACACTGGGCAACCATTATTACATACATCGTTGTCTGTAATGCTCAAGTTGACGGTCGTACTTGAGAAATTGATGGATTATGATTCCGTTAAGAAGGCTATCCAGAGGTTTGATCTCCTCCAGGTAAGTTAATAAAACCTTTAGAGCTTAAACGCAGCCAACTCAGTCGTATGTAGATTTTGCACGTGAAAAGAAAAGCTTTGAGAGATGGTGTAGAGCTTCTAACTGTAATCTATGGAAATGTCTTTCAATTGATCCTGCATGATGGATTCTATTAATAATTACGAAGACTTAGCATAGTATTTGATTAGTTTGCCCCATATAATATACTGAAACAGCCTCGCTCGCCGATAATATGAAATATCTCAACAATTGATTGCGGAAACATAAAGTAGGATAACTGCTAAATATGCCTAGAAAAGGCGATTCCAATCTTACCTAAGATGCGTCGCTCAGAATCCTTGCACGCCTTATGATCCTCACGCCCATATTAATAAATAATTTAGATCTAATCTAGGAAAGTTCAAAACCACTAAGCTAACAGTGAGTGAACTGCACTTATGTAATAAGAAAGGGATTTAGAAACACTGTTATTGGTAGAGAGGATTCCGGAACGAGGACTTCGTTTCCCAAATCAGGTAATATCTTCATCGACCACTCAAAAGAAACTGAACCACTAGTACCAAAAGGTTCAAAGAACGATCAGTAGTCATTCTAGATGCTCAATACTAGAGCTGTTTCAGAAAAGATTCCTCAGCTATGAGTCCCTACTTTGCTAAAGTTGAAAGTTGATAGAGAGACATCAATTAGTTGAATAATTCATTCGTGATACTGGAAGTTATTTCCTATGAAGCAGGACATACTCCGTAAGTGATATGCTCGCACAAAGCTAGCATGTCTTATTGAGCCATGGAGGCGCCATTATATAGAGTTGCTCTTCACTAGGATATAAATTCCAAACACCAAGCTATACTGGCTTTGGTCGGTAGGTATATCAGTGAAATATTCCTATTAGAGCGTTGACTTACTCATAGGCAATGATTCTAGACTATCCGGGTATAACCGAGAGCCATCTGTTATTGATAATTCTACTGACATAATCTTGCCATGAAGCTCGAAAAGAGGCTCCTACTTATTCCTCAGTTATAACTGAGCAATGGTTAAAGCGCCTCAAATTCTTATCAACAGAGTCTTAAGTGAAGGCGAAGATTTAGGTCTGATTTTTGTTCAGCGATCTTAATAACCGGATACTTCAAATCTGAAATATTCTATGATCGGCCTTTTACAAGATTTATGATATTAAAAATGGCTATCGAAAGAAGATTTAATAAGGGATTAGTTCCTGATCCATCCCTAGAGAAATTACGAGAGCATAGCTATCACAGAAGACGACGCCCAAGGACCTGGACATATATGTTACTTTCTTGCTAATGGTATATTAATGAGAAAGGAAAAGTCTCTTTTGTCTTCCGAAAACGACATCATCTGTCTACCAGCAAACATCTAGTAGTGCTACCTAGCACCTTTAGAGAATTGGCTATTAGTTTTGCCCACCATAGTCCCATGGGAGGACATTTGGGAGTAAAGAAAACGCTGAGCAAAATAGCCAAGCATTTTCATTGGCCCAGAATGAAGGAGACTGTGGAACGCTATCTAAAAGGTTGTCAAGTCTGCCAAGTGACCGGCAAACCTTCGCACACACCTCCACCAGTTCCTCTCATTCCGATTCCCGTCAGTGGTGAGCCCTTCTCACGCCTGATAATAGATTGTGTTGGTCCGTTACCAAGGACTAAACAAGGGAATCAATATCTGTTTACAATTATGGATGTCGTTACTCGATATCCAGAGGCTATCCCTTTGAGAAAAATTAATTCTCGCATCATTGTTCGAGCTTTGCAAAAAATTTTCTCACAGGTGGGGATTCCCCGAATAATTCACTCCGATCAAGGTTCAAATTTTACCTCTAAGATGTTTCGAGATGCCTTATCTCGCCTCGGAATTAAGTCCGTATTTTCTGTTGCTTATCACCCTCAGTCACAAGGAGCCCTCGAACGATTTCATCAAACATTAAAAGCAATGATGAGAGCGTACTGCGAGCAGTTTTCCAGAGATTGGGACGATGGAATATCATTCCTCTTGTTCGCCTTAAGGGAAAGCGAACAAGAAAGCACTGGGTTTAGTTCATTTGAATTAATTTACGGACACCAAGTACGCGACCCCCTCGCCCTACTAAAAGACTCATGGACCGGAAAATCAGAACCCTCGTTTAAAACAACTCCAACTCTAATGCAAAGGCGTTGGTCACAACTGAGGGAATTAGCCTCAAAAAAAAAAAACTTAGCTAAGGCCCAATCCAAGATGAAGCATTGTTATGACAAACACACACGCTCTCGTTTCTTCTAACCAGGTGACAGTGTGATGGCACAGAAATTCTTACCTGGACACGCTCTGCAACCTAGATACGAAGGTCCTTTGGAAGTGATTGAGCGGCTCAATGAGGTAAATTATGTACTACAAACTCCAGGAAAGAGAAAAGCAAAACGTACTGATCACATAAACCAACTTAAAGCTTACCACCCTAGTATCGTACCAGTTTCGACAGTTCTTCCTTTAGCTGAAACTGAAAATGTAAGTCTGCCCAGCATCTCTAAAGCGATAGAAGTACGTTTAAAAAATTCAGAGACATTGCAATCTCTTGATACCTTTCTTATGGACCTTGATTTGAAGAAAGCAAAAGATATCAAACAGGCGCGGATCTAGGAACAAAGTTTGGGGGGGGGCCCGACGGCAGAATTTTCGGTTGTTTAAAGAGCATTAGCATTACCGTTTCTCCACTAACGGGATTCTTATTTGTTAATTACTGGCGGACTGACCTAAATGAATGGGCATAACCATCTGCTCTAGGTGCCAGTGTTTCTCTTCGGATCCAAATGAGAGGGCCGATTTTTCTGAGAAAAAAAAACACTGACCTTACAATGTGAGGAATTTTGTATCTTATTAAAACTTTATTGACAGTAAGAATTTAATAGCTAGAGACTTTTACATTAGACATTAACTTAAATCTACAATATATATATATATATATATATATATTATATATATATATATATATATATATATTATATATATATATATATATATATATATATATATATATATATGTCGTGCCGAATATGTAAAACTGGTCATTTAGCAAGAACTCATTTAAAATTAAGTCCTTTCAAAAATTTTCTCTTATACGTTTAAAGATATATTTTTTTCATTAATGTTAATGTAAAAATTTTTAATGTTGCACCAAAAGAATCTTAGAAAACTTACCTAACCTTATTATAACAAGAACAATTTATTTTAGCCTAACCCAACTGAATATATTTTAGATTTGTTTACAATAATTTAATACTAAACAAACACAGTGAAATATATTTTTTTCGTTAGGTTCAGAATGATTTTGGCGAAATTATTGCATACACAAATTTTCACTTGTCCTATATGGCAAGATGAGCGTTGCTATTTAGCCAAGATTCACAAGTTCTGCCTATTCGGCACGACATATATATATAATATAATATATATATATATATATAATATATATATATATATTATATATATATATATATATATATATATATATTATATATATACCTGCTTAAGACAGTAAGCATTATACTTATAATATTACCTATAATAGTAGCCTTAAAAGTAACATGCAAAGGTTATTACACTGAAAGGATTAATCACACTGCAGCCTAAGCAAAGAGAAGACGGCGGTTCCATTCCTCAAACTTGTTGATCACACGATCAACAGGAACATGTACATCGTTGTGGACGGCGAGTAGTGCGAGGCCGTTGAGGCGATCCTGACCTATGGTGCTCCTCAAGTATGTCTTCAGGCGTTTCAGGGCTAAGAACGATCGTTCGGCTTCTGCATTTGAGACTGGCAGGGTCAGTAGGATGGTAAGGAGCTTCGCGATGTTCGGAAACATACGGGCCTCGGCGTATTCCTTTGCTTTCTTGACAGATTCGAAGGCCGGAGCGGAACATGTCCACCGCTAATGGATGAGACCACTGACGTCTCAGGGAAGGAACAAGCAACCATCATCATTCGACACGTCAAAGAAGATGTCAAGGAGGATTTCCTCGCTTTCGTTCATGCCCATGACCTCACTGGTGAAGGCCTGGCCCAACTGCTCATCCAAGCCGTCGAGGGCCTCGACGAGGGCCTCAACATATTTACCCATATCTCTGAGATATGGGTAAAAATGTTGAAACTTAGCCTAATAAAAATAACAATTATTATTATTATTATTATTATTATTATTATTATTATTATTATTATTATTATTATTATTATTATTATTATACTCTTTCACGGTAGGCTACCGTAGGCATAGCTCCAAGGCTCCAACCCACTCCACTCTGGCACTGTCCCACAAGCCCCCAAAACAGGCATAAACACAATAGCCTAATGTATTAATCTTGCCCTGGCACCTTTACCTGGTGCAGTAAGGTCACTGAATGGTTCATGAACCCTTACCCTCTCGTCCTGGTTCGTGCCCGGCTCGCAGTGAGTCAGTATGTGTGTTGGAGCCTTGAAATACCGGGGGACGGTGACTCACCGTCACGGGGTCACGCCGCATCAGCCGTCTGATGTTACCACGTGCTCTCAACATGCAACACTGCTTGACGCTCGCTGAGGCTGAGCCTCGTTCTCTCAGAGCCTGCCTGCCTCTCTGGGTGTTATGCGAAATTTCATTCAAGTTAGGACATTTCCACGATTTTTTTTGCCACATCTCATTATTCTCAGCATCAATACAGCTCCAAAATGTTTATTATAAGTATCCAACCTTAAAAAGCATTTTTGTATTGTTATGGAGCTAGAGGTATTAGTGGTCTGTAAACTTGCAAAGTTGCAAAACAAATTTAAATGCATCCCAAAGCAGTGGCGTAACTACTGTGGCCCCCCCACTTGAAAAGGAGTATCTGCATAGTTTTGTGTCTAGAAAAGTAAAATATATATATATATATATATATATATATATTTATTATATATATATATATATATATATATATATATATATATTATATCGGCTTTAAAATCTCAAATAATTCGGGAGGGCATGCCCCCGCCATGTAAAGGATTGGCCCCTCCTTCCCCTCGCCCCAAAATGAAAACCCAGCTACGACACTGGGCCAAAGCCCAAAGAGGGCCAAAGGGGGGGGGGGGGGGCTCGGGCCCCCTGGGCCCCCCCTTATATCTGCGCCTGATATCAAAGACTTGTGTGAAGGCTTACTCAGCCCTGTAATAACTTCAGACAGTATTACCAAGGCTGGCTCCTCCTCAGGAAAATTAATGAATAGAAAAAGAAATAATAACAGACAAACATAAACACTTTATTATATAGAAAATAAAAAATATAAAACACTTAAATATGAAATATTAATCCTACATTAAAGAAAATGAAAAATGAAAAAATATAAATGATATCTGAATTCAACGCTAATATATATAGGGGTGTCTGGTGTTGGTGACACTGTGTTGTTGAAATCGTAGCCGTTGCTGATGATGGGGGGGGGTTGCAGGTGTTGGTTACGACACACTGGCTAGTTCTTCACAGTATAGCCTTGATTATTATATCCTGATGACAGGAAAGCAGGTTCTTTACTGCTGCAATGATGAGGGGTTATGTCCTGCAATTTCATACAGGTGCACAGGTAATTAAATCCAAAAAGGGGAAGTCTCAGGACGTTAGTCCATCTCCACCAGTTCTTCTCGTTGATTGACAGGTGACCCTCTCTGTCATCCAAGCTGAAAAGATAGACAGGTTACCCACTGCTTAAATAATCACTCTCCATGATAAGAACAATACCTAGAAGATGTGGTGATTATTACAACAGTCAACATAGAGCAAGGCTGAAAAGACTAAGTTTATTATTGGTCAAAAGTGAAGCTTTCAACCCATAAATCCACTAGAATACAAGGCAGGCATGTACTTACAGTAGTGCTGGGAGCTGTGAGTCTAGTGATTACTGTTTGGACCAGAGCCCCACACGTCACCTTTCGGGGGAGGGGGGGAAGGAGGAGGGGAAGGGATAGCGGGAGCTAGACTGGCCCTACCTTACCAAGCAGCCGGCAGTCAAACTATCACTTTCGGGGTGGGGGAAAAAGGCGGGAATAGCAGGAGCTTGACGTACCCTACCTTAACAAGTAGCCGGCAATGAAACTATTGTTACTATATACTCCCTCGCTACTCCTATCTATTGAACTTTTACCTCACACTCCCCCTTACCAAGACTTATAGTCAAGGAGTGTAAGAAGAATAGGCGAGGAAAAAGTTCTAACATGTGGAAGTCGCGTAAGGCAACAAATCTTCTACTGACTGTCACGACTTAACCAGTCAGAGAAATAATTGGATGAACCATTGATATACACAAAATGGAACTTAAAAGCCTGGAGTGCCAATGTCCACCTCAGGAGGCGACTGTTGGTTCCCTTAAAAGTTTCTAGGTATATAAAAGGTTTGTGGTGCATTTCTAAAATGAATTCTTTTCCCAGCAAATAAAATTTAAGTTTGGAGATACCCCACACAAGGGCTAAACATTACTTTTCTATTGAGGAGTATCTTGTTTCTGCGGGAAGGAGTTTCCAGCTTAGGAAGCATACAGGGAAGGGACTTACCATCAGGGTTTTTGTAGAAAACACCGCCCCTAATCCAGTTTGGGAGGCATCAGCCTTAAGCAAAATTTTTATTATATCTGGATTTAAGTTAGGGTCTTTCAAAAAGATACTTTTAATTATTAAACTTTTCCCGAGTATGTCGGAAAGTTCAAGAGGTTCTTTCACAGATTTTTTAAAGGGAAAGTCGGATAAGATCCTGTAAGATCGTAAGGTTGGGATAAACCGTGCTAAAAATTTACAGAACCAAAAAAGCTATGTGCTGAGTTTTTGGTTTTGGGGGAATTTAAATTTCAAAAAAAGCTTTGATCTTATGTGGAGAGGCTCCCAGAGAGTTATTAGAAAGTATCTTTCCCAAAGATATTAATCTTTTTTTCCCCAAAGGGAAGCTTTTTCTTCGGCTTGGCAGTGGGCCATGTGAGGTAACCTCCAAAATGATTTTTAATGTTGGATTGTTTGCCCACGGGGGATGTCATGACGTAATTTTATCAAATAACTGAAATTTGGTATATTCCCCAAAAGACCTTTCTCATCAGCCAGTAGGTAGCACGGCAGTTTCCCAAAACCCGAAGGGCATGTTTTTTATTGCTCAGTCCGGGTTGTGTGGGAAAAAAGTGGTGTATGCTTAGAAGAAGGTTTAACATTACTTGATGATATGCCTGTGCAATATCAATCTTGAAAGAAGGGAAAGCGTCTAAAATTTGTGTGTCGCTATCTATAAAGGGCATGGGGCTCAGCATCCCACCGAGTTATAGCATTAAGGCCTCTGAATTCAATGCAAGTCTTTTTAAAATTATCCACCTTTTTCCATGACTACTGGGAAAAATTAAGTACTGAGGTTAAATGTTTTTGTGTTAAAAATTTTGTTCCCTCTCGGTAAAATGCATCCCAAAGGGTGAATGGAACTGGTTAATTTTCTTTTCATGGATTGCCGTCACTAATAAATTTAGGGACTATCGTGGAGGTAATTACTGGAAATCAGAAAAGACGTTGAAAAGTTACTACACATTGGAAGTGTTCATGCTTTATGGCACCCAAAAATTTTTCTTAATTTTAATGTTGGTTGCCCCCCGAGTGGTAAGGAGTCCCCAAGTCATGTATTTTCTCATATCAAAGTTGAGGTGTCAATTACGCAACTTTACATTTTCAGTTGTCTTAAATTTTTGTGTGGAAAAACTAAGTCAAAGTTATTGGGGCATTAACCAAATTTCTTGGGAAATATTTTTTAAAGGGATGTTGATAGATAAAGCTTAGGTTTCCCCTTGACTTTTGAGGTAATAATTTTCCCCAAAAAATTTTTTTAATACTTTATATGGCCCTTTTCCTGTACAATAATTTATTTGATTTGATACAAAAAGTACAAGAACTTATCCCCTCTTTAAAACTTCTCCTCGATTTTTGGAATCAAAATATGTTTTGTATGGCCCATTACAAATTTAAAGTTTTTGAAACTAGTCGAGGTCCCCTCAATTTGGATCTAAGGAAGGAAAAAAAGGGTAAAGACGAACCTCGCATTTACCTCCTCATTATCCATAATCATGAAGGATGGACAAGGGGGCCTCGGGCCGTCTACCATAGAGAAGCAAAAGGTAAAAAACCCCAAAGAGTCAGGGGAATTTCCCATGGTAAACAAACCGGGGTAGGTAACGATGCCCCTTGGGTTTAAGGAAGCAAATTTTTCCTTAAAAATGGTTTTGAGAATCGAATGCTGGCGCTCAACCTCCCATTAAGGGGGATGATGGGTGGGTGAAGAGAGGTACCTCCAAAAGTTGGAGAGATGTGCATTAAGTCATTTTTGTAAAATTTGTGCCCCACGGTCAGACAAAATTTTTAAGGGATGCCCACTTGGGGAAGGGGGACAAAAAAGGGCTTCAGCCCCCTTTAGGGTTATGGTCTTTGGGGGTTGGCTTCGGGGAAACTCGAAGCAAATCAACAAATTTAATATTATCTATGTCCCCCAGATAAAAAGTGGAGATAAAGGACCAACGATGTCAATGCTCTCTTTAAGGTCCCGTAAAGATGGGCTTTTGACCAAGATACCCCCGCCTGGTACCTCGGGAGGTGAAGTTGGCCAACTTTACGCGATCTACAATAGTAGTGACATTGGGGAAATTTTTTTGGCCCAAAAAATTTTTTCCCAATTTTATTTAAGGTTTAACGATGCGAGAAATGCCCGGGCCCAGGGGCAGGTCATGAGCCATTTAAAGAACAGTCTCCTGATTGCTTGGAAAACTAAGATGGAATGTCTATTCATCAAAATTTTTTTTTGAATCTGATTTGTACAAGATACCTTTTATATATTCAAATTTATATAAAAAGTTTTTTTTTGGATCACTTGATTTTGTTTAGCGGCATTTGGCAATTTGAAGGAAGGGCAAACTTTTAAAATTTGGGACAAAAGCCCTTTTGATAAGAAAAAGGTTTAAGCGGGAAAAAAATCAAAGGAGGACGTAGGAGAAGCTGGGTTTTGGTCTGACCCCAGTAAAAGATTTTATGGAATAGGGTAAATATCTTTATTTCATCTAAAAAGTAAAACCGGTGATCCACTACCTCGTCTCAAAGGGGGTAGCATCAATGGTTTTAAACCCCCATATGAATCTCACAGCATTGTCTCTCTGAACTTTAAAGGGGGGTTCTCTGACTCTAAGGAAGGGATCTGAAAAGTTAGGCCCCTTTTGGGTGAGAAAGGTAAACCTTTACATTACCATTTACGAGAAAGGTATGGGAACTATAGGCTTCAGACCAACCGTAAAACCTTTTAGACTAATGTAACAACGGAGGTAGGAAAGGGGTCCGTACGGCCAAGTTTGAAAGTTAGCAGGGGAATGGTTTTTTTTTTTAATTAGGGAACAGCTTACAAAAATGATAAACTGTGCATCATGTCTCGTAAAATTGAGATCTTTAACCCTTTAAACTGTTCCTGAACAGAAGGGTATTGGTCTTACAGTTTTTAAAAAACTCTTCAACGTTGGCCCTTTTAGAAAGAGAATTGGAGTTTTGCCCTAAACCCCAAATGACAAACAGGAAAAAAGAAGTCTTTTACTTTCCATTAGAGGCTTTGATTTCTTAAGGTTTGGTGAACCCTTTTCCCTTTTGGGTTCGATCCCTTAGGTCTTTTAGGAATTGTGAGCCTCGCTTCGGTAACAGCCCAGCAATTCCCCAGCTTTATCGGTTCGTTCTTGATGAATGTTGTATTGATGGGGAAAAGCTGTAGGAATGGTCGCAACCAGAACTCTCTAAGAGTTCTAACTGTATAATTCCCCGAACTTCTATCCAAAAAATCGAACAACGAAAGAGTGTTACCTTAATGCTGAAAGTTTGGCCAGGCTTTTAAGGTGGAAGAAATCTTTCCTGTAAGAATTATGGTTTTTTTTATATGTTTTTGGATTGCCTTTTTCATAGGTTTTTAATTACATAAGATATCCTGCGACAAAGTTGATGAAAATTTAAAGGGTGTACCAAAAATAAATTCCCAACCTGGGAGCCCCGGTGTCAGCAGGCCCTTCACAGAGGGGTAGCGGGATTTTCAAACCTGATATGTATAAATTTTTGTCTTTCCCCCCCTGTGAAAGGGGGGTAAATTTTTGTGAGGAATATGGCATGACTGCATTTGTTCCATTACTCCTTCCTTAATTGTTGTTGTGTAAGAGTTTAACTTTTTTTTCTTAATTCAAAGGGGTGATTTTTTCGACCGCGATCCTTTTTTCTCTCTATTAAAACAACTCCCCAGCTTTTCCTCCCGTTCTCTAGTTTTTTTCCCCAATTCTCTATCCTTTTCTTTCCTCAGTTCTCTTTTTTGGTTTTCCCCACTTCTTAGCTCTTTCTTCAGGGTCAATCTATCCACTTTTTTTTGTCTTCCTTTCTCTTTCTAATGTCTTTCTTGGGTTTCTCTCTCAATTCTCTCTTTCCTTTTTCTCCCTTTTTCAAGGTTTTCTTTCTCCTTTTTTTTTCTTTTTCGATTCTCTCTCTCTCCTTTTTTTTTTCCTTTCGATTCTCTCTCTCTCCTTTTTTTTCTTCTTTTTCCCTTTTAAGTCTTCTTCTCTCTCAATTTTCTCTCTTTTAAGTTTTCCCCGGATTTAGCACAATAAAAATTTTAAATTTTTTTCCGTTATTCCTAAACTTACTTCCAGCTTCATCCAAAACTGGTTTCCTCCATGCTTGCAAGAATAACTTAAAAAATATCGGGAAAAAGAAAGGGTTTAAAAAAAAATGGGGGTCAGTTCCTGCTCCGTTCAAACTGTAAATAAACCCCGGGGCTCGTTCCCCGAAAAATTTAATTAAACAAATGTATTAATTAAAAGAAGGGTTCTATCCGGTCCCAGCAACAGTAAGTAGAATGGGGTCCCCTTTACCATCCAATCTTCTCACCAACAAATCAAGAGGTCCAACGACAGTTCCCCTTGGTAAAATAAAAAGCTCAATGAAACAAAAATTTTCCTGGAAAAACTCGGGTCCTAGAGTCTAACCTCCAAAGGTTTCAAGCTCACAAAAAGGTGGTGAATTAACTATTATATCCCGCCTGCTTACTTACAAAAAATTTTAGACATAACAATCACCAAGTCTTTTTAAATACCGTACGTAGTCCTACCATAGAGAATGATTATATGGTGGTGGTAACCGTCTGTGGGAGCAGCATTGAAGTTCCAATGGTTTAATTTGAGATGGAATTGAATCTTGATTTTTGATTGTTCCCGGCAAGGTCGCACTTGTGAAGGCTTATCACCTGAATAACTTCAGGTATTACCCAAGGTGGCTCCCCTCAGGAAAATTAATGATAGAAAAAGAAATAATAAAGACAAACATAAATTTTTTTTATATAGAAAAATAAAATATAAAAAAACTTTTTAAAAAAAGAAAAATTAATCCCAATTAAAGAAAATGAAAAAAGAAAAAAAAAAAAATATAACGAATTCAACGCTAATAATATAGGGGGGCTGGTGTTTGGGGACACTGTGTTGTTTTAAATCGTAGCCCTTTTGATGATGGGGGGGGGGGTCGCGGTGTTGGTTAGACCCCCTGGCTAGTTCTTCCAAGTTTGCCTTTAGTTTTTTAACCCCCTGAAAAAGCGGTTCTTTACCGCGGCATGATGAGGGGGTTTTGTCCTGCAATTTCATAAGGTGCACAGGTAATTAAATCCAAAAAAGGGGGAAGTCTCAGGCGTTGTCCCTCTCCCCCGTTTTTTTCGTTGATTGACAGTGCCCTCTCTGTCAACCCAAACTGAAAAGATAGACAGGTTTCCCACTGCTTTAATAAACACTCTCCTGATAAGAACAATACCTAAAAAAAATGTGGTGTTTTTACAACATAACTAGAGAAACTGAAAAGACTAATTTTAAATTTTTGGTTTAAAAGTGAAGCTTTTAACCAAAATCCACTAGAATACAGGGAGGCATGTATTCAGTAGGTGGGAGCTGTGGTCTAGTCATACGTTTGGACCCCGAGCCCAACAGTCACCTTTCGGGGGGGGGGGAGGAGGAGGGGAAGGGATAGCGGGAGCTAGCGACCTACCTTTAAAAAGCGCGGCAATCAAATATCACTTTCGGGGTGGGGGAAAAAAGGCGGAATAGGGGGAGCATGACTTTCCCCACCTTAACAATCCCCCCAATAAATATTGTTACTTATACTCCCCCGCTACTCCTATTATTAAATTTTCCCCACCAAATTGATTTTAGTTATGGGTTTTTTTCGATGACGTCCCAGTGTTGTAATTGGGAATTTATGGCAAGATGTACAAGGAGCAAAGCCTTTCAAAAAATCACCTTTACCCCAAGTCCCCCTCAAACAGAAACATTAAAAAAAAAAAGAGAATTTTTGTTTCCTATGGCTCATAGAAAAGAAGTAAAATCCGTGGGCCTGTCCCGATATTAGTTCCCCAAAAAACTGAGGAACTTTTAGAAAAGTGCAGATTATCTAAGGTTAAAGCTTATGGGACCCGATGGTTTTAAATTCCCCCTTTTTTGATGTTTAATAGACAGAGTATCAGGAGCCCCCCTATGTCACCCCTGGATTATTAAGGGGCTATTACCAAGTGCCCCTTACCCCGCAAGGCCCAAGAAATATCCGCAATTTACTATACAAGGCGGATTATTCAATTATCGTGTTATGCCCTTCGGGTTGCGTAACGCGGCCTCTACCTTTCAGCGCTTGATGAACCTGCTGACCAATGATTTAGAAGGAGTGGATGCATATCTAGATGATCTTGTTATATATAGCAATGAGTGGGGCAACATTTAATTCGCCTGGAAACTTTATTTAAGAAGTTAGAAAAGTACAACTTCACCATAAATTTAGCCAAGTGTCAGTTTGGACAAGCCAAGATTAAATACCTCGGGTTTGTATAGGTCAGGGTGAGATACGTCCTGTTGATGTAAAAGTTAGGGCCATTGCCGAGTTTCCTACCCCTCAAGATAGAAAGTCTACAGAGGTTCCTTGGAATGACTGGTTATTATCGACGTTTTCAGTCCTAATTTTTCTCAGGTTGCATCTCCTCTTACTGAGTTAACCAGTAGTAAGATGAAGTTTTGCTGGAAAAAAGATTGTGAGATAGCTTTTAATCGGTTGAAGCGGTTGCTTTCTTCGTCACCGTATTGAAAAGTCCTAACTTTAATCAACCCTTCTATTTACACATCGATGCCAGCGGTTATATGTGGGGCCAGTGTTACTTCAGAAATCCCCCTCTACCGATATTTTGCATCCTATATCTTATTCTTCTTTAAAGTTGAAACGTCACCAAAAGAATTACGCCACTGTAGAGAAAGAAGCTCTTGCCCTAGTAATATCTTTGGAACATTTTTGAGATTTATCTGGGAACCTCCTCCCATAAAATTATGGTATTTTCTGATCAAAAACCCTTTAATTTACATTAATTCTATGAAATCAAAGAATACCCGGATCCTCAGGTGGGCTCTGAGGATCCAACCTTATCTGATTAGTATTCAACACTTAAGTGGATCCCTTAACATAATTGCTGATGCCCTTTCTCGCCTCTGAAAAAAAATGTATACCTTAAAAATGTAAAGTTAAGAAAAAGAGTACTCTTAGAGCCTAATTTATATATATATATTATATATTTTTGTTAATGATTTTCTTTTATATTGACAGTATGACTATGAAAGCCGTTTCATTGATGGGGACAAGTATTAAGTCCACATGGATGACACGACAGTCATGTCCGAGACTCCTATTCTCGAATTGTGTTGGAAGCCACTCCAGATAGTTCTTCCGGCCATTGTTCCAAAAGCTCATCCTCTGGCAAATAACCATGCTGATCGAGTTCTTTCTTCTCCATTCTTCCGTCGTACTACATGCCTTATTTACCAAGAGGACACTTACTATAAAGGAGATATTACCAAGGAGGCTTGCAAACTCCCTACTGCGACTGATTGTCGTACGGGAAGGGGGGGCGGGGTTATATCTTCGAAATTGGTCATCCTGTGTTATTTAACTATTGTAAGAGAATATTATAGCGCGAAGTCCCGTTTATAGCTAAAATAGAGACTTTCGGCGTTATATTATTATCTGTTAATATTTGAAAAATACCATGGTATTATCACTATTTTGTTATTATCACTATTTTGTTATGATCACTATGTTATTATTATCACTATTTTGATTATTATTGTTAGGTAGGATTTCTTGTGTATATAGAGTTTAAGTCTCGGAACCATCCGGTGAATTGTTCAATTGTTTATGTCCTGCTGGCTGACGTTTGGGTCAGCTGATCCAACCTGACGACGTGTCAACAGACTGGCAAGTAGTCAGTCTGCTCCTGCTCTTAGCCCTGACAACTGATCGTATATTGGCTCTTACGGTGTACAGTTTGAATGGTTTTGAGAATTGGACTCTACAGCTGACTCAGTTTGTTCTTCATTGCTCTGAAAGATTCTTTTGATATTTATATTCTTGGTCAGTTCAGTAATCCATAGAGATGCTTTACGGCCAGATTCATAGGTCTTGTTAAATCTTATACCTTTTGTATTTTGAGTTTACCGTCTTGTTAAGACAAAGACGTAAATGTTAATGAAGACTTAATTACCGGAAGAATAATTAAACTTCCTTATTAATGTGACATTTCCATTATTTTGAACTAAATATATATGGTAAATTTATTGTACAAAGTATTAAGTTACATTAACTACAAAGAGAAGATAAAGTATTGTATTTAAATACTTTAATAAATTTGAATATTATTCTATGGAGTTTCCCAGTTGAAATTATTTCCCCTAGACTCTAAAATACCTTTAAATAACTCGGATCCAAAAATCTTGTTGCATTAGAAATAAATGGTAACAGGCCACATTCTGAAGTTATTTAAAAAATTTCTTATTCGCAACACTGTTGGTATTGTGTTTTGCGTCATGTGGTGGTTAAATGTACAAGTATTGTGTTGTGTTTGTGGGTTGGTTTTGTGATGTGTTGTGATTGTCATCTGTGGTGGTGGGTTTTGGAGTTGTGGTGTTCTTTAGCACAGACGTTTAGTGGGGTTGCGTGATCTGTTGCTGTGCAACGGAGTTGTGTAGTGTTGCGTGGTGGTGTTGTGTAGTGGAGTTGTATGGTGGTGTTGTGTGGTGCTGTTGTTTGATGTTGCTTAGTTGTCTTGCATTTTGGTGTTCCGGTGTTGTTGCGTGGTTGTTTTACTTGGTGGTGGTGTTTCATGTTGTGTGGTGGGGTTGTGTGATGGTGTTGTGTAGTGTTATTGCGAAGTGGTATTGTGTGGTTGTAGTGTGTGGCAGTGTTGTGTGGTTGTAGTGTGTGTGGCAGTGTTGTGTGGTTGTAGTGTGTGTGGCAGTGTTGTGTAGTGTTGTGGTGTGATGTATTCTGTAGTGGTGTTGAGTGGCGGTGCTAAGTGCTATTGTTGTGTAGTGGTTGATGGTCTTGTGTGATAGCGTTTTCTTGTGGTCTTTTGGGGGAATTGTGTGATGTTGTGTAGTGTTTGTATCGTAGTGTTTGACTATGGTGTTGTGTCCTGGTGTGTGGTGATTTGTACAGTGTTAGTTTTTAGTTCTGTGTGGTTTTGGTATGTAGTGGTGTTGTGTGTATGACTAGTGGAGCTACACAAGTTACTCATAAAGGGAACGAAGTCTTCCAAATGCATGAGCCATATAAGCATCTCTTTGTAATAGCCACTTCGAGGTCTAGTCGATAGGAAGCTTTCTTTCTAGTCATGGACTTCTATGAATTGGCTCCCTCTATCTCGTGGGTTGAATTTCTGGTCTCTCCCCTGCTGATACTTAACGACTCTATTTCATATTACATTTGTTTAAGACATTATATTTCTATCTTTCTTTACATTCTCACTATAATATCTGTTTTTTTTTTCCTTAAAAATATTTGGGTGACCACCGACCCAATACTCTTTAAGGTTCATAGTTTAGTCCTTGTATGGATTTTTTGAAGGAAAAACAAAAGTAATTGGTTTTCCTTGGGGTTTCAACCCCTTATTAAAGCTATCTTCTTCTACGATATTCTTAAACACAAAACTGAACTCTTAATACTTAATTTTTTACGATTGCTTTCATCTGCCTCCTCTATAGATTTTGAAGGAATTCATTATTTAATGATAATGAACTGTTAAGTGTATGCTGTTCATTCCCTGCATACTTTTCATTCCCATAGAGCCCCCTTCCCATCACAGAGCCCCCTACCATCACAGAGCCTCTTCCCATACAGAGCCTCTCCCATCAAAGAGCCTCCTACCATCACAGAGCCTAAAACCCATCACAAGCCTCCCAACCATCACAGAGCCTCCTCCATCACAGAGCCTCCTATCATCACATAGCCCCCTACCATCAGAGAGCCTCTTCCCATCGCAGACCCCTCCCCATCACAGAGCCTCTTCCCATCAAGAGCATCTTACCATCACAGAGCCCCTCCCAAATAGAGGCCTCCTACCATCAAGAGCCTACTACCACAGAGCCCTTCCCATCACAGAGCCTCTTCCCATCACAGAGCCTCTTACCATCACACAGCCCCCTTCCCAACACAGTGCCTCATACCACCACAGAGCCTCTTCCCATCACAGTGCCTCTTACAATCAAGACCTTTTACCATCACAAGCCTCTACATCACAGGAGCCTAAAATGAAGACCTCTTTCCCGTCACAAAGCCTCCTATCATCACAGAGCCCCCTACCACCACAGAGCCTCCTACCATCAAAGAGCCTCCTACCATCACAGAGTCTCCTACCATCACAAGCATCTTAAAATAAACAGAGCCTCCTAGCATCACAGAGCTTCTTCCCAGCACAGAGCCTCTTATCAATCACAAGCTTCCTACCATTAGAGAGACTCTTACCATCACAGGGGCCCCTTACTATCACAGAGCCTTTTACAATCACAGAGCCTCCTACCATCAGAGAGACCCTTACCACACAGAGACTCCTACCATCAGAGAGGCTCCTACCATCACAGAGCCTCCTACCATCAGATAGCCTCCTACAATCACAGAGCCTCCTGCCATCATACAGCCTCCTGCCATCAAAACCTCCTACCATCAGAGAGCCTTATCCATCAAGAGCCTCTTCCACACGGGAGCCTCCTACTACACAGGGCCTCCAACATCACAGACCCTCTACCAACACAGGGCCTCCAAACATCACAGAGCCTCTTACCAATCACAAAGCCTCCTACCATCAGAGAGACATTTCCCATCACAGAGCCCCTCTCTATCACAGAGACTCATAAGAACATAAGAACATAAAAAAGGAGGAAACACTGCAGCAGCCTGTTGGCCCATACTAGGCAGGTCCTTTACAATTCACCCACTAACAAACATTTGACCAAACCAATTTCAATGCTCCCCAAAGGGAAATAACTCTGATGTGCAAGTCCCACTCAAATCCAACCCCTCCCACTCACGTACTTATCCAACCTAAATTTGAAACTACCCAAATACCTAGCCTCAATAGCCCAACTAGGTAACTGTTCCACTCATCAATACCCTATTCCAAACAAATACTTTCTTATGTCCTTTCTAAATCTAAACTTATCTAATTTAAATCCATGACTGCGGGTTCTCTCTTGGACAGATATCCTCAAGCCCTTTGTTAATATCCCTTTATTAATACCTATCTTCCACTTATACACTTCAATCAGGTCTCCCCTCATTCTTCGTCAACAAGTAAATGTAAATTAAGAGTCTTAAATCTTTCTTCATAAGGAAGATTTCTAATGCTATGTATTAATTTAGTCATCCTACGCTGAAGGTTTTCTAACGAATTTATGTCCATTCTGTAATATGGAGACCAGAATTGAGCTGCATAATCTAGGTGAGGCCTTACTAATGATGTATAAAGCTGCAGTATAACCTCTGGACTTCTGTTGCTTAGACTTCTTGATATAAATCCCAGTAATCTATTTGCCTTATTACGTACGCTTAGGCATCACAAAGCCTCCTGCCATCACAGAGCCTCCTTCCAACAGAGAGCCTCCTACTATCAGAGAGCCTCTTCCCATCACAGAGCCTCTTACCATCACAGAGGCTCCTATCATCAGAGAGGCTCCTACAATCACATAGCCTCCTACCATCACAGAGCCTCCTCCCATCACACAGCCTCCTGCCATCAGAGAGCCTCCTTCCATCAGAGAGCCTTATCCCATCAGAGAGCCTCTTCCCATCACAGAGCCTCCTACCATCACAGGGCCTCCAAACATCACAAAGCCTCTTACCATCACATGGCCTCCAAACATCACAGAGCCTCTTATCATCACAGAGCCTCATGCCATCACAGAGCCTCCTACCATCACAGAGCCTCCTACCACCAGAGAGCTCCTACCATCACAGACCCTCCTACCATCACAGAGCCTCCTGCAATCACAGAGCTCCCTACCATCACAGAGACTCCTTCAATCACAGAGCCTCCTACAATCACAGAGCCTCCTATATCACAGAGCCTCCTACCATCAGAGTGCCTCCTACCATCACAGAGCCTCCTACCATCACAGAGCCTCCTACCCTCACAGAGCCTCCTACCCTCACAGAGCCTCCTACCATCACAGAACCTTCTACATCACAGGGCCTCCTACCATCACAGAGCCTCCTACCATCACACAGCCTCCTACCATCAATGAGTCTCCTACCATCACACAGTCTCCTACCATCACACAGCCTCCTACCATCACACAGTCACCTACCATTACAGAGCCTCCTACGTCCCAGAGCCTCCAACCATCACAGAGCCTCATACCATCACAGAGCCTCCTACCATCACAAAGACACTACTATCATAGAGCCTACCATCAGAGCCTGCTACAACCACAGAGCTTCTTCCCACCATAGAGCCTCTTACGATCACAGAACCTCCTACCATCACAGAGCCTCCTACCATCACAAAGCCTCCTAATATCACAGAGCCTCCTACCATCACATAGCCTCCTACAAACAGACAGCCTCCTACTATCAAAGAGCCTCTTCCCATCACAGAGCCTCTTACCATCACAGAGCCTCTTACCATCACAGAGCCTTTTACCATCACAGAGCCTGTTAGCATCACAGAGCCTCCTACTATCACTGAGCCTCTTCCCATCACAGAGCCTCTTACCATCACAGAGCCTCCAACCATCACAGAGCCTCCTACAATCACATAGCCTCCTACCATCACAGAGCCTCCTACAATCGCAGAGCCTCTTACATCACAGAGCCTCCTACCATCACAGTGCCTCCTACCATCACAGAGCCTCCTACAATCACAGAGCCTCTTACATCACAGAGCCTCCTACCATCACAGTGCCTCCTACCATCACAGAGCCTCCTGTCATCACAGAGTTTCCTACCATCACACAGCCTCCTACCATCACAGAGCCTCCTACATCACAGAGCCTCCTACAATCACAGAGCCTCTTCCCATCACAGAGCCTCTTACCATCCCAGAGCCTCCTACCATCAAAGAGCCTCTTACCATCAAAGAGCCTCTTTGCATCACAGAGCCTCCTACCATCACAGAGCCTCTTCCCATCACAGAGCCTCTTACCATCACAGAGCCTCCAACCATCACAGAACCTCCTACAGTCAAATAGCCTCGTACCATCTCAGAGCCTCGTACCATCTCAGAGCCTCCTACCATCACAGAGCCTCCTACCATCACAGAGCCTCCTACCATCACAGAGCCTCCTACCATCACAGAGCCTCTTCCCATCACAGAGCGTCTTACCATCACAGAGCCTCCTACCAACAAGGAGCCTGTTACCATCACAGAGGCTCCTACCATCACATTGCCTCCTACCATCGCACAGCCTCTTACAATCACAGAGCCTTCTTGCATCACAGAGCTTCTTACAATCACAGAGCCTCCTTCCATCAGAGAAACTCTTACCATCACAGAGCCTCTTACCATCACAGAGCCTCCTACCATCAGAAAGACCCTTACCATCACAGAGCCCCTTACTATCACAGAGTCTCTTACCATCACAGAGCCTCCTACCATCAGAGAGACCCTTACCATCACACAGCCCCTTACCATCAAAGAGACTCCTACCAAAACAGAGCTTCCTACCATCACAGAGCCTCTCACCATCGCAGTGCCTCCTACCATCACAGAGCCTCCTACCGTCAGAGAACCTCCTACCATCACAGAGCTCCTACCATCACAGACCCTCATACTATCACAAAGCCTCCTGCCATCACAGAGCCTTCTGCATCACAGAGCCTCTTACTATCACAGTGCCTCCTACCATCACAGAGCCTCCTACCATCAAAGAGCCTCTTACCATCACAGAGCCTCTTAGCATCACAGAGCCTCCTACCATCACAGAGCCTCTTCCCACCACAGAGCCTCTTATCATCACAGAGCCTCCAACCATCACAGAGCCTCCTACAGTCACATAGTGTCGTACCATCTCAGAGCCTCCTATCATCACAGAGCCTCCTATCATCACAGAGCCTCTTCCTATCACAGAGCCTCTTACCATCACAGAGCCTCCTACCATGAAAGAGCCTGTTACCATCACAGAGCCTCCTACCATCACATTGCCTCCTAACATCGCAGAGCCTCTTACAATCACAGAACTTTCTAGCATCACAGAGCTTCTTACCATCACAGAGCCTCCTACCATCAGAGAAACTCTTACCATCACAGAGCCTCTTACCATCACAGAGCCTCCTACCATCAGAGAGACCCTTACCATCATAGACCCCTTACTATCACAGAGCCTCTTTCCATCACAGAGCCTCCTATCATCAGAGAGACCCTTACCATCATAGAGCCCCTTACCATCAAAGAGACTCCTACCATCACAGAGCCTCTTACCATCGCAGTGCCTCCTACCATCACAGAGCCTCCTACCATCACAGAGCATCTACCATCACAGAGCTCCTACCATCACAGACCCTCCTACTATCACAGAGCCTCCTGCCATCACAGAGCCTTCTACAGCACAGAGCCTCCTACCATCACAGTGCCTCCTACCATCAAAGAGCCTATTACCATCACATAGTCTCCTACCATCACAGAGCCTTCTATCATCACAGAGTCTCCTACAATCACACAGCGTCCTACCATCAGAGAGCCTCCTACCATCACAGAGCCTCTTACCATCACACAGCCTCCTACCATCACAGAGTCTCCTACCATCACAGAGCCTCCTACCATCACAGAGCCTCCTACCATCACACAGCCTCCTTCCATCACTGAGTTTCCTACCATCACACAGCCTCTTTCCATCACACAGCCTCCTACCATCACAGAGCCTCATGCGTCACAGAGCCTCCTACCATCACAAAGACTCCTACTATCACAGAGCCTCCTACCATCACAGAGCCTTCTGCAATCACAGAGCTTCTTCCCACCATATAGCCTCTTATCATCATAGAGCCTCCTACCATCACAGAGCCTCCTACCATCACAGAGCCTCCTACCATCACATAGCCTCCTACAAACAGATAGCCTCCTACTATCAAAGATCTTCCCATCACAGAGCCTCTTACCATCACAGAGCCTCTTACCATCACAGAGCCTTTTACCATCACAGAGCCTGTTAGCATCACAGAGCCTCCTACTATCACTGAGCCTCTTCCCATCACAGAGCCTCTTACCATCACAGAGACTCCAACCATCACAGAGCCTCCTACAATCACATAGCCTCCTACCATCACAGAGCCTCCTACAATCGCAGAGCCTCTTACATCACAGAGCCTCCTACCAAACACAGTGCCTCCTACCATCACAGAGCCTCCTACAATCACAGAGCCTCTTACATCACAGAGCCTTCTACCATCACAGTGCCTCCTACCATCACAGAGCCTCCTGTCATCACAGAGTTTCCTACCATCACACAGCCTCCTACCATCACAGAGCCTCCTACATCACAGAGCCTCCTACAATCACAGAGCCTCTTCCCATCACAGAGCCTCTTACCATCCCAGAGCCTCCTACCATCAAAGAGCCTCTAACCATCAAAGAGCCTCTTAGCATCACAGAGCCTCCTACCATCACAGAGCCTCTTCAAATCACAGAGCCTCTTACCATCACAGAGCCTCCAACCATCACAGAACCTCCTACAGTCAAATAGCCTCGTACCATCTCAGAGCCTCCTACCATCACAGAGCCTCCTACCATCACAGAGCCTCTTCCCATCACAGAGCGTCTTACCATCACAGAGCCTCCTACCATCAAGGAGCCTGTTACCATCACAGAGGCTCCTACCATCACATTGCCTCCTACCATCGCAGAGCCTCTTACAATCACAGAGCCTTCTAGCATCACAGAGTTTCTTACCATCACAGAGCCTCCTTCCATCAGAGAAACTCTTACCATCACAGAGCCTCTTACCATCACAGAGCCTCCTACCATAAGAGAGACCCTTACCATCACACAGCCCCTTACCATCAAAGAGACTCCTACCAAAACAGAGCTTCCTACCATCACAGAGCCTCTCACCATCGCAGTGCCTCCTACCATCACAGAGCCTCCTACCATCAGAGAACCTCCTACCATCACAGAGCTCCTACCATCACAGACCCTCCTACTATCACAAAGCCTCCTGCCATCACAGAGCCTTCTGCATCACAGAGCCTCTTACCATCACAGTGCCTCCTACCATCACAGAGCCTCCTACCATCAAAGAGCCTCTTACCATCACAGAGCCTCTTAGCATCACAGAGCCTCCTACCATCACAGAGCCTCTTCCCACCACAGAGCCTCTTATCATCACAGAGCCTCCAACAATCACGGAGCCTCCTACAGTCACATAGTGTCGTACCATCTCAGAGCCTCCTACCATCACAGAGCCCCCTATCATCACAGAGCCTCTTCCTATCACAGAGCCTCTTACCATCACAGAGCCTCCTACCATGAAAGAGCCTGCTACCATCACAGAGCCTCCTACCATCACATTGCCTCCTACCATCGCAGAGCCTCTTACAATCACAGAACTTTCTAGCATCACAGAGCTTCTTACCATCACAGAGCCTCCTACCATCAGAGAAACTCTTTCCATCACAGAGCCTCTTACCATCACAGAGCCTCCTACCATCAGAGAGACCCTTACCATCATAGACCCCTTACTATCACAGAGCCTCTTTCCATCACAGAGCCTCCTATCATCAGAGAGACCCTTACCATCACAGAGCCCCTTACCATCAAAGAGACTCCTACCATCACAGAGCTTCCTCCCATCACAGAGCCTCTCACCATCGCAGTGCCTCCTAACATCACAGAGCCTCCTACCATCACAGAGCATCTACCATCACAGAGCTCCTACCATCACAGACCCTCCTATCACAGAGCCTCCTGCCATCACAGAGCCTTCTACATCACAGAGCCTCCTACCATCACAGTGCCTCCTACAAACAAAGAGCTTATTACCATCACATAGCCTCCTACCATCACAGAGCCTTCTATCATCACAGAGTCTCCTACAATCACACAGCCTCTTACCATCAGAGAGCCTCCTACCATCACAGAGCCTCTTACCATCACACAGCCTCCTACCATCACAGAGTCTCCTACCATCACAGAGCCTCCTACCATCACAGAGCCTCCTACCATCACACAGCCTCCTTCCATCACTGAGTTTCCTACCATCACACAGCCTCTTTCCATCACACAGCCTCCTACCATCACAGAGCCTCATACGTCACAGAGACTCCTACCATCACAAAGACTCCTACTATCTCAGAGCCTCCTACCATCACAGAGCCTTCTGCAATCACAGAGGTTCTTCCCACCATAGAGCCTCTTATCATCATAGAGCCTCCTACCATCACAGAGCCTCCTACCATCACAAAGCCTCCTACCATCACAGAGCCTCCTACCATCACATAGCCTCCTACAAACAGAGAGCCTCCTACTATCAGAGAGCCTCTTCCCATCACAGAGCCTCTTACAATCACATAGGCTCCTACCATCACACAGCCTCCTACCATCACACAGGCTCCTACTATCACAGAGCCTCCTACCATCACATAGCCTCCTACAATCACAGAGCATCCTACCATCAGAGAGCCTTATCCCATCACAGAGCCTCTTCCCATCACAGAGCCTCTTACCATCACAGGGCCTCCAACCATCACAGAGCCTCTTACCATCACATAGCCTCCTACAATCACAGAGCCTCCTACCATCACAGAGCCTCCTACCATCACATAGCCTCCTACAAACAGAGAGCCTCCTACTATCAGAGAGCCTCTTCCCATCACAGAGCCTCTTACAATCACATAGGCTCCTACCATCACACAGCCTCCTACCATCACACAGGCTCCTACTATCACAGAGCCTCTTACCATCACATAGCCTCCTACAATCACAGAGCATCCTACCATCAGAGAGCCTTATCCCATCACAGAGCCTCTTCCCAGCACAGAGCCTCTAACCATCACAGAGCCTCCTACCATCAAAGAGCCTTTTACCATCACAGAGCCTCCTACCATTACAGAGCCTTTTTTGCATCACAGAGCCTCCTACCATCACAGAGCCCCCTCCCACCACAGAGCCTGCTACCATCACAGAGCCTCTTACCATCAGAGAGCCTCCTAGCATCACAGTGTCTCTTTCCATCACAGAGCCTCTTACCATCACAGAGCCTCTTGCCATCCTAGAGCCTCTTACCATCACAGAGCCTCTTACTATCACAGAACCTCTTACCATCACAGAGACCCTGACCATCACAGAGTCCCTCACTATCTCAGAGCCTCCTACCATCACAGAGCCTCCTACCATCATGTTGCAACCCCTGAATGGGTTGCAATTATTAATATATATATATGTATATATATATTATAAAATATATATATATATATATATATAATATATATATATATATATATATATATATATATAATTATTACCTTTTCAAATAATTTTATATTGTTTATATTTGAGATAATAGCTAAATCGTAAATGCATTACTTTATATTATTATTTGACTTCGTTATGTTGTTAGGTAGGATGTAACATATTATGTGCTCAGTTCAAGTCTTGATTGTCTAACTACTGTAATTATCGCTCTTTGCTCGTTTCCCTGCCGGCTTCTGTTGCTGGGCAGTACTGTCCACCGAGCTATCACGTGATCGAGGGGAAAGGGGGGTTCTCACCTCAACTGAAGTATTCAGTCTGGTCTAGACTCGCTTGGTGGTTGGATGTATTCTATACAAGTGCCTAAGTCTCCCTTATTGGCTCTTGTTGGAAGATCGTCTCTTGTCTCCTTATTCTTGTTAGTTCTTGGGAGACTGTTCACAGAACATTGTATAGACTGTGATTTTCGACGTTGTACTGAGGTTGTGTGTCTCTTAGACACTCTAAGCAACTCAGGTCCTGAGCTGTAGCTTCTGTCCTAATTTGTACTGGTATCTGTGTACTATCACATTTGGGGATTTTCTTATGCTGAACTTAGATTCATTAGTATGGGAGTTTTGTGACTTTTGTGGAGGATCTGTAGTTGGTCCCTACTTAGTGTCATTATATTATCTCCTTGTTCCTGATTCTGTGTCACAGTTGCTTGTTAAATTGCTATTTGGGCCCTTTGCATTCTTTTTATTGTTCAAGCAGACTGTTCTGATTGCCAGTTGGTCAAGAAGTTAGTTTATTTGAGGACTTTGTCAGTCACTTGTTTAAGTCTGGTCGAGTCGTGAGACATAGCGAACTACTTAGAGCACTTGCACACCTACACACAAACTTACTTGTACATATTTGTAATATCTTATTAAATGTTAATGTACCAGACGGTACTTAAGACTTATAAATGTGATATGTGCTTTCAGCACAATAATACTGTACATGAGAGAAGTGATTAATATTATTTTGATTACTGTGATTGATTTAATTTAATATGATATACCTCTAGACGATAATTAAGTAAATTTATTAAATTTTAATTTATCTAGTTAGTAGCCTACCAGTTGTAATCCTGAAGCACTATTGAATCATACTGAATTCTAATGGATAATTGGACAAGGATACTGACTAATTGTTACGAAAACCCAGTAACAGGCTGGATGCTAGAAGGACAGTCCTTTCTAGTATTCACTGGAGATCTCTAAGCTTTTAGAATCGCGATTTTGTAACAAATGGGGGCCTGTCCGGGATGATCTTGATCCAAGGTGTTGGAGAAATTGTCCAGTTTGACATTCTAGTAACTCTATGATCAAACACTTTGAGTACTTTCCTAATCTGAAGATTTTGAGTTTAGTCTTTTACAACATACTAGGTGGATGTATGTAGTTGACTGAGTCTGTTGATCCAAGGAGATGGAAATACTGTTAATGAGCTCTAGCTCTAAGACAACCAACACTAAAATTGCTATTAGGATTATAGTTTCCCATAATCACTCTCTCGTAGTACATTTATTTTCGTGATGTATGCCAAAGTGAAACAGTTAATTGATTCTCTGACTTTGTCTGAGTTAAGTACATTAAAACTTCAGACGTGTTGGCGAGTAGCCAAATATCTCGGTGTGACGTTTAACATGAATTACACCGCAGAAACTGTGAGGGTATTAATTAAAGATATATTGTTTCCTGCTCATACAGAGATGTCTGATTATGATTTAGAAAGCCTAGTGTCACAATTAGGAAGTATGACTCTATTTGATTACTTAGAAGAAAGAGCATCTAAGGCAGAAGTGGACCTAGTGAAGTAAGCCTAGTGAACCTTCACTCACACCTTCACTCACGCCTTCCCTCCTAACTGGTAGTATGACTAAGCCTCATACTAGTACTGTGTATACTACTCCTGTATCTACTTATCCTAGACCAGATCTAGACTCTCTAGAGACTCCTGATCGAGGTGTCCGACCTAAGAACCGTCCAGACCACGTTAGATTCCTTACTCCTCCATTACCCACTGCTCCGATCTCTCAGAAACAATTTGAGAGGATGGAACGCCTCATTATGTTGCAGACTGCACAAATAGAGGCACAGAGGAAATTGAACGAAGATTTCCAGAGAGAAAATGTTCGTCTGGGAAGACAACAGACTGATAGATCACAGGACACATTTAATGTGCAGAAAGCTGCATCCATGGTTCCTAAGTTTTTTGTGAGTGACTTATACACCTATTTTGATGTGTTTGAGAACCAGGCACGTGCTATTAACTGGCCACGTAAGCACTGGGCTACTTGGTTGCACACAGCTTTGACAGGAAGAGCTCAAACTTGTACTGCTGCTTTACCATTTGCCAAGTACATTAGTTATGATGCTGTCAAGCAAACTATTCTAGAGACATATAACTTGTTGCCTGTAAGTTATCAACGTGTATTTCGTACAAGATCAAACGACAAGATCAAACCTGTGTAGAGTTTGCTCGTGAGAAAAAAGTTACATTTGAGAGGTGGTGTAGGTCTGCCAAGTTTAACAACTACGACAGCCTTGTTCAGTTGTTACTACACGAAGAGTTTAACAACTGTATGTCTGCTGACATACAAGAATATCTGATCGATCACACTACCTCGGATATTCTGGAAACTGCAGCATTAGCAGACAATTACGAGATTTCTCACTAACTTGTATGTACTAAAACACACAGAAACAAGGTAACTAAAAATTGTCCTAGAAGTTGGCCACCTAAATCAGCTGCTCATTGCCGGCCTGATGTACCTGCTACTGTAACTTCTCGTACCTTTACCAGGAAAACTCACAATCCTGAATCGGTCTCTGTGGGTAGACAGAAATCTGATATCGAGAAGAAGAAAGTTAAATGTACCTATTGTAATAGAAAAGGACATGCTAGAGAGTATTGCTATAAGTTAGATAGAGATACGAGAAGCAGTTGTGCGGCTAGCGCCCCCACTCAAGTCGTATCCTCTTCCGAGCAACAAAGGCACCAAAATCGTAGTAATACCTCTGATCCTACTGTTTTAGATAATGTTACTCAGGATAGATGACTAGCGTCAGAGAGTGTATCTGACGATAAGATTCGTTCAGCGATGACTCCTTACTTTTCAAGAGGTAAAGTAGGATTTGACGAATCACATCTGAGATAATTACTTTGAAACACTGGCAGTTATCTCACCTTATTAAGAGAAGATGTACTGCCCATAACTGACGATACCTATTGCAAGATAGATGTATTGTTAGAAGCCTATGGAGGGGCTGTTATAAAAGTACCTCTGCACAAAGTTTATATTGAAACAAGCTATTATACTGGTTTTATTTCAGTGGGTATATCCAGTGGTGTATTTCCCATCAGGTCAGTAGACTTGTTGATAGGGAACGATATCCTTCATGCTGGTATATGTAAGGAACCACTTGTGATTGATAATAACACTGATGATAATTATGCCATTGAAGCTTGTAAAGACAAACCTATTTTATTTCCTCTCAGCGCAATTACTAGAGCTATGTCAAAGATTCAACAACCATCCTTGTCTCCTGTTGAGTTAGTGGATGACAATGATTTGGGCTTGAATATGTTGTTCAGTGACACACTGCACCCAGGGTCATTAACATTGACTCCCCTCTGTCAGCGACTTAGTCAGGACACAACTGACGCTAAATTTCTAACTCATGATGATTTAATCAAGGATCAGTTTGTTGATCAGTCACTGGAAAGACTGAGAGATATAGCAGTTACTGAGAGTGAAGCAAAGGATCTCGATAATTGTTACTATTATAGTAACGGTGTACTGATGGAGAAAAATACATGTAAGTTGTCAGCTGATAGTGTTTCCACCACAGTCAAGCATCTCGTAGTGTTACCAGTTACATTTCGTGAACAAGCCATTGATTTTGCTCACAATAGTCCCATTGGAGGATATTTGGGTGTCAAGAAGACACTCGGTAAACTGGCAAAACATTTTACTTGGCCTAAAATGAAGGAAACAGTAGCTGATCATGTGCGACGTTGCCACGTGTGTCAAGTGACAGGCAAGCCAGTGCACACACCTCCACCTGCACCTCTCATTCCTATCACCGTGGATGGTGAATCATTCTCACGTCTTATTATTGATTGTGTTGGTCCTTTGCCTAGAACCAAGCTAGGAAACCAATACTTATTTACTATTATGGACGCTGCAACACGCTATCCCGAAGCTATTCCTATGAGAAAAATTAATGCTCGTGCTATTGTGAGAGCGCTGATGAAATTTTTCTCCCAGGTTGGATTGCCACGAGAGATACAATCAGATCAGGGATCTAATTTCACTTCTAAGATCTTTCGTGAAGCATTATCCCACCTAGGAATAAAGTCTGTACTTTCAACCAGTTATCATCCACAGTCACAAGGTGCTCTAGAGAGATTTCATCAGACATTGAAGTCTATGATGAGAGCGTATTGTGAACATTTTTCTAGAGACTGGGATGAGGGTATACATTTTCTTCTGTTCGCTCTGAGAGAAAGTGAGCAAGAAAGTCTCGGGTTTAGTCCATTTGAATTAATATTCGGACACCAAGTGCGTGGTCCTCTCGCAGTGTTAAAAGACGTGTGGACAGGAAAATCAAATCCATCATTGAGCACTTCACCTTCATTAATGCAGCAACATTTGACAGCCGCTAGAGAGCTAGCTTCGAAAAACCTAGTTTCAGCCCAAGCTAGAATGAAGCAACATTATGACAAGCATGCTGTCTCTCGTTCTTTTAAAGCAGGAGATAAGGTGATGGCTCGGAAATTAGTACCAGGTCCTCTAAAGGGGTATGATGGTCCCGGGAAGTGTGAAAAGTTAGCGCGTAAATTATTTGGTAGTACGCCGGAAAAAAAAATCTAATCATTGTCCCATTTAACCACTTAAGATATACTCCTAGCCCTCTACCTACCATCTATTTTTCCAGGAAGGGGGAAAAAATCAGTCACTGACTCTTAGAGGATGAGGTGCGTTAAAAATTCAGTGATCTACAACTCGGACGTTTTTTCTAGTAACCTTGGGGATTGAAAAAGCTGTGATATTAAAAAAATTTTTGCTTTCCTGAACTCTTCAGTGAGGGGTCCTAAACTTGTACTCTGGTGTCATGAGTTGATTACGGGGCATCCCCCATTAAAAAAATACCATATAAGTGAGTCCAACGAAGCATAAAGCATTGAAGAAGGGGTTTGATTTTTTTTTATCTCACGGATTATTGAGCGCAGTAATAGTCATGGGCCTCCAGTATTCTATGCCTAAACCTGACGGTATTTTTTCAGGATTGCACGATTTCGGGAAAAGTGAACTCTGTCACCTTGCCTATGGTTATCATCTCCCTCGCATTGACGACCTTATTGCCGTGTGTCAGACCCAGTTTGTCAGTCGTTTTTGATCTCTTCGGGTTTTATCAAGTCCGCTTACTGAACGTGCTCAAAAAATATCTGTTTTTTCTGTTCAAAAGGGTTTGTTTAACTCCCTGTTACCCCTTCGGCCTATTGTAACGCGGCTTTTTCTTTCCCAAATATAATGAAGATTTGACCCACAATTAGGAGTAGAAGCCTACCTTGACAACTTAGTGGTGTACAGTGACGAGGGGGAACAATTTGACCGCCTCAGAGCTTGTTCGAGAGTGGCGCACACAATTTCATGTTAACTTAGCAAATGTAGTTTGGTAAAAGCCAAGATTACTTATCAGGCTTTTGTATCGGCCAAGGCGAGGTTGCTCCTTTTGAGGCTAGGTTCGTGCAATTTCTAAATTTCAGTGCCACGGGAAATAGGAAGGGGTAAGAGTTCCCGGGGTATGGCAGGATTTATGCGGGTTTTGCCCAAACTTTTCTAGATTGCAGCTCCTCCACTGAGCTTACTAGTAGTAAAGTTCAGTTCATCTGGACTGGATTGTTCAACTCTGTGGAAAATTGATTTATCGTATGTATAATTATGTACTAACAATAAATTAGATAGATAATTTTATTTATCAGTTAGAAAAGTGGGAATTTGGGACCATAGGTCGCAAAAGTCCCCCTTCGATCCTACCATGTCATACCACAAGTTGCTCTGGCCCTATTAAATTTAAAGGAATTATACTCACCAGGAATTCTGGTAAATATAAAAATTGGGGGATTAATTAAAAAAATGTTTAATATAAAAAAATTAAAACAAAAGGAAAATATATTTAATATATCCCCAAATTTTGACGGATATTAAGTTGTTCTACTCAGAAAAACCTCATAACTAAATTTTAAAAAACATGGCCAGATTTTCCAAATCTGAGGCTTATCTGGGTTTCCCTGGGGGGGTTTTTGTCCAGGTCTGAATTCATTTAGCGGAAAAGCATGCCCAACAATTCGCCTCCTTTTTGAAAAGGGTTCACCCCAATTTTAACCTCTAGAGCACGAAAAATTCTTCCCATTCACTTAACGTTTGTTAAATTTTAAAAACCCAAAAGATGGCGAGTCCCTTGCGCATGGCAGAACCCCTGTGGGCTCCATTTCTTCTTTTAAAAATACATTTTTAAATAAAGTTTTTTACACTGCATAATTTGGGAAATTTTTTCCACATGCGCCAGGGGGAGGTCGTTGCTAAACGACTCAAAATTGTGTTTTGGGCAACGGGGGGAGGACGGGGTAAATATAGGTCCCGGCATCCCACGGCGAATTTTTACAAGATTTAATCCCCTTTTTTTACACTTTGCCCCCCTTGTGGAACCCAGAAAGTTCCCCTAACAATTTAAGGTTCTTGTACCCCCCCATGCATTAATTTTTAGGGGTATTAGAATAATTAAATTTGTTAATGATGATTTTTGGGGGCAGAAGATGGGGTGTTTATCATAATCCCCCAATTCAGCATTTTGTAGCCTACCTCTCACCAAATTTACTTGTTCTCTAAATACAGCCCCAATTTCTTTTTAGGGAAAACCTTTCCAATTTTTCTTCCTCATAATTTAATCTATTTCCTAGATTTCCCCTTACCCTCTTTACCCAAAATTTCAAGAGGATGTAAAAAATTATATAAAAATATTCATCTTGTTTAAAAATTTTTAAACCCAATTTAGTTACATTGTTTTTGGGTAAAGAAAAATACCATTTTTTTCAATGGCAAAGGGAAAGGGGACAAACTATTGGGCGGTGGTACAGTAATTTAAACAGGAGCAATATACGCTTTTGTACGGGCCCAATTAGTTTATTTACCAACCAGCTCGGCCCTTTAAACCATGTACAGCTTTTAAAAATTTAGCCAAAGGTAAACCTCGAACAAGAATCAGCGGGTTTCCCCTCCCCCGGTATTGTTAAATTCATTGGGCCCAAACTTTTATTCTTTTGCTTGATTAATTTCAGGATTTGTTTGTAGTAACTTTTTACGTTTCCATTACGAACCATTGTAAGGATACCTCTTTATCAGACCAAATTACTTTTTTCGCTAATTTTTATCTCCGCAACTTATTTTTATTATATTAGCTAATTTGACAACCTACATAAAGGCTTTTTAATTCCAATGGGGTTAGGTCGTGATTTAATTGGAGACACTTTAGCTTTAACATAAGAAAAATAACATTTTTACATTGAAGGTAAGCAACTGCCCCAATGCCAATTTTGAAGCATCACAAAAATGTGGGTAATTTTCCCCCATTTGGATTGGCACCTGGCGTGGGAACTCCAACATTGGAAATTTTTTTCATAATCACCAATTAATTCATCCCCCGTTAATGAATTTAGGTGAATTTCATCCCAACCATTTAAGTTTCCATGCTTCCTGAATTAAAATTTTCCCTTTTAGTAAGGGGTGACACTAAACCTTAAAATCAAAACTTTGGAAACTTCAGCAAGAAAAACTTTTTTAGTTAATTTATTGGCATATGTAAAAAAAGGTTTTAACATTAAAAAATCTCTCTCAGTTTTCCCAAGAAAAACCCAATACTTTACTATATTTTGGCACTTCAATCTCCAGGGTAATCTTTACTTATTTTGTCCTTTAATTTGGGACAATTACTATTCCATTCCCAGGGGCTATTTGCACTTTGCATTATTTTATTAGCCTTCCTAAGTCTTTTAACATTCCCCTTTTCAGCTGAGCCCAAACCCAGGAAATTGTCCACATAAATTGTTTGCTCATTACTTTATCAATGATTTTCCCAATTTTTAAAGGTGTGCATTTATCGTGCTTAAAGTGGAATGGATGGATTTTGCCCAAAAAATTCGCTCCTAAACAAAAGGTTTTCAGAGGGTTAGGGGTCATAGGATTTCGGGCCCATAAGAAGCGGGTACAACCCCGGTCGCCTCTTGAAAACCCCACTCTTAGGAACTTTACTTATGTCAGCCGTAAAGGCTGTGCTTCACTCTGAAATTTAAAAGAATTTCTCCTAATTTTTCCCGTCAACGCGGACCGTATCAAACAGTCATTTAAATAGGTACATTTTGTTACTCCTGGCATACAATCAAACACTCCTCAAAGGAGTGGTTTTTAGAATCCTTCTTCACTCGTGATGGGGAAATAGTCCCCTAAATTTTGGCTTGCTCGGAGGTACCTCTCTAAAAAATTTATTAATTAACCCTCACAATTTTTCATTTGGGCAGTTAACAATTCTGGTATCTTATCAGTTTCGCGGAGCAGAGTTTAATTGTCCTTAGCCATTCTGTAATTATGGGGCAATTCTGGTGATTCAGTCCCCACGGAAGCGTCCCCGTATTGTCCAGATTCAAATTTTCATCTTCGGGGTATTGTCTGGTAAAAGACGTTGGCTTTCTTCATTTAATTTATTCCAATGCTGTCTAATTCCCACAATTTTTTTGGGCTCAACACCATCCTCTATGGAAGAATTTTCGGGGGCACGCTTCATGGAAGCCCAACATTTTTGGGTATTTTTAGTTTCCTAGTCTGAATTATTATTACGAGGAATCCTCCATACTTACATGACCCCTTTCAGTCTTAAAAAGGTGACACCACATTTTTTTCCCTTACCCTTTACACGGGGCATAATTTCACTACCTATCAAAATATTTATTGGGCCTACAAATTCATTAACACCAAAAGTGCTAAATTTAATTAGTGAAAGTCTTTCTGTAGCTTTACTAACCCTACTGTAGATATTTTTTTGGAAGTTAACTACAATTATGCTTAACACTTTTTTCTCATTGCCCAACCTGACAGTTACATAAACAGTGCATAAAAATTGACCCCTTTTTTACCCAAGAAAAAACCAGAAATTTTAAAGTTGTGGGATCCCCTCTGTTTTTCATACCATAGACTTTTACTTTAAAAAGTACGTGGGATCCCTGGTCCAAAAATTTCATTACTTTTTTTTTTATCCCTTTTTTACATCAATTTTTCCCTGTAACACAGGAAACACTTCAAAAAACCATCTAATTAACTTAGCAGCAATTTTTACTTGCTATTTTGTTCAGGATTGTCAACTTTTTCTTTTTTATCATTTTTGTTATAGCCCCTTTATCTTTGTGCACTTGAAAACGTTGTTTAATTTAGATGAAAATCCTTTCATTGTATTACCTAAACCTAACTTTCCTCAAGTTCCCCCCAATCTTTCAATTTATCATTCCTGAATTGTATGCATTGCAATTCTTAGAAAAATAGTACCCTTACAGTCGAGACAATCTTCCTTTTTTTTGCGGGTTTTTTTATTAACGGGGCTCTCTTAGGAGGGTATTTATTTTTCTTCCCTGTGGAGAATCATTATTTTCGATTCTTGCTACTTCTAACACCTATGAAACATTTTTGGAAATGATTTTTGATTTTTTTCATTGGATAATTTTTCCTTTGTGAAATTGACGATACCTCAGAGTTATTTGTGTTCATCTTTAAAATGAGTTGGTTTGGTGGTCTGCAACTGAACAAATTTATTCTTGTAACCTAGTCTTATTTCCTCCAGACCCAAAAAAACCCTTGGTTTTTTTGTTTGAGAGTCATTCAAGTTTTTTATGTTTTAATTTTTTTTACAATGGCCCTAAAAAACCCGTCTGATTCCTTTAGATTACATTTATTATTAATGTTTTGAGGTGCTCCCGTTTAACTCTAAACCGTAAAAACCTTTTTAAGTAGGATCTGAAGATTTTAAATTAACAATGATATTCACAGTCCAAACCCACTTTGTTCTTATTACCATAAGGCCTTCAACAAATCAAATTCTCCCTTTAAAAGTATCTACCCTTGGGAAAGCTTGTTTGGGTTTTTGCATTCCTCTTACCCCTTCCTTTGAGTAAAAAATTTAGGTACACAGGCTAGGTCACTCCTGTATGCACAGCTGTTTAAAATTTACCAAAATTTCCCCCCAATTTTCAGAATTAAACCCAAGGCAAACACAATTTGGGGGTTTTTTGGCAAAGAATTATTTGTTGGAGCAGCTGACCCAAATGCCCGGTTTTAAAATTTTAATTCAAGGCCCGCTTTTAAAAAGAAAGAATCTTTTCCCCTAATTATAAAACTGATTATCATGAGATCTATTCAGTTCATCTACCAGTTTTCTAATAAAATCTCCTTCATATTTTTTTAATATAAATTGTTTGAATCCCTATCTTTACCTAAAGACTAAATTCAAATTTTAAATCACAGTATTACAGTTTGTTTATTCATTAAATTCCAACATTTATTGTATCTTTTGTTACAGCCTCTTTCTAGTTTCAAGATGTTTTTTTTGCTCTATATTCCCCTATGTTTGTCTTTACATTTTTCTCATTTTCAGCCATGATGCAATGTATTAAATTCACTTAAAAAACACTGATTATGACTAAAATTTTCACTTTATAAAAATAAATAGTACAATTACCTTTTAAAAAAATTTTGCTACTTGAGCTTAGCAATTAATGTAAAAAAAATGTAATATAATTTTAATACCATTAAAAATGTCAGCTCACTTTGCTTAGAATTAACCCTGTAAGAAATTTTATATAAATTTTAAATGTACATTAAAAAACCCTTTTGCCAGTGTTGGTTTTCCCAAAATTTTTATTACAAATTAATTAAATCCTTGCCAGAATTTGGATAGCAAAATTTATTTTACACTTAATATAATTAGCAAACTTGCCTTATCAATTACACATACATTGAATAAATCTTGGGCCCGAATTGTCTTTTCAAATTAATGTTGTAATAATTATAATCCACACACATTAAGTAAAAATTTAAAATTATACAATTTAAAATAATTAGCAATACCCGGCTTTTCAATTACAATACCTGAATAAATCTTGGCCCCGAATTTTCTTTTCAAATTAAATTTACAAATTTTAAACTTACCCCAAATTGATTATTAAAATTAATTTGTAATAATTATAATCCCCTACACATTAAATAAATTTGTGAACTTAACATCCCCTCCTTCTGTCATTTACATATAATTATTAAGTAATTAACTAATTTAAAGACTTCATAATTATCTCCGTTCAAGAAGGACCAAGGGCAAATTTAAAAGTGGAAAAAAGCATTTATCTGTATGTTAAATTTTGTACATAACAAAAAATGAGCATAGTAAATTTTTATTTTCAGTTAGACAATAGGAATTTGGAAACTAGGTCGCAAAAAATTCCCCTTCGATACCAACCCTGTCATATTACAAGTTGCTCTGGACCTATTTAAATTAAATGAATTATACATCACCAGGAATTTTGGTAAATATATAAATTTGTGGCTTATATTAAAAAAAATTTATATATAAACACAAATTTCATAAAAGAAGGAAAATAATTTTAAAATTTACTCACCAATTTTCAGGTATTAAGTTGTATATATAGGAAAACCACTAACTAAAATTTTGAAAACACTGGCCAGAATTTTAAACAAATTTATGAGCTTATCTGGGTTCCCGGACTTCTTTTCCCGTCTCGTACTCAAGTTATGCAGGAATGCAAGTCCAAAAAATTTCGCCTCCCATTTTTAGAGGTGTCAGCCCAAATTTTAACCTCTAGGCACGAAAAAAATTCTTCCATTCCTCTAAAGTTCTGTTCAATTTAAAAACCAAAATGGGGAGTCCCTTGCGCATCGCAGAGCCTTCCTGTCGGGTCCATTTTTTTTTTAAAAATACCTTTTAAACAAGTTTTTTTACACAATAAAATTTGGGAATTATTTTCCCCAGCTCCTTTAAAAAGGGGGAAACGCTTGTTATCCTCTGCTCCTGTGTTAAAAAATCCAATTTCAAATTTTTTCCTTCTTTTTCTATAGATGCGAGTGGTTATGCAGTTTGGGGGCTGTGTGCCCAAAAGCAAATCCACTGACATTCTCATCCTATTGTTTCTATTATCTAAGCTAAAAGACACCCGAAAAAATTTTCCCTATTGGAAAAAAGCTCTATCTTGTGGTGTCCTTGGAACATTTTGACGTGTTTTGGGCACTTCCTATTTAAAAAATTAAAGTTTTCTTCAACCAAATCCCCTCCCTATGAAAATAAGAATGCTAGGATCGTGAGGTGGGCCCTCAGAATCCAACCTTATTCTTTAGTATAAAAACATAAAATGGTCATTGTAATGTAATTGCAGACGCTCTGTCAGTCCTTAATAATTAAGTTTCATTAAAATTAACGTAATTTTAATGCCCAAAAATTTGTTACTTGCTATGTCAAATTCAGTAGGTAAAAAAACCCTCCCGCCCATATTAACTATTATCTCATGCCATGTTAATTTTTATTTTTTTTCACATAATGTATGTGTGAAGAGGAGACAACGAGGTCGAGTGGGGGTTTGTGTGGGCGATGTACTGCATAGGAACACTGTCCCGCGAGACCCCCCCCTCCACACCCTTAAGCTGTTTATACTCAGATGCCATACTGTATAGCATTTCCACAACCACTATTAAATGGAATGCGGGCCCTGTCTATACACAAGACTATTGTTCAATCCACTACTATGATCGAGCCTCCGTGTCATGCTGTCTACGCTATCCCGTCTTACATGATGTACATAACCACGAGTTTCGGGGGAAAACGATACGTGTACTGCCCCAAATAGGGGCATAAAATTTTAGTAAACAGACGCTGTGAAATTTAGAAGTGCTTGGCAAAAGTGACTCTGATTTAAGTTTTATTATATTGTTAGTAATGAACCGAAATAGTCATAATGTGAAAATTTAAACAAAACCCCATGGACCGTTTTTTGTGTTGGGGGGGGGGGGGGGTTGCAACCCCCGAATGGGTTGCAATGATTAAAATGCATATAATTTATATATAAAAATTTTATTATATATATATATATATAAATTTTTTTAAAAATATATATATTTTAATAATATAATTATTACCTTTTCATTAATTTTATATTGTTTATATTTGGATAATACTAAATCATAAATGTATTGTTTTTATTATTATTTGACTTTGTTATGTTTTTAGGTAGGATGAACATATTAAATGCCAAGTTAAGTCTTTTATTGCAACTACTGTAATTATCGTCTTGCTCGTTTCCCTGCCCTTTTGTTGCTGGGCAGTATGTCCACGGAGCTATCACGTGTCGAGGGGGGGGGTTTTTCACCCCCCAAGTATCATCGGTTAGACTCGCTTGGGGGTTGATGTTTCTAACAAGTGAAATCTCCCCTTTTTGGTCTTGTTGGAAAATCGCTTTGTCTCCCATTCTTTTAGTTCTGGGGAGACTGTTACAGAACTTGTATAATTAGTGATTTTTGACTTGTACTGGGTTGTATGTCTTTAGACACCTAAGCAACTCAGGGCCTGTGCTGTAGCTTCGACCTAATTTGTAATGGTATCGAGTACTATCCGTCGGGGATTTTTTATTTTGAATTAATTTAGTAGTAAGGGGTTTGGACTTTTTTTGGGGGATCTGTGATGGCCCTCGTAGTGTCTTATAATTTTCTCCTGTTCCTGATTCGTGCGAGTTGTTGTTAATTGCTATTGGGCTTGCATTCTTTTTTTGTTAAACAGCTTTTTGATTGCCAGTTGGTCAAGAATTAGTTTATTTTAGGACTTGTCAGTCCTTGTTTAAGTTTGTCCCAGTCGGAGACAAGCGAACTACTTAAGCCTTGCACACCTACACACAAACTTTTTGTACATATTTTTTAATTCTTATTAAATGTTAATGTCAGACGGTCTTTAAAATTATAAATGTGTAAACCCTTTCAGCACAATAAACGTACACAGAGAAGTGATTTTATTATTTTGATTACTGGATTGATTTAATTTAATATGATTAAAACCCCAGCGTAATTAAGAAATTTATAATTTTAATTTTTTTATTAGTAGCCTACCAGTTGTAATCTGAAACACTCTTGAATCATATGAATTCTAATGGGTAAATTTGGACAAGGATACTGACTAAATTTTACGAAAAAACCCGTAAAGGCTGGATGTAGAAGGGCAGTCCTTTCTAGTATTCATGGAGATCCTAAGCTTTTAGAATCGCGTTTTTTGTAAAATACATAGCCCCTTTTCCAGCAGTGCCTCCTACCATCACAGAGCCCCAACCTCACAGAGCCCCCTACCTCGCGACCTCCTACCACAGAGGCCTTAGCATCACGAGCCTCTTCTATAAGAGAGCCTCCTACCTCAAAGCCCCTTTACATACAGAGCCCTTCCATCCTGGCCTCTTTCCATAACAGAGCCCCTTTTCTATCACAGAACCTCACCTTCCAAGCCTAATACCATCACGGCCCCCTATCTACAGAGACCCTGACCCTCACAGAGCCCCTTACATCCAGAGCCCTTACCATCACAGAGCCCCTCCACCACAGAGCCTCCTACCATACAGAGCCCCCTACCTACAGAGCCTCCTACCACCACAGACCTCCCCCATACAGAGCCTCCCACCATACGAGCCCCTTCCTCCAGAGCCTCCTACCCCCACAGAGCCTCCTACCACACAGAGCCTCCCCCATCACAGAGCCCCCCTACCATCACAGAGCCCCCTACCATCACGAACCATACATCCTTTCCCCGTCCACCCAACTTCTTTCCCCCAGAACTTGTAAAGGATCAAGTGTCTTGTTTAAACCCATTGAAACAAACAAAAACTTCTTCCCTCTATCCTTCATCTCCTTCACAGTTCCCCTTTCTCCTTTTTCCTCTCTCTCTCTCTCTTCTCTTTCTTTTACAAAAAATGATTTTAAGACAGTACTCTGATCCATCTTTCACCCGTAAAAAGTCTAGCCCTCGCTCATGACTCAGGGGAAAATAAATAACAAGACCGCAACAAACCCCGGGAAGGGTGGGGTTAAACTCTGTCTTGAAGGGGTTTTTGCTTTGAGTTTTGTCACGGCCACGTGGAAGAGGTTCATCTATAAAAACTTCAAATTTTTTTTTCAGAGTTGGGCCATGTGACTTCCCCAGGTGTTTTATTTACCGTTGGATGAGTCTCATTTTTAGCGCGGTCCAGTGGTTTACCATGGCCTGGATTTTACGACTCATCGCCAGGGTTCTAACCCCACCTGAACGTGTTTATTTCCTTTATTATTTTTCTACAAATTATACAAATGCAATGTAACTTTTTCCCTTTTTTGGGGAAACAACAGAAACCTGGGTGATATGATTCCAAAAACTTACTGGGAAATTTTGGTAATCAGAACTTAAAAAAAAAAAGTTAAATATTTTTTGAAACGAAAGTTTATAGGGTTTATACCGAGTTCTAAGCTATGACCCCCAAAGGGCGACTCTATCCTCAAGAAATGGCTACTGGCTTTTCTCCCCATACATTTTTCAAAGATTTCGCAGGAAAAACGATGATTGTTTTAGTCATCTTCGCTTCCAAATCTTCTTTTATTTGGTAAAAGCTTGAAGCTTCGCCAAAAGAGCTTCTCTCCATCTCTTCGGGGAATATTCGTCAGTTTATATTCTCTGACTTACTGACTACAATCTCACACATTATTACTATCTGACAAAAGAATATTTTTTTGTATCTTACTAGTACTTCACCAGGTCATCCACTTGGATGACTGACGCATGTTGGGGTGCAGCATCAGTCATCCAAGTGGATGAGCATGTTTCGGGTGCAGCATCAGTCATCCAGGTGGATGAGCATGTTGGGGTGCAGCGTCAGTCATCCAGGTGGATGAGCATGTTGGGGGTGCAGCGTCAGTCATCTAGGTGGATGAACATGCAGGAGTGCAGCGTCAGACATTCAGGTGGATGAACGGGAGCAGCGTCAGACATCCAGGTGGATGAACATGCTGGGGTGCAGCGTCAGTCAACTAGATGGCTGAACATATAGGGATGCAGTGTCAGACATCCAGATGGATGAACATACATGGATGCAGCATCAGACATCTTAAGGTTTGGATGTACATTACCATAACTTTATCAAACACACACACACACACACACACACACACACACACACACACACACACACACACACACACAAAACTTGAATCATTAATATGAATCATTTATATTTTGATTTTTCATGTCATGTTTCTACGTTCTTGTGTTGCATTGCTTTTAAAGATTAACTTTAATAATTTGACGTTTACCTATCTTAACTATCTTTACTTACCTCACTGTTTTGCTTTATCTTTTACATAAACATTTACCTCTTTTGTGTCCTTCAGTTTAATCAATTTCTTACAATTCTTTTTATTTAATATTTGTCCATCTTTTCCAATAATTTATCCTCTTTAAAAAAAGAATAGTTAAACTCTCTCCTCTGACGACAATCTTCAAAACGTTTATTTGTTTTTGTCTATAATCTACATTACAATTCTTGATAACTCTAGTATGACTCTCCTGTGAGGCTCTGGTTGCCTCACACTATCACATCTACCAAACTCTCTCACACTCAACCAACATTTCCCACCACATTTTTTATTTAGTCTTTCCAAGTGTACTAATAAAACACTATTTTATTTTTAAAAATATAGATGAAAATTCACTATCCTTAAAATTATTTAAATTTTCAACTTAGACTAAACCTGCAAATTCCTAAATTAAATTTCATCACTTATCCCAGGACTTACAAATATTTATCTATCCTTTCCTACACACACCAAAATATGATTAGTATTTTCCTAAATGAATTTCCTAGATATTTATTCCTAATTTTTCCACTTATAAACTCTATTGTCATTAATTTCTATATTTTTATTATATTACATCTAATTAAATTTTTTATAAGACCCATTAGAAAAGTTTTCGTAATATATCAGCTTCATTTGTGAAGTCTACACCACCTTGTAATTAAGTTTAGATAAACACAACCAATTTCAGTCACTCATTACCATCAATAATCAACATTAATATCAATATCAACACAGAATTTTTTTTCAATAATTTAAAAAAAATCATTGAAATATCTTATGATGCGGAGATTGTTACACCTGACAAAAATAAATTATGTAAAGTAAAAGGACACAAGTGCAACTAATGTGACATTTATTGTGGCAACGTTTCGCTCTCCAGGAGCTTTATCAAGCCATTACAAACAATACATGGACACAGAGGGTATATAAAGGCTCAGAGTGAGGTGAATACTAGTGAGGTACCATTTCGATGTTCACTAGTGGTAGTAGTAGTAGTAGTAGTGGTAGTGACAAAAGTAATACAATATGGTAGAGCAATTAATTCGTACATGAGTAAAAGGATATAAAAGCTATTACTTGGGTAACATAAAAATAGGTTGGACAAATATAAACTGGAATGAGGCAGCTTGTTTCAGTGTTCACTCTCTGTGCTTTGTGTAGTATAACAGGAGAGACTATGTGATGGCAGGGTTTACTGTTTTCAGGAGGATTCTTGCTAAGACTTCGGAGATGGTGAAGCTGCCGTTGTTTTGTTTAATTGTATTCGAAACAGCGATCAGTGCTGATTCAAGGCTTTTATATCCTTTTACTCATGTACGAATTAATTGCTCTACCATATTGTATTACTTTTGTCACTACCACTACTACTACTACTACTACTACCACTAGTGAACATCGAAATGGTACCTCACTAGTATTCACCTCACTCTGAGCCTTTATATACCCTCTGTGTCCATGTATTGTTTGTAATGGCTTGATAAAGCTCCTGGAGAGCGAAACGTTGCCACAATAAATGTCACATTAGTTGCACTTGTGTCCTTTTACTTTACAAATGTCACATTAGTTGCACTTGTGTCCTTTTACTTTACATATTGTCGGTAATTCTACCAACTTTATTACAAAAATAAATTAGTGAATGTTGATATGAACTATAATATACTACACCTTTACCTCTGTACTTAGAGATAAACAACCTCCTTCCTCACTAAGGTAGGTTAGGTATAATTCGTCAGGAAATAAGACAAGTGTTGCCTGACGTGGATGTTAGTCATGTGATGACCCGCCGCTGGAGTGTTTGGTCATTTGACCGAGGCCTTTCGTTGACTTATAGGTCAAGATATTTTGTAAATTAATCCCTGCATAAGCGTATTTTTAAATTGATCAAGAGTGAAAACCTATTCATCATCATTTGCTAGATTTCAGCTGCATTTCTCAATTTTCCAGTCAAACTTGATCCTGTTCTACGATCATAACACATTTCAAAAATATACATTTACATATAAGTTTTAACGTATTATTATTAATATCAGTTAAGAATATTCCACATCTGGCAAACCCCTAATCACGTTCCAGGAGATTAATAACGATACCTGCCCACTACCTTCCTGTCTCATACATTTAATACTCTACATTAAATAAATGAATTATCTCATTTATCAACCAACTGGTTGATAAATGAGTTACTTGTGCTACATTTGGGAATCTTTATTCTGGAAACGTTTCGCTAACCAGTTTTTTCTTCGGTAAAATGCAGAGAAGGGCGGTAGATGAGAAGCTTGAGGTGATCGGTCCCTCAGCCTGGAGTCACACTGGACTGAAGAAGATAAGATTTCGTTCGGATTTTTAACCCCGGAGGGTTAGCCACCCAGGATAACCCAAGAAAGTCAATGCGTCATCGAAGACTGTCTAACTTATTTCCATTGGGGTCCTTAATCTTGTCCCCCAGGATGCGACCCACGCCATTCAACTAACACCCAGGTACCTATTTGCTGCTAGGTGAATAGGACAGCAGGTGTAAGGAAACGTGTCGAAATGTTTCCACCCTCCGGGAATCGAACCGGGACCAGCCACCAGGCCACCGGGCATTGGTTGGCGAAGCGTTTCCAGAATAAAGATTCTCAAATGTAAAGCCAGCTTATACACCTAGCACGTGGAGCATAGCATGGAGCTTGAAATTGTAGACAAGCTCATAGTGCACAGAGAACTTGTAGATGGCTTAAGAGGCTTGCTTAGGCCGTGGGCTAAAAACTGGGTTACCTGGACTGGCTTGAAGACTGTTAAGTTGGTCAACTCGATGGTAGAACAATTTTCTGAGATGCTGAAGCACTCGCTGGTTGACAAACAGCATATAACGACTGGCTTGACTTTACAAGCTGGCTTGCTTTAGAAGTGTCAAATTTTTTATCTCAACAGCTCTGAGTAATGGTTGACAGACAGGAAGTAAGAAATAACAACAGCTAGACCACACTTGCTATTCTCAGGCACTGTCTTAACAGTGCCAGAGTAAAAAAAAAAAATCCATTGCATCACAAAAGCCAAAATGAGGAAATGGTATGGTGATACCGACAAGATGTGGAAAGACACTTATGTACAGTTCAGGACATTTATTAAAGGAAACGTTTCGCCACGAGTGGCTTCTTCAGTCCTAATACAGAGAAAACTAAGAAAACACATATATACATATATATAGTGGCAAGAGTCAGGTGAGGTGACGCGTGGGTAGAGGTGGTAGTAGTAGTAGTAGTAGTAGTAGTAGTAGTAGTAGTAGTAATGGAACTATGGAGGTGAGGCTAGAGAGGGACCTGCTGGCATCAAGTAACACCAGTTCCCAGGATGGGTAATATCCTCTTGCTTAGTAATTTTGAAATACTGTAACTACCGGATTTTTGCTTTATAGTGTTACAGACAGAAATTAGTGCAGCTTCAATGCATTTTCTCCGTCTTAAGTCGTCTTCTTTAATAACTAGTTTAGCTTCATTGAATTTCATGAGGTGTCCAAAATCGTCTCTATGTTGAACACATGCGTTTTTGCGGTCATCATTTCTGCAAGCATTTTTGTATTCTGCTATTCTAATGTCCAGAGTTCTGGCTGTTTCCCCTACATATACTTTGTCACACCCCCACATGGTATAGTGTAGATTCCTGCACGTGTGCCAGAATCATGCTTGGGTTTTTGTATCAGGATAGTAGTTGAACTGGTGTTACTTGATGCAAGCAGGTCCCTCTCTGGCCTCACCTCCTTAGTTCCATTACTACTACTACTACTACTACTACCACCTCTACCCACGCGTCACCTCACCTGACTCCTTTGCCACTATATATATATAATATATATATATTATAATATATATATATATATATAATATATGTGTGTGTTTTCTTAGTTTTCTCTGTATTAGGACTGAAGAAGCCACTCGTGGCGAAACGTTTCCTTTAATAAATGTCCTGAACTGTACGTAAGTGTCTTTTTCCACAAAAGCCAAAATTATCACGTAGGAGAGTAAGATCATTTAAAACACCTGAGACATCGCTGGAAGCACAGCTGAGCCGATGACAGTGACGTCACGGCGTGCACAGTGCGAGACACTACGTAATACTTAATTTTTCCCAAAGAATATCAGCCTAATTTGATGGAAATAAATGATATAAAATACCGACACAAAGGAAATATAAACACTTCAGCAGTATAATTTGATCCTTCATTGACAACGTTTCGCCAGTGAGTATTAATAGGAAGGAGTCAGGTGAAGAATGCTGCATGTGACACTCTGTCACCCTACTCGGAAGATTGTCACATGCATTCTCCACCTAACTCCACCCTATTAATACTCACTTGATAAAGCCCACTGTGTGGGCGAAACGTTGTCATTAAAGGATCACATTATACTGCTTAAGTGTTTATATTTCCAGCCAAATTTGCCTCGGGTGTCCCCAACGCTGCAAACTTTTATCATTGGTGGGATGTATTAAAACAGTTTGGCGTCAACTTTGTGTTGCGTAAGCTTTATTTTGCACATTTTTATTTTATCAAATTATTTCCTCCATGAAATAACGACGAAATGTCTCTTCTGATCGGCTTCAAACCCTTAATTCTTGTGTATCTTAATAACAAGTATTTTTGTGTTCATTTTGGGCTGTGTGGGTGCCAAATTTAATGTTTTTTTTTCCAATTTTAGCAAATGCATTTTTTAATATAAAAATCAAATATTTTTTCTTTCAGGATTGTTGAAAATTTTAAACACAGAGAAAATGAGAAAAAGAAAACTGGAACAAATGAAAATCCGCACAAGGCAAAAAAGGCTGTCATTCGTTGCCTTTTAGTGAAACCGTCACTGTTGAAGCAAGGTAGAAACCGTCACTGTCAAAACTGTCACTATCGGAACCGTCACTGTCAAAACCGTCACTGTCAAAACAGCCACTGTCGGAACCATCACTGTCAAAACCGTCACTGTCAAAACCGTCACTGTCGGAACCGTCACTGTCGGAACCGTCACTGTCGGAACCGTCACAGTCGGATCCGTCACTGTCGAAACCGGTGCTGTCGGAACCGTTACTATCGGATCCGTTACGGTCAAAACCGTCACTGTCGGAATTATTACTGTCGGAACCATCACTGCTAAAACCGTCAATGTCAAGTTAATGAAATTTTGGAACTGTCGTTCCTTTCCTCACTTCGAGTAATTTGTCCAGTAATTGTGTCATAACACAAACAACTCGCACACAGGGGAGTGCAACTTATAATGACGTGGGAGTTATTTGTGTTGTTCCAGTCACGGTATTGTGCCATTGTTTATTGACGTTATCAGGTATTATAACCGGTGAGACACTCCTGGAACTGCTCCAGTATCTGAATATCTGGAGCACTGCAGATAAAGTAGCGAACATGTGTGTGTGTGTGTGTTCTCACCTAGTTGTGGTTGCAGGGGTCGATTCACAGCTCCTGACCTCGCCTCTTCACTGGCCGCTACTAGGTTATTCTTCGGGCTTCGTGAGCTTTATCATACCTTTACTAAAAGCTATGTATGGATCCTGCCTCCACTACATCACTTCCCAAATTATTCCATTTCCTGAGAACTCTGTGACTGAAGAAATACTTCTTAACATCCCTGTTATTCATCACTCTTCAACTTCCAATTGTGACCCTTTGTTGTTGTGTCCCATCTCTGGAACATCCTGTCTCTGTCAACCTTATCGATTCCTCTCAGTATTTTATATGTCGTTATCATATTCCCCCTATCTCTCATGTCTTCCAGTGTCGTCAGGTCGATTTCCCTTAACCTCTCCTCGTAGAACATGACTAGTCCCGGAGCTAATGGACTTGTTGCAAACCTATGCACTTTAAAACCATACCCCCGGCCGGGATTGAACCCGCGGTCATAGAGTCTCAAAACTCCAGCCCGTCGCGTTAGCCACTAGACCAGCTAGCCACAATAAGATTCATCCAACTTGCATTTGTGGTCACAGAGGTGCCTGTGCTAACTTTCCTATGGTGTAGAAATATACCTAGTTGGATGAATCTTATTGTGGCTAGCTGGTCTAGTGGCTAACGCGACGGGCTGGAGTTTTGAGACTCTATGACCGCGGGTTCAATCCCGGCCGGGGGTATGGTTTATTTGGAATCGTGTCATTACGATTTCTTGAGCTATGCACTTTCTCTACTTTCCATACATGCTTGGCTAGGTGTGGGTTCCAAATTGGTGCTGCGTACCCCAATATGGGCCTAACGTACACAGTGTACAGGCTCTTGAACGATTCCTTATTAAGATGTCGGAATGCTGTTCCTAGGTTTGCTAGGCGCCCATATGCTGCAGCAGTTATCTGGGTGATGTGCGCCTATGGAGATGTGCTCGGTATTATACTCACACCAATATCCTTTTCCTTGAGTGAGATTTGCAGTATTTGGCCTCCTAGCTTGTACTCTGTCTGCGGTCTTCTTAGCCCATCTCCGATCTTCATAACTTTGTATTTGGCTGGGTTAAATTCGAGGAGCCAGTTGCTGGACCAAGCTTCCGGCCTGTCCAGGTCTCTTTGTAGTCCTGCCTGATCCTCATTCAATTTTATTCTTCTCATTAATTATAGGTAGTAGGTTGGTAGACAGCAACCACCCAGGGAAGTACTACCGTCCTGCCAGATGACTGTGAAACAAAAACCTGTAACTGTTTTGCATGATGGTAGGATTGCTGGTTTCTTTTTCTGTCTCATAAACACGCTAAGATAACAGGGATATCTTGCTACTCCTACTTACACTTTGGTCACACTTCACAGACACGCACATGCATATATATATATACATACATCTAGGTTTTTCTCCTTTTTCTAAATAGCTCTTGTTCTTTTTTATTTTTTCTATTGTCCAGGGGGAAGTGGAAAAGAATTTTTCCCTCCGTAAGCCATGCGTGTCGTATGAGGCGACTAAAATGCCGGGAGCAATGGGCTAGTAACCCCTTCTCCTGTATACAATTACTAAAAAGAAGAAGAAAAAACTTTATAAAACTGGGTTGCTTAAATGTGCGTGGATGTAGTGCGGATGACAAGAAACAGATGATTGCTGATGTTATGAATGAAAAGAAGTTGGATGTCCTGGCCTAAGCGAAACAAAGCTAAAGGGGGGTAGGAGAGTTTCAGTGGGGGAAATAAATGGGATTAAATCTGGAGTATCTGAGAGAGTTAGAGCAAAGGAAGGGGTAGCAGTAATGTTAAATGATCAGTTATGGAAGGAGAAAAGAGAATATGAATGTGTAAATTCAAGAATTATGTGGATTAAAGTAAAGGTTGGATGCGAGAAGTGGGTCATAATAAGCGTGTAGCACCTGGAGAAGAGAGGAATGCAGAGGAGAGGAGAGATTTTGGGAGATGTTAAGTGAATGTATAGGGACCTTTGAACCAAGTGAGAGAGTAATTGTGGTAGGGGACTTAAATGCTAAAGTAGGAGAAACTTTTAGAGAGGGTGTGGTTTAGGTAAGTTTGGGGTGCCAGGTGTAAATGATAATGGGAGCCCTTTGAATTGAACTTTGTATAGAAAGGGGTTTAGTTATAGGTAATACTATTTTAAGAAAAAGAGGATAAATAAGTAATACACGATATGATGTGGGGCGAAATGACAGTAGTTTGTTGGATTATGTATTGGTAGATAAAAGATGTTGAGTAGACTTCAGGATGAAACATTTTTATAGAGGGGCCACAGATATATCAGATCACTTTCTAGTTGTAGCTACACTGAGAGTAAAAGGTAGATGGGATACAAGGAGAATAGAAGCATCGGGGAAGAGAGAGGTGAAGGTTTATAAACAAAAAGAGGAGGCAGTTAGGGTAAGATATAAACAGCTATTGGAGGATAGATGGGCTAATGAGAGCATAGGCAATGGGGTCGAAGAGGTATGGGGTAGGTTTAAAAATGTAGTGTTAGAGTGTTCAGCAAAAGTTTGTGGTTACAGGGAAAGGGGGTGCAGGAGGAAGAGGAGCGATTGGTGGAATGATGATGTAAAGAGAGTAGTAAGGGAGAAAAATTTAGCATATGAGAAGTTTTTACAAAGTAGAAGTGATGCAAGGGGGGAAGATTTAAAAGGGAAAGAAAAAGAGAGAAGTTAAGAGAGTGGTGAAGCAATGTAAAAAGAGGGGCAAATGAGAGAGTGGGTGAGATGTTATCAACAAATTTTGTTGAAAATAAAAAAAGTTTTGGAGTGAGATTAACAAGTTAAGAAAGCCCAGAGAACAAAAGGATTTGTCAGTTAAAAATAGGAGAGGAGAGTTATTAAATGGAGAGGTAGAGGTATTGGGAAGATGGAAGGAATATTTTGAGGAATTGTTAAATGTTGATGAAGATAGGGAAACTTTTGATTTCGTGTATAGGCAAGGAGGAATAACATCTTGTAGGGGTGAGGAAGAGCCCGTTGTGAGTGTGGGGGAAGTTCGTGAGGCAGTAGGTAAAATGAAAGGGGGTAAGGCAGCCGGGATTGATGGGATAAAGATAGAAATGTTAAAAGCAGGTGGGGGGTATAGTTTTGGAGTGGTTGGTGCAATTATTTAATAAATGTATGGAAGAGGGTAAGGTACCTAGGGATTGGCAAAGAGCATGCATATTCTTTGTATAAAGGCAAAGGGGATAAAAGAGAGTGCAAAAATTATAGGGGGGTAAGTCTGTTGAGTGTACCTGGTAAAGTGTATGGTAGAGTTATAATTGAAAGAATTAAGAGTAAGACGGAGAAAGGATAGCAGATGAAAAAAGGAGGCTTTAGGAAAGGTAGGGGGTGTGTGGACCAGGTGTTTACAGTGAAAAAATATAAGTGAACAGTATTTAGTAAGGCTAAAGAGGTCTTTGTGGCAATTATGGATTTGGAAAAGGCGTATGACAGGGTGGGGTAGGGGGGCAATGTGGCAGATGTTGCAAGTGTATGGTGTAGGAGGTAGGTTACTGAAAGCAGTGAAGAGTTTTTACGAGGATAGTGAGGCTCAAGTTAGAGTATGTAGGAAAAGAGGGAAATTTTTTCCCAGTAAAAGTAGGGGCCTTAGGGCAAGGATGTGTGATGTCACCGTGGTTGTTTAATATATTTATAGATGGGGTTGTAAGAGAAGTAAATGCGAGGGTCTTGGCAAGAGGCGTGGAGTTAAAAGATAAAGAAACACACACAAAGTGGGGGTTGTCACAGCTGCTCTTTGCCGATGACACTGTGCTCTTGGGAGATTCTGAAGAGAAGTTGCAGAGATTGGTGGATGAATTTTGGTAGGGTGCGCAAAAGAAGAAAATTTAAAAGGGGAATACAGGAAAGAGTAAGGTTATGAGGATAAACAAAAAGATTAGGTGATGAAAAGATTGAATATCAGATTGGGGGAGAGTATGGAGGAGGTGAAAGTATTCAATATTTGGGAGTGGAAAGTGTCAGCGGATGGGTCTATGAAAAATGAGGTGAATCATAGAATTGATGAGGGAAAAAGAGTGAGTGGGCACTTAGGAGTCTGTGGAGACAAAGAACTTTGTCCTTGGAGGCAAAGAGGGGAATGTATGAAGATATAGTTTTACCAAAGCTCTTATATGGGGGTGAAGCGTGGGTGATGAATGTTGCAGCGAGGAGAAGGCTGGAGGCAGTGGAGATGTCATGTCTGAGGGGAATGTGTGGGTGAATATAATGCAGAGAATTCGTAGTTTGGAAGTTAGGAGGAGTGCGGGATTACCAAAACTGTTGTCCAAGGGCTGAGGAAGGTTGTTGAGGTGGTTCGGACATGTAGAGAGAATGGAGCGAAACAGAATGACTTCAAGAGTGTATCAGTCTGTAGTGGAAGGAAGGCGGGGTAGGGTCGGCCTAGGAAGGGTTGGAGGGAGGGGGTAAAGGAGGTTTTTTTGTGCGAGGGGCTTGGGCTTCCAGCAGCGCATGCGTGAGCGTGTTTGATAGGAGTGATGGAGACAAATGGTTTTTAATACTTGACGTGCTGTTGGAGTGTGAGCAAAGTAACATTTATGAAGGGATTCAGGGAAACCGGCAGGCCGGACTTGAGTCCTGGAGATGGGAAGTACAGTGCCTGCACTCTGAAGGAGGGTGTTAATGTTGCAGTTTAAAAACTGTAGTGTAAAGCACCCTTCTGGCAAGACAGTGATGGAGTGAATGATGGTGAAAGTTTTTCTTTTTCGGGCCACCCTGCCTTGGTGGGAATCGGCCGGTGTGATAATAAAATAATAAATTAATTTCACATCATCTACAAACAGGGATACTTCTGAGTCTATCCCTTCCGTAATGTCATTCACGTATACCAAAAATAGCACTGGTCCTAGGACTAACCTCTGTGAAACCACACTCGTCACAGGCACATTCTCTGATACCTCGTTACGTACCTTGACTCGTTGTTGCCTCCCTGTCAGTATTCTCTGATCCTCTGTAGTACCCTTCCTGTTATACGTGCCTGATCCTCTTGCTTTTGCATTAATCTCTTGTGAGGAACTATGTCGAAGGCCTTCTTGCAGTCCAAGAAAATGCAGTCTACCCACCTCTCTCGTATCTTACTTCCGTTACCTTGTCATAAAACTCCAGTATGTTTGTGACAGGATTTGCCTTCCATGAATCTGTGCTGGTTGTCGTTCATAAGCTTGTTCTGTTTTAAGTGCTCCACCACTCTCCTCCTGAAAATCTTGTCCATGACTTTGCATACTATACACATCAGTGACACTGGTCTATAGTTTAGTGCCTCGTGTCTCTCACCTTTCTTAAAAACTGGGACTACATTTACCATCTTCCATACCTCAGGTAGTTGCACAGTTCCAATGAATATGTTGAAGATTTTTGTTAGTGGCACACAAAGCATCTCTGCTTCCTCTCTAAGGACCCACGGAGAGATTATGTCTGGCCCAACCGCCTTTAAGGTATCAAGTTCACACAGCAGTTTCTTTCCCTCCTCCTCAGTAGTATGTATTTCGTCCAGCTCTTGTTGGTGTGTCCCTTGTTGGTGTACCTACCTATTCTGATTTCCTGGGGTCCCTCCTGTCTCCACTGTTAACCTTTCTTTAAATCTTATGTTGAGCTCCTCACACGCTTCTTGGTCGTTTCTTGTGAACTCTCCACCTTCCTTCCTCAGTCTGATCACCTGGTCCTTGACTGATGGTTTCCTCCTGATGTAGCTATACAAGAGCTACTGGACAGACTTGACTTTCCATGCTATGTCATTTTCGTATTGTCTTTGAGCCTCCCTTCATATCTGTGCATATTCGTTTCTAGTTCTTAGGCTAATCTCTTTATTTTCTTGCGTCCTTTGTCTTCTGTACTTTTGCCATTGTCTAGTGCACTTAGTTTTTGCCTCTCTGCAATTTTGGTTAAACTAAGGACTCGTTCTGTTCATTCCAACATTTGCGTTTCTCTTGAGAACAAACCTCTCCTCCGCTTCTTTGCATTTTGTTGTCATGCAGTCCATTATTTCTTTTACTGGTTTTCCTGCCAATTCTCTTTCCCACTGAACGTCTTGCAGGAGGTTCCTCATGCCTGTGTAGTCCCCATTTTTTATAATTTGGCTTCTCCCGTCCTATTCTTGCTACCCTCTCCACTTGTAGCTCAACACAGAACCACATGATCAAGCTCCAAGGGTCCTTTCATGCGTGATATTCTCGATGTCCGAACTACTCAAGGTGAATACTAGGTCCAGTCTTGCTGGTTCATCCTCACCTCTCTCTCTCTGGTAGTGTCTCGAACATGTTGAGGCACGAGCTTTGCTAGTACCACATGCATCATCTTGGCTCTCCATGTTTCGGGACCCCTATGAGGCTCAAGGTTTTCCCAGTCAGTCTCCTTGTGATTGAAATCACCTATAACTAGTAACTTTGCTCTATCTATGCGAGCTCTTCTGGCCACCTCGACTAGTGTGTCTACCATTGCTCTGTTGCTCTCTTCGTATTCTTCTCTTGGTCTCCTGCAGTTCTCTGGCGTGATGTACATCACTGCAATTACCACCTTATGGCTCCCAGGCCGGATTGTTCTACTATGTAGTACTTTTCGCTCATTCCTTCTATTTCCTCAAACCCCACCTGCTTTTAATGAGCAGTACAACTCCTCCCCCCCCCTGCTCCCTCTATCTTTCCTCAGGATTTGACATCTGGTGGAAAAATTGCATCTGCTGTCCTCGTGATGAATTTCCTTTCTGTGAGTGCTATTATGTCTGGAGATGTCTCCTTGATTCCTTCATACCACTCCTCACATTTATCTGTTATTCCGTCTGCATTTGAATACCAAACCTTCAACTTCTTTTCTAAAACTGTGGTCTGGAGGGAACGTTGGGGCTGGGAAAGTGGAAGACCTGATGAGGAACTATGGGCGGTTGCTGTGAAGGTGAAGTTTGTATTGAGGTAAGTGGGGGCACTGGGTACGGCATGTGTTTTTTGGGTTAGAATGTTTAGTTGCATTGTGGTTGTCCTAGTTGGGGGGCTTCTGTAGATGGTTGAGGGAAGTTGTATTTGATCTTCCTCCTGAATCTGGGTTCTCCTGCCCTTCTCCATCTCTGCCTCTCTTTCCTCCTCTCGTCTTTTTTTTTTTTTTTTTTTTTTTTTTTTTTTTTTTTTTTTTGTGTGTGTGTGTGTGTGTGTGTGTGTGTGTGTGTGTGTGTGTGTGTGTGTGTGTGTGAGTGGGCGTCTGATCGGGTAACCAGATGTATTATGAAGCAGAATCAATAGTCTTATTATCCATTAATCTTATGCATTATTTTATAGACGAAGTAATGGAAATCAGATACTGTTATGGATCATTATTCTGTTGACCAACTGCCACTCTCGGGCTGTTCAACAGACCTTGCTATTAAGTTTCTGTGCATGGGAAACATAGCTTTTACCTATAGACATTATTACTGCTGTGATGAATTGAACATCACTGACTTGTACAGCTTGGCCATGGTGAGCCAAGCTTGGCTATGGTGGGCTAAGCTTTTCCATGGTGAGCCAAGCTTGGCTATGGTGGGCCAAGCTTGGTTATGGTGGGCCATGCTTGGCCATGGTAAGCCAAGCTTGGCTATAATGGGCCAAGCTTGGTTATGGTGGACCAAGCTTGGCCATGATGAGCCAAGCTTGGCCATGGTGAGCAAAGGTTAACCATGGTGAGCAAAGCTTGATCATGGTGAGCCAAGCTTGGTTATACCGTGGATAATAAACTCATTAATTAATCGTCAGAGGTACTTACATACAGAAACACACAAACTCTGTTCATTAAATACAGTGTTGGTTTAATTTTTTCCTCTTCAAGGTTGTTCCTTGATGCTTGTGAATGAACCTTGATTATAGTCAACCTTTTTCATGGATCAAACATTTCTTCCTTTTTTCAGTGTTGTTGTACTAGTTATTAGTATTTAATGCAATCTTAGAAGTGGCTCATATAAGCTACTTACACAAATAACCCGCACATAGAAGAAAGGAGTTTACGACGACGTTTCGGTCCGACTTGGACCGAAACGTCGTGGTAAGCTCCTCTCTTCTATGTGCGGGTTATTTTAGTATTGTTCCAGTCACGGTATTGTGCCTTTTTGTCATTTATATAAGCTACTTCTTCGCACATATGCTGTATACTTTTCAGAATTGATGGACTGAACACATCGATTCAAGGCTGAGGGACTGATTACCTCAAACTACTCCTGTTCTTCACCATTCTCCTTTGCATGGACTGATGAAGCTGCTGTGTGGCGAAACGTTTCCTCATTTAAGATTCCCAAGTGTTACACATGTGTCTAATTTACCTTCCTAACACATTTGAACCATTGACTAAACTACATTTCTCATTTTTGCTTATTGTGTAAGACCCACTTTCAAAGTCCTCATCTTATATTCGTTAATATAGTGTCCAGTAATCTGTGAAATATGTATCTCTCATCCATCCATATTTCATCCAGATTACAATTAGGTATGTCTCTCATACTTCCATACTGCATCTGAGCCTCTGTTACATGAGTCATTCATCCTTGTCTACAGCATCCAGATCACTTTAACACAAGACTCTTATTCAGCTATACTGCATGTGAACCATGGTAGCACGAGTTTCTCATCCATACTGCATGTGAACCATGGTAGCACGAGTTTCTCATCCATACTGCATGTGAACCATGGTAGCACGAGTTTCTCATCCATACTGCATGTGAACCATGGTGGCACGAGTTTCTCATCCATACTGCATGTGAACCATGGTGGCACGAGTTTCTCATACATACTGAATGTGAACCATGGTAGCACGAGTTTTTCATCCATACTGCATGTGAACCATGGTAGCACGAGTTTCTCATACATACTGAATGTGAACCATGGTAGCACGAGTTTCTCATCCATACTGCATGTGAACCATGGTAGCACGAGTTTCTCATCCATACTGCATGTGAACCATGGTAGCACGAGTTTCTTATCCATACTGCATCTGGGCAAATGGGAAACTAGTGTCTAATTCATCCATACAATACATGGAACAACGTGACGCAAGTCTCATTATCTAATATCAGTGACGTGAAGAGCTTCTCCAAGCATCACCAGTTCTGTCTACTATCCGTATCATGGTGATGTATCCTTATCAGGGTGATGTATCCTTATCATGGTGATGTATCCTTATCATGGTGATGTATCCACTCCTCATATGAAGTTTATTGACGAAGGTGAAGTGTTTTTGATACTTGGAATTGGACCAGTCGTATCCTTCAGTAAATTGAGCCTAATTGCTTGCCGTTCTTATGATTCTGTTTTATCCTTGCGGATTTAACGTTCGCCTTAAATATATCAGTAACAGCAGTAGTATTAGTAATAATAATTATAATTATTATTATTATTTTGAAATAATAATAATTTTAATATAATAATAATTTATTATTATTATTTGTTGTAATAATAGCTGTGATATCTGCATCTTATTCGTGCATCATCAATACCGTCATTAGTAACACTCATCCCTGCCACTGATCCCAAACCGATGATCATAAATGATCTCGAACTGTTTTGAACCTGTAAGGTTCATTCAGCTCCTCAGAAATGGAAGTTAATCCATTAAGGAAAAGAGAGTTTTGCTGTTAACCTAAGGATCAAAAGCCATTTACTAACGTCGAGGCAATCTTCTTTAAGTGTCTCCATTTTTTCTCTTCCCTTATCCCTTCCATTATACTATTATTTATCTTCTGTTTTTCTCTCTATCATTGTCTCTTACCCTCTGTATATTCTCTCAGTACTACGCACTGTTTTTTATCTTCCACTTTATTCGCTTCTTCCTCCCGCTACATTACGATTTTTCTTTGTCTATCTCTCTAGCTGTTCCTTGTCCTTCATTCTTCTCACTCTCTCCCTACCACTCACCGCTCGTTCCAACTCTACACCGTATCTCTGTTTGGTCGGAAAACGATACAGCTATATACATTTCCACAGTAGTTTCTGGAGAAGACATATTAGAGGAAATTAGAAGTTGATCCAATTAGCGTGAGCTCGGCTGGGCGAGTGAGCACGTATAACGAAGACAAAAAAAGGTCATTTCTTCTCAGGCTCAGACTTTTTGTTTACATTGTGCTGCAATCTCTTATGGCTTATGTCTGGCAGCCTGGCTGGTTGGGAAGAAGTCCTCTCACCTGTAGTTAACGAGGTGTGATGAGCCAGACTTGAGCCACGTATCATCACCTGGAGATACGATGTAAGGTGATGGACCAGGGCTGGGGTCAGGTAGCATCACCTGGAGGTACGAGGTGTGGTGATGAACCAGGACTCAATACATGGTGTTTATTGTTTATGAAGGCCATGACTAGTGTCAGATACCCTTTCTGGAAACACTAGATAAAAAAATTTCGCTTCTCATTTAAAAACATATTTCTAACTTATTTCCGGGACACATCATTCAACTAAATTAAGTTTTGCTCCAGCATATACAGTTTGTGAGAAACGGAACCCCACCCTTATCCCCATTACTTTTCAACTAAATTATTGTCTTCCGAGTTCTTTGCCATTTTATGGAAGATGATTTAAAGTTTTCTTTGACTACTGTTGATTTATTGGATGGTTTTATCCTTAATGGAATGTATGTTTTCAAGCGTCAATTTATAAGTTTGTAGTGTTTATTGGTTGCTTAAATGGCAGTAATGTGTTTTGTTACATATGTGGCAGTTTTCTACGATAAAGGAGAGAAGAAACATCACGTCTCTTGTGAAAATAGCCAATTTTCTCTACTTTGGTGTGAAGGTCGGAGATCAGGACAAGCTGTGGGCACCTCAGCGTTGTTCAGTGACTTACTCCAACTCCATATGCGAGTGGTTTATTGCAAAGTGGTTTATTGCAAAAGTGGTTTATTGCAAAGAAATGATGTTCTCCATAACATATCAACATTCCAGTAGGTATGTTATGGGGATTTTCTTAAAAAAAATGCAGAAAAATATTCAGATCTTCCTTCTGCACTCAGCAAGCTACTAATATAACAAAAACTTTCCTGAATGTAAGTGATACATTGGTCAAAAAGAATTAGGAAGCAACGACAACAGTTGGGAGATTTGTATTTGTGTTGGCATACAGTTTTTACCAGTTTAAGCACATTAATCCATTCTTTGGGTGTTAAGTATGGAAAAATCTGCACACTACAAAGGTAGCAATCAGTGCAAGTGTGTTCGATGATGTCAGTGGCTGAGGTACAGTTTCTGGCAGTGAATGAGTGCCACTGGAACCAGAGGGTGAATGCCAGTGTCAATAAACGAATGACAACTGGTGCCTGCAAGGGTCAGTGGATAAATGCCAGATAATGCCAGTGGATAAGTGCCTTCTGGTGCCAGTGAAAAAGTGGTAGTTTTGGTAGTGGGTGAGGCTCAACTTGCAGCTGGTGCCACTGTATATAAAGAAAACTGCCAACAAAAGAGTTCAAAACTTGGCTATGCTTGGCTAACTAGGAAGCTTTACTGAGAGAAACTTGAAGCTGAATGATGGTGACAGAAAACAAGTGTCATTCTTATCTACTGGTCTGATCTCTCGAGTCGTGTTTTACTGTGTGACACGTGACACCTAAAGGCGACACCTGAATCCTGGAAACAGTATCTGACAAGTCAAAGGACATGTGAGGGAAAAGTTCAATAGATAGGAGTAGTGAGGGAGTATATAGTAACAATAGTTTCATTGCCGGCTACTTGTTAAGGTAGGGTAAGTTCAGCTCCCGCTATCCCCCCCCCTTTTTCCCCCTCCCCGAAAGTGATAGTTTGATTGCCGGCTGCTTAAGGTAGGGTCAGTCTAGCTCCCGCTGTCCCTTCCCTCCCTCTTCCCCCCCCCCCGAAAGGTGACGTGTGGGGCTCCGGTCAAACAGTAAATCACTCGACTCACAGCTCCCAGCACTACTCTTGGAATGACAGAGTGGGTCACCTGCCAACCAACGAGAAGAATAGAAGGAGACGGACTAACGTCCTGAGACGTCCCATGTTTAACCTATTTACCTGTTATGTAAGCCAACACAGGACCTAACCCCTAATCATAGCAGTGGTAACGAACCTGTTTTCCTGTCATCTGAAGTAATTATTCACGGCTACACTCTGTGAAGAACGAGCCGGTGGTGGTCACCAACATCTGCTACCCCCCCCCCCTCACACACATCAGCAACGGCTACGTTTTCAACAACACTCAGTGTCACCAACACCTGACACCCCATTACCACGATATACCTATATTAGCGTTGAGTTCAAATGTATTTTTTTTTCAATTCATTTTTCATTTTTCTTTCAATTAGGATACCCATTCATGTTTTATTGTTTTACATTTTCCGTTTCTAAATAATAAAGTGTTTATCATTGACTGTTATCATTTCTTTTTCTATTCATTAATTTTCCTGAGGAGGAGCCAGCCTTGATAATACTGACTGAAGTTGTTACAGGGCTGAGTAAGCCTTTACAAGTGGTGACCTTGCCAGGATCAACTCGACTGAATCAAGATTCAACTCCATCTCGAATCTACCATTGGAACTTCAACGCCGCATACCACAGACGGTTACCACCAGCCATGAGTAATCATTCTCTATGGTAGGACTACGGTACAGGTATTTAAAAGATTTGGTGATTGTTATAGTCTCAATTTATTGTAAGTCAAGTCAGGCAGGATATAATATTTAATTCTGCCACCTTTTTGTTCGAGCTTGAAACACTTTGGAGGATTAGACTCTGGGGACCCGAGATTTTCCAGTGACAATTTGTTTCATTGAGCTCTTTATTTTATCAAGGGAACTGTCGTAGGACACTCTTGATTTGTTCGTGAGAAGATTGGATGGTCAAGGGACCCCATTCTACTTACTGTTTGCTCGGAGCCGGCATAGAACCCTTCGAAGCGGAGCAGGAATTGAACCCTCCATTTTCTTTGATACCCGTTTCATTTTTCCCCTGGTAGTTTAAGTTATTCGTGCAAGGATTGAGGAATACCGGTTTTGGATGAACGCTGGAAGTAAGTTAGGAATAACAGGGAAAATTTAGAATCTTTCATTAGTGCTAAGATCCAGGAAAGACTTGAAAGAGAGAGAATTGAGAGAGAAGAGAGACAGTTAGAAAGGGAAAGAGAAGAAGAAAAGGAGAGGGAGAGAATTGAAAGAGAAGTGGAAAAGGAGAAAGAGAACCTTGAAAGACAAGAGAAAAAGGAGAGAGAGAGAATTGAGAGAGAAATCCAAGAAAGACAGTTAGAAAGAGAAAGAGAAGACAAAAAGGAGCGTGATAGACTTGATCGTGATGAGCTAGAGTACGTGAGGAACAGGCTAAAATACGTGAGGAACAAGTTAAATTAAGAGAACTTGAGGAAAGAGCAAAGGATAGAGAAGTTGAGGAAAAAGCTAGAGAACGTGAGGAAAAAGTTAGAGAACATGAGTTAATAGAGAAAGAAAAGGATCACGAGCTCGAAAAATCTCGCCTTGAATTAGAGAATAAAAAGTTAACTTTGACACAACAACAATTAGAGGAAGGAGTACTTGAACATCATGCAGCTAGTGCACATATTCCAACACCTAATTTACCTCCCTTCACAGAGGGTGATGACATTACTTCATACATTATCAGGTTTGAAAATACCGCTACCCTCTGTGAATGGCCTGCTGACACCTGGGCTACCAGGTTAGGAATGTTATTTTCCGGTACAGCTTTGAATATCTATGCAACTTTGTCGCAGGATATCATATGTAATTATAACCTACTGAAGAAGGCAATCCTTAAAGCATATCAAAAAACCACAAATTCTTATAGGAAATATTTCAGGTATGCCACCTTACAGCCTGGCCAGAACTTTCAGCAGTTACATGTAACACTCGTTTGTTCGACTTTTGGATAGAGAGTTCAGGAATTGATCACAGTTATGAATCTCTTATAGACTTCATGGTTGCTGACCAGTTCCTGACAGCTCTTCCCCACCAGATAAGAACATTCATTAGAGAACATAACCTGATTAAAGCTGAGGAAGTTGCTGAGGCTGCTGACTTGTATGCTGAGGCTCACAATTCCTATAAAGACCTAAAGGGATCGAACCTTAAGGGCAATGGTTCACCTGAACCAAAGATTAAGAAGCCTACAGTAGAAGCAAAGTCACCAGCTATTATACCAACCTGTCATCGATGTGGTGGTAACGGACATAAACGTCCAGATTGTCCTTCCAAGAAAATAGAGAAAGTTGGAAGATGTTTTGTTGACGGTAATGACCAAGCACTCTTCTGTTCAGGAACAGTTAATGGTATAAAAGTCTCAGATATATTACGTGACACTGGATGTACGTGCATCGTAATTTCGGACAAACTGTTCCCTTACTTTAAAACCTCTCGTGTGTCCTCTATTCTTTCAGATTACTTGGGTCGTGAAAATACTTTCCCTACAATACGTTGTTACTTGAAAACTAAATGGTTCACCGGTTGGACTAATACGGTACTAGCCCCAGTTACTTGTTCTATAATAGTGGGTAACATTAAAGGTGCCGTTCTTCCTTCAGAGGCGGATCTTTCGTCACCACCCGTGGATCTAAGTTTTCCAGCTCTTCCTCCTTGCAAGTTAAATAAGACCTTTAACAATTCCGCACCGGAAGCTGCATTGGGGTGGAAACAGACGATACTGCTCTCGATAGTGAGGTAGCAGGATCACCTGTCCACTCGTCGGGTGAAAGTAAGGGTATTGCCTCCGGCACTCTCAATGTCTTGACTAGGGCTCAGACCATAACCCCGGCTTCTCCTACCTCCTCTTCTCCCACCGTAAGTCCTTTTATTTTCCCAGATTTTGTGTCCAAGGATGACTTTGTCAATATACAGCGCAATTGCCCTTCACTTCGGGATTGTCATAACCAAGCTTTTAACAACAAAGTTATCCAAGGAAGATGCGTATCTCATAAGTTTGAATATATATTAATGGTATCTTATATAAATCGGTCTTTAAATCTCATTCTTCAGTGATAGATTATTCCCTACTTGTTGTTCCTAAACCATGCCGAGAGACTGTTCTTCAAATGGCTCATGATTTGCCAGTGACCAAACACTTGCCCCATCGTAAGACGTGGCATAAACTCAAGCACACTTATTTTTGGCCAAGCATGTACATACAGGTTACAAAGAAGTATAGTTCTTGCAATAGGTGTCAGGTGCTTACTGCACAAAATACACACACTCCTAAATCCTGTACATTTATTAAATCTAAAACTTCCCTCCTGCAGTAACGAGATACTCCACCATAGAAAAGGAATGTTTGGCTCTTGTATGGGGTATCTCGAAGCTTAAATTTTGTCTGCTGGGAAAAGAATTCATTTTAGAAACTGACCACAAACCTTTGATATACCTAGAAACTTTTAAGGGAACCAACAGTCGCCTCTTGACGTAGACATTGTCACTCCAGGCTTTTAAGTTCAATATTGTGTATATCAATGGCTCATCCAATTATTTCTCTGACTGGTTAAGTCGTGACAGTCAGTAGAAGATTTGTTGCCTTACGCGACTTCCACATGTATTCTTCTTATACTCCTTGACTATAAGTCTTGGTATGGGGGAGTGTGAGGGAAAAGTTCAATAGATAGGAGTAGTGAGGGAGTATATAGTAACAATAGTTTCATTGCCGGCTACTTGTTAAGGTAGGGTAAGTCCAGCTCCGGCTATCCCCCCCCCCCTTTTTCCCCCTCCAAGAAAGTGATAGTTTGATTGCCGGCTGCTTGTTAAGGTAGGGTCAGTCTAGCTCCCGCTATCCCTTCCCTCCCTCTTCCCCCCCCCCCCGAAAGGTGACGTGTGGGGCTCCGGTCAAACAGTAAATCACTCGACTCACAGCTCCCAACACTACTCTTGGAATGACAGAGAGGGTCACCTGCCGACCAACGAGAAGAATAGAAGGAGACGGACTAACGTCCTGAGAAGTCCCATGTTTAATCTACTTACCTGTTATGTAAGCCAACACAGGACCTAACCCCTCATCATAGCAGTGGTAACGAACCTGTTTTCCTGTCATCTGAAGTAATTACACACGGCTATACTCTGTGAAGAACGAGCCAGTGGTGGTCCAACACCTGCTACCCCCCCCCCCCCCCACATCAGCAACGGCTACGATTTCAACAACACTCAGTGTCACCAACACCTGACACCCCATTACCACGATATACCTATATTAGCGTTGAATTCAAATGTAATTCTTTTTCATTTCATTTTTCATTTTTCTTTCAATTAAGATACCCATTCATGTTTTATTGTTCTACATTTTCCGTTTCTAAATAATAAAGTGTTTATCATTGTCTGTTATTATTTCTTTTTCAATTCATTAATTTTCATGAGGAGGAGCCAGCCTTGGTAATACTGACTGAAGTTGTTACAGGGCTGAGTAAGCCTTCTCAGGACACATCTAAATCCTAAAATCTACACTGGACACCAAACGGCTAGATTCCATACATGAAGGATGAATATGACATCTGAAGGCTGCATATGATGACACCTAAAGGGTACATATCACACCTGAAGGTTACGTATCACACCTGAAGGTTACATATCACACCAGAGCACTAAATATGGCACCTGGTGTCACATCTGACTTTTGAAGATTGCGCAGGCCCATGGCAGCCACACCAGACGTATGGCATCAAAAGACAAACAATGAGGCTAGAAGGATACACATTATACCTACCATAGGTACATGAAATATATTATAGGTGTCTAAAACCTACTATAGGCAACTAAACCCGAATGCTATAAGGTGACACCAGACAACATCTCACATTGGAAGTTAACATCTGACAATTAAAAGTAACTTGTGACACAAGGAACTTGACACGTAAAGACCAAAAAAGACACCTCAAGGTAATACCTGTCACCTGAAGGTAATACTTGTCACCTGAAGGTAATACTTGTCACCTGAAGGTAATACTTGTCACCTGAAGGTATACCTGTCACCTGAAGGTAATACTTGTCACCTGAAGGTAATACCTGTCACCTGAAGGTAATACTTGTCACATGAAGGTAATACTTGTCACCTGAAGGTAATACTTGTCACATGAAGGTAATACTTGTCACCTGAAGGTAATACTTGTCACCTGAAGGTAATACTTGTCACCTGAAGGTAATACCTGTCACCTAAAGGTAATACTTGTCACATGAAGGTAATACTTGTCACATGAAGGTAATACTTGTCACCTGAAGGTAATACTTGTCACCTGAAGGTAATACTTGTCACCTGAAGGTAATACTTGTCACCTGAAGGTAATACCTGTCACCTGAAGGTAATACTTGTCACCTGAAGGTAATACTTGTCACCTGAAGGTAATACTTGTCACCTGAAGGTAATACTTGTCACCTGAAGGTAATACTTGTCACCTGAAGGTAATACTTTGTCACCTGAAGGTAATACTTGTCACCTGAAGGTAATACTTGTCACCTCAAGGTAATACCTGTCACCTGAAGGTAATACTTGTCACATGAAGGTAATACTTGTCACCTGAAGGTAATACTTGTCACCTGAAGGTAATACTTGTCACCTGAAGGTAATACTTGTCACCTGAAGGTAATACTTGTCACCTGAAGGTAATACTTTTCACCTGAAGGTAATACTTGTCACCTCAAGGTAATACCTGTCACCTGAAGGTAATACTTGCCACCTGAAAGTAATACTTAAGAACAAAAGAACATGAGAAAGAAGGAACGCTGCAGCAGGCCTGTTGGCCCATACTAGGCAGGTCTTTTACAATTCATCCCACTAACAAAGCATTTGCCCAACCCAATTTTCAATGCCACCCAAGAAATAAGCTCTGATGTACAAGTCCCACTCAAATCCAACCCCTCTCACCCATGTATTTATCCAACCTAAATTTGAAACTACCCAAAGTCCTAGCCTCAATAACCCAACTAGGTAGACTGTTCCACTCATCAACTACCCTATTTCCAAACCAATACTTTCCTATGACTTTTTTAAATCTAGATTTTTCTAATTTAAATCCATTACTACGGGTTCTCTCTTGGAGAGATATCCTCAAGACCTTATTAATATCCCCTTTATTAATGCCTATCTTCCACTTATACACTTCGATCAGGTCTCCCCTCATTCTTCGTCTAACAAGTGAATGTAACTTAAGAGTCTTCAATCTTTCTTCATAAGGAAGATTTCTAATGCTATGTATTAATTTAGTCATCCTACGCTGAATGTTTTCTAACGAATTTATGTCCATTCTGTAATATGGAGACCAGAACTGAGCTGCATAATCAGGCGAGGCCTTACTAATGATTAGTAATACCTGTCACCTTAAGATAATACCTGTCACTTGAAGGTAATAACTGTCACCTGAAGATAATACCTGTCACTTGGTAATACCTGTCACTAAAAGGTAATACCCATCACCTGAAGGTAATACCTGTCACCTGAATGCAATACATGTCACTTGAAGGTAATACCTGTCACATGAAGGTAATACCTGTCATCTGAATACCCATCTTCCACTTATACATTTCGATCATGTCTCCCCTCATTCTTCGTCTAACAAGAGAATGTAATTTAAGAGTCTTCAATCTTTCTTCATTAGTCATTCTATGCTGAATGTTTTCTAACGAATTTATATTCATTCTGTAATATGGAGATCAGAACTGAGCTGCATAATCTAGGTGAGGCCTTACTAATGATGTATAAAGCTGCAGTTGGTTTAGAAAGACACGTAAGCAAACACTATGACTTGGTCCCTATCTAAGTTTGGAGGACGGTGTATCACACCTAAAATCAATTTTTCATGTCCCTCCGAAAATTCTATCCAAACAGACTCTGTGTGTGTTACTTCAGACTTCATACCTGTTTTTATGCAACATTTCAAGCGATCTCGGACATACAGTGCCACCCCACCCCCCTTCCCGATACTTCTGCCTACTTGGAACAATTTAAATCCCTGTATGTGACATTCAGCAGGCACGTCCCGATTTTTAGTATTGAACCACGTCTCAGTTAAGGCAAATACATCAATGTTACCTGCACTAGCAACTAGTCTCAACTCGTCCATCTTATTCCTAGCACTACGACTATTTGTGTAATATATATTTAAGGACCCTCCTTTGTCTTTACCCTTCCTGCTCCTTTCTGTTATTCCACTAAACCTATTACTGTCCTTGTCACCTAGTGCCACTGGCTTTCCAATATCCACCTCGTTTTGCCTATTACTAGTTCTCCTAGTACTCATATTACTACACTGGGACTTCACTGTTTTCCCGCCAAAACCCATACCACTAACTATTCCTAGTTTAAAGACCTAACAGCTCCCTCCACTGAGTTGGCTAGTGCTCCCACCCCAAACCTAGATAAGTGAACCCCATCCCTGGCATACATGTCATTTCTGCCATAGAAGAGGTCCCAGTTGTCAATGAATGTTACCGCATTTTCCTTACAGTATTTGTCCAGCCAGCAATCGACACCAATTGCCCTGGACAACCATTCATTTCCAACTCCTCTCCTTGGCAAAATACCACATATGAGAGGGTTCCCACCCTTCCTCCTAATTATCTCTATTGCTGACCTATACCTGCTAATCAGGTCCTCACTCCTACGTCTGCCAACATCGTTGCCTCCAGCAATGAGAGATAATAGGATTTCTCCCATTACTTCTCATAATGTCATCCAGACGGCTAACAATATCCTTCCTCCCAGCCCCAGGAAAACACACTCTCTGCCTCCTACTCCTATCCTTCAAGCAGAATGCCCTATCCTTGTACCTAATCTGGCTATCCCCAACAACAACAATGTTTTTACCTTCCTTGGCAACTTCCGTCGTGATGTTCCCAGTAGTCGACTCACATTCGTTAGGTAGCATTACACCTTCACTTGTGGAATTCGTCAAGACGTTCTCGATGGTTTTCGTTGGGGTTTCTAGGGATGTCTCACTCACGTCTGCCAATGCTTCCTTGGTGCTCATTGTGGCATTCCCATTAGAACACCCACATTCGTCAGGTAGCACCGAAAATGGGTTGGAAGTTTCCACAGTAGTCTTCTGGTTTCTCGTTGTTTCTGCCTCTCCAACAGTCTTCTTGATCCTCAGCTTGGTTCCATGTTGCCCGGCCACTGACCAAGTTCCCCTCTTAACCTGGGGACTCACAACAGGAGGATTACTACGAATCCTCTTGTTCTCCTCCGTTAATCGCCGTATCTCCAGCTTAGCAGCCCTAAGCTCTTCTTTCAGCTGCTGGTAAAGTTGCTCAAGAGAGGGCATCCTGGTTCAGATTCACAGACACCTTCTCATGGTGTAAAATATGGTAATGTTACATGTAATGTTGAGTCATACATGGCTATTAAAATGTATTTTTTTTTCTAATTTTAGTATACATATAAATTTATTATCATAAATCATAATCATAACAGTTTGCCTACTACTGACGTCAGACTTATTGGACGGGAAGTGAATTTCATCAACTTACAGCCCAATAAGTGGGTAAATTGTTAGTATCAATAACTTATTGCCGGTAAAATAACCCTCCTAGATGGGCATAATGTTAACGAGTCTCAACACGGATTCAGTAGAGGTCGTTCATGCTTGACAAATTTACTGAACATCTTCAGTAAAGAATTTGAGGCAGTGGATCACAATAAGGAAAATGATGTTGATAATTTGGATTTCATCAAGGTTTCTAATAGACCTCCACACAAGAGACTGAAAAAAGTGTCAGCTCATTGAATAGGTGCTCACCCATAGATGGAAGTATGGCTGATTAACAGGAAGCAGCCATAGATGGAAGTATGGCTGACTAACAGGAAGCAGCCATAGATGGAAGTATGGCTAACAGGAAGCAGCCATAGATGGAAGTATGGCTGACTAACAGGAAGCAGCCATAGATGGAAGTATGGCTAACTAACAGGAAGCAGCCATAGATGGAAGTATGGCTGACTAACAGGAAGCAGCCATAGATGGAAGTATGGCTAACTAACAGGAAGCAGCCATAGATGGAAGTATGGCTGACTAACAGGAAGCAGCCATAGATGGAAGTATGGCTGACTAAAAGGAAACAGAGTTTGCATAATGTGGGCGAAATCACAGAAGGGACTAGTCACAGGTGACGTTCAATAAGGATCAGTTTTAGGCCCATTGTTGTTCAGTATTTACATTAATGACCTAGAAAAATAATCAAGGAAGAAAAGTCCTTATTACTCTTTTGTGGAAATGAGATTGCCTCTACTCCTTCGTCTATCAACTCGGGATTAATAAAATCTCTGTCAACTCGGGATTACTGCAGTCTGTCAACTCGGGATTAATACAGTCTCTGTCACTCGGGATTAATACAATCTCTGTCACTTGGGATTAATACAGTCTCCGTCAACTTGCATCATTTTTAACTAACATCACCGTTTTTAGCAACCACTTCTTCACACTTTGAATTACGTTTCTCCATTGTTACTGTCATCTAGTTCTAACAATCCTCATTGGCTGCATAATATTCACATCACACATGGATCTCAAACACATCTCACTGACTCTAGCATCGTCCTCCTCTTCCTCGTCCTCGTCCTCTTCTTCCTCGTCTCCCTTATACTCCACACAGTGATGTTTAAAACTCGTGCCAGACACACGTGTAAGGGTTTAATTATCACTATAATCTAATTCATTCCACTTTTGGCCATCATTGATACTTTTTTTTTTTTTTTTTTTTTTGGGGGGGGGGGGGTCCGCTGATGCGTCAACTCTCCATCTACCTTTTTTTCCTCGTCTAATCTTTTACTAAAAATATTGGCAATTATACCGGGTAATTAATGAGCGATTAGCTTCTAGAGTAACAAAAAATATTGCTGAGTATGTTGAGTGTCGGACCTTCTCCTCTTTCTCTTCCTTTTCTTCCTTTTCCTCCCCTTTCTTCCTCTTCTCCTATTCTCATCTGCCTCGTCATTTTCTCGTTTACCTCCTCATCCTACACCATCTCATCTTCTCACCCTCCTCCTTCCTCTACTTCCCCCTTCCCCACTTTTACTGTATCCCCTCCTTCAATTCCACCACCTCCATCCTTTCCCCATATTTCACCTAATCCTATTTACTCTATTTCCTTATCTTCTTCATTTCCTCTTCATATTTCTCGCCCTCCGCTTCATCTTTCTACTCTAACCTATATTCCTTGTCATCCTTCTCTAACTCACACCCCTTTTCCAACTTCGGTTCTTTCTACTTCTTCTCCCACTCCTCACCCTTACTCTCTTCTGTTTTCCACTTTCTATTTAAACATTCTTTTTTTTTCATTAAATAAAATGCCTTATACATTTTCTATCTCATTCTTTCCTACATATTCCTTATTTAATTTTCTTCCGCGTCATTCTGCTCATTCACACCGATACTGTTGCCTCTCTCAAACTTTTAATCATCTAATTATTGGCAATTTTATCCTCCTAATTATTGATGCATTGAACTAAGTGCTTAACACCCACACTGTGCTGTTACATTAAACACTACGTTACGAGGAACATTGAACTAAGTGCTTAACACCCACACTGTGCTGTTACATTAAACACTACGTACAGAACATGACTAATTAACACCCACACTGTGTTACATACAACGTACGAGGAACATTGAACTAAGGCTTAACACCCACACGTGCGTTACATTAAACCTACGTTACGAGACATGAACTAGGCTTAACACCACACTGTGCTGTATTAAACACTACTCGGAAATGAACTAAGTGCTTAACACCCACACTGTGCTGTTACATAAACACTACTTACGAGACATTGACTAAATGCTTAACACCCACACTGTGCTGTTACATTAAACACTACGTTACGAGGAACATTGAACTAAGTGCTTAACACCCACACTGTGCTGTTACATTAAACACAACGTTACGAGGAACATTGAACTAAGTGCTTAACACCCACACTGTGCTGTTACATTAAACACTACGTTACGAGGAACATTGAACTAAGTGCCTAACACCTACACTGTGCACTACGTTACGGGGAACATTTCGTAAAACATTTCGTGTTGTTATTGATCAATACCACTCGTTTCGTGGATATATATATATATATATATATATATATATATATATATATATATATATATATAATATATATATATATATATATGTCGTGCGAATATGTAAATGTCATTAGCAAAACTCATTAATAATTAAGTCCTTTCTAAAAATTTCTCTTATACTTAAAGATTTATTTTTTTATTAATGTTGATTAAAAATTTATAATTTGCACCAAAAGGAACTAGAAACTTACTAACCTATATACAACACAATTATTTACCTATACAACAAATATATTTAGATTGTTTAAATATTTATAGTAAACAAACACATGAATATATTTTTCGTAGGTTCCGAATGATTTTGGCGAATATTGCATACGCAAATTTCACTGTCCTATATGCAAATGAGCGTTGCTATTTAAGCCAAGATCGCAAGTCTGCCTATCGGCACGACATTAATATATATATTATATATATAATTATAATATATATATATATATATATATATATATATATATATATATAATATATAATATATATTCGCAAGAGCAGGCGAAATATACACAAACACTGATCTCTGGCTGAAGGACACTCGAACCTACGAACCCTGGAAAGCACTGCGTAACTTGTTCCAAGGTTCGTAGTACGAGTCTCCTTCTGCCAGAGATCAGTGTTTATATATATATAAATATATATATATATATATATATATATATATATATATATATATATATATATATATATATATATATATATAAAGTTGGCTGTCTCCCACCGAGGCAGGGTGACGCAAAAGAAAGAAAATCCCCAAAAAGAAAATACCTTCATCATTGAACACTTTCAACTCACTCATATATAATCACTGTTTTTGCAGAGGTGCCCAGAACACAACAGTTTAGAAGCATATACGTATAACACAACATATTCCTCCAAACTGCCAATATCCCAAACCCTTCCTTTAAAGTGCAGACATTGTATTTCCCATTTCCAGTACTCAAGTCCGGCTATATAAAAATAACCGGTATCCCTGAATCCCTTCTCTAAATGTTACCCTGCTCACACTCCAACAGCTCGTCAGGTCCCAAATACCATTCGTCCCCATTCACTCCTATCTAACACGCTCACGCATGCCTGCTGGAAGTCCAAGCCCCTCGCCCACAAAACCTCCTTTACCCCCCTCCCTTCAACCTCTTCGAGAACGAGCTCTACCCAGCCTTCCTTCCCCTACAGATTTATACACTCTCATGTCATTCAAACTTTGATCCATCATCTCAAAATATAAAAACCCCCTTCAAAAACCCCTCTTCAGCCCTCTAATACTTTTTTTAATTTCCCACCCCCTTTTCCAAATTTTCCCACACTCCAATTTTTTGCCTAATATTTACACCACACTTTGGGCCTTAGACGGGAATCTCCACTGCCTCAAACCGCCTCCCGCTGCAGCATTTCAACCCATGTTTTTTAAACCACAAAAAGGTTTGTACCATAACTTTCATACATTCCTTTCTTTGCCTCCTACAAAAGGGTTTTTTTGTCTCCACAATACCCAATCACCAATCCATTTTTTTCTTTATCAAAATTCATTTGATCCCAAAATCATCACCTTACTCTTTTCTATGTTCACTTTAAATTTTTTAATTTTTTACACACACCCCAAAAACTCGTCCACTAATCTTTGCAATTTCTTTTTAAATTTCTCCCCAAAAGCACGTATCACCCAGAAAAAAGTAACTGTTTTTCCAATTCCCATTTTGTATTTAAATTCCCCAAAATTTTAATCCCACCCTCCCCAAAAACCCCTACTTTTAACTTTTTTTTTAAAACCCCCATCTTTTAAATAAATTAAAAACCATGGGGGACATTACACATCCCGTCTAAGACCTACTTTTACTGGAAGTGTTCCCCCCCTCTTTCTAAACACCCTCCCCCGGGAACCCTCACTATCCTCATAAAACTCTTTGCGGGCATTTAGGAATTTACTACCTTTTCCCAGAAATTTGCAACTTTCCCACATTGCCCCCCTACCCACTCTATCACATTTTTTCCCTAAACCCAGGAAATGCAAAAAAATTTTTCCAACTTTACTAAAACTGTTCACATTTTATCCCTTAAATTAAAAAACCACATATTTTCACATCCCCTACCCACTCAAAAACCTCCTTGCTCATCGTAGCCCTTTCATTCTGCCCTTACCTCTAATTTTTTCAATAAAAACCCCTACCATACATTTTTCCGGGTAACTCAGAAAAACTTATTCCTCTATAAATTTTCAATTTTTTTTGTCACCTTTCTTTAAAAAAAAAGGAAAATTACACAGCTCTCCACCAAGCCCTGGGTTTACTTCCCCTCTTTCAACACTTTTTTAAAAAAAATACCAACCGCTCCAACACTATACCCCCCCCTTTTTTTTAAACATTTCTTTCAAGATCCCGTCATTTTCCCAGCTGCTTTCCCCCCTTTAAATTCTCTAATCCTCAGCACCTCCCCCCATACTTCCTTCTTTTTCTTCACTCCAAAAAGATGGTATACCCCCCTGGCCAGTAAAAGAAATTACCGCCCCCCTTTTCTTCTTTCGACATTTAAAATTTCCCCCAAAAAATTTTTCCCCCCCCCCCCCACCACCTCCCCTTGCTTTCCCCAAAGGCTTTTTTAAATTTTGTTTATCTCACCCCAAAATTTTTTTTCTTATTTTCATCAAAATTTCTTTTACAGTGCCTCTTCCATTTATCATTCCCCCCCTTTTTTGCATCTTCACCATTTCTTTTCACCTTTCTTGTACCTCCATATACCTGCTCTTCTTTAACATTTCTGTTTTGTAAAAACCTCTCATAAGCTAGCTTTTTCTCTTTTACCCACACCCTTTACTTCATCATTCCCCCAAATAAACACCTTTTTTACTCCACCCCCCCCCCTCCTATAACCAAAACTTCTGCCCACATTCAAAAAACTGCTTTTTTTTAAAACAAATTCCAACCCTCTTAAAAAAAAAAAAAAAAAAAAAAAAAAAACCCCCCCCCCCCCCCACTACGCATCCCTTGCACCAGCCCACCTCCCCTGACAGTAGTTGCATTTCTCACCCAACTTCCTCATTTAGTTTTTTACATTTTTCCCCTCTCTTTTCCCTTTTTTGTTCCCATTGTATATTTATCCCTTTTTCATAAAATATGTTTTAACTTATTCCCAAACCCTTTCACACATGCTCAATTAAAGGTTCCTTTTTTTACATTTCCCCTTTGGGAAAAACCTAATTACTATATAATATATATATATAAATATATTTTTTTTAAAATTTTATAATTTTTTATATATATATATATATTTTATATATATTTCGTGCCGAATGGGCAGAATTTGCGCCTTTGGGTTTTAAATACAACGCTCATCTTGCCAAAAAGGGGGACAAGTGAAAATTTGTGTATGCAATAATTTCCCCAAAAATTCATTCTGAACGAAACAAAAAAAATAAATTTCACTGTGTTTGTTTAGTAAAAAAATTATTGAAAACAAATCTAAAAAATTTCGGGTTGGGGTTAGTTTAAAATAAATTTTTTTTGTTATAATAAGGTTAGGAAATTTTTTTAAAGCCCCTTTTTGGGTCCCAAATTTTTTAAAATTTTTAAACATAAACCCTTTAAGGGAAAAAAATATATTTTTAAAAGTATAAGAAAAAAATTTTTAGAAAAAAAACCAAATTTTTTAAATGAGTTTCTTGCTAATTGCCCAAAGTTTTTCAAATTGGGCACACTATATATATACTTAAACAGGGCCCCCCGGGTTTAAACGATTTTTTTCACTCAAAAAAGTATGTTAGGGGCCAGTACTGCCCGAATTTTTTCCAAAAAAGGAATATTGTGAAGTAGATTAGCCCTTTTCAGCCCCCCAAAATACACGTCAAACCCCACTTACATAAATACACTTACAAATTGGTCGCATTGGGAAAGGTGTTCGTTTCCCGGGGGTAAGGTTTTTATATATATTTAAAATATTATATATATATTTTTAAAAAATTTTATTTTAATAAATATATATATTTTTAAAAGAACAAAAGAACAAAAAAAGGGGGAACACTCCCGAGGCCTGTTGGCCCATATTTGGCGGGTTTCCTTTAAAATTAAACCCACTAAAAAACTTTTGGGAAACCAAAACCCAATTTTCAATCCCCGCCCAAAAAAAAAAAAAACCCAAAAGCCCCGGGATGCGCAAGCCCCTTTCCCAAATCCAACCCCTCCCACCATAACTTATTAACCTAAATTTAAAAACTACCCAAAGTCCTAGCCCCCAATAACCCAACGGTAGATGTTCCCCCTCATCAACAACCTTTTTCCCAAAACCCCAATTTTTTTCCTTTGTCCTTTTCAAAAATTAAACTTATCTAATTAAATCCATTACTGGGGGTTTCTTCTTGGAGAGATACCCTCAAAAACCTTGTTAAAAACCCCCTTTTTTTAAACCTATCCCCCCTTTTAATACACTTCGATCAGGTCTCCCCTCATTCTTCGCCCTAAAAAGGGGAATTTTAATTAAGAGTTTTCAATTTTTTTCATAAGGAGATTCTAATGCAAATGTATTAAATTTGGGGCACCCTACGCTGAATGTTTTCAAAACAAATTTTTTGGTCCATTCGGGAATAGGGGAGACCGGGAAATTAGCTGCAAAACCCTAGGTGGGGCCTAACAATGATGTATAAAGCTGCAGTAGACCTCGGGGACTTCTGTTGTTACACTTTTTGTAAAAAATCCCAGTAATCAAATTTGCCTTATTGCGTAGCTTAGGCATTGCTGTTTTGGGTTTTAAGGGTTTGCGTTTACCAAAACCCCCCAATTCCTTTTGGGCAATCTTTGGCTAAGTTCCCCATTATTTAACTTATAAGTGCTAGGGTTATGGACACCCCCGGGGTTCAAAACCTTGATTTTTCTACATTAAACGATTCCCCTTTTTTCTGACCAAAAAGTAAGTTTGTCTAAACCTCCTGAACCCCCTTTAACATTACTTTTTAATCAATTATCCTACCATCTTGGGTGTCATCGGCGTTTTTCTCATATCACAAAAGTAATTATTCATTTTAATCATTGTTATATATTTTTAAACAACAACGGGCCCAAGATGATCCCTGTGGAACCCCAATTTTGTTACGGATCCCCCTCGGTTTAAACCCCTTTTATGGACACCTCTGCTTCCTGTCTGCGAGCCATGATTCTTTCCACGAAAACCCCCTTTCCCCCAATGCCATGAGTGCTACTTTCTTCAACAGTCTTTGGGCGGAACTCTACCCAAATTTCCCTTTACAAAAAATCTAAGTAAAAAAATATCAAAAACTTTTTTCGTGGTCAACAGCCAAAAAAAGTTTTCTGAAGAAGTTAATAAATTAGTTGGGACAAAAACCGGATCTTGTGAATCCATGCTGATTTTCTTTAAATCAAGCTATGCTTTTTCGAGTTTGGCTTTTTTATAATCTCAGCTAAAATTTGACTCTTTAATTTCCCTCAATTGGGTCATGCTTTTTGGGGGGTTTAATTTGACGGAAAGGGGACTTGTCCCCTTTTTTAAAAAATAGGAATTACTTTAAAGCCATTTTCCACTATCAGCACTACCCCCTTTTTGAAGAAAAAATTTAAAAAATATTATTTTAAGGGTTCACGACTTCCATTTTCCATTCCTTTAAAACCCCTTAAAAAAACCTCATCGGGAAACCCGGTGACTTTTTTTGCTTCATCTGTCATCTGCTTCAAAACCTTTTTCACTAGTGACGTGATGTTACTAATTTACCCTTCTTTTTGATCCATTTATAAAAATTTAATTACCGGAATAAAAATTTTTTTTGTTTTTCCCTTGAAAAAACCGAGAGAAAAAAATTAAATTTAAAAACAAAGCACATTTCATTCTTTTTGTCAGTAGTTTGCCCTAGTTTTTTTAAAGGGGACCTATCTTATCTTGGACTTTTTGTTCTAATACCGGGAAAAAACTTTTTGGGTTAGTTTTAAAATCCCTAGCAACTTTAATTTCTTAGTCCTTTTAGCTTTTTTTTTACCCCCTTTTTTAATGTCCCTCTTAATGCAATTTTACTTTTTTTCTTTAAGAAACCCCCCCCCCCCCTCGCCTCTTTTGAAAACCCCTAAAAATTTCCCTTTTTCTTCCCCCTAGTAAAATTTTTCGGGCCTAATGCATCCTTTTTGGGTCTTTTCCCTATTTGATCTAACTTCTTTATAAGGGAAAAACTTTTTGGGGCAGCAGGGTTTTTGTTTTTCAGAAAATGTCAAAATTGATAGCTCTCTTCTTTTCCCCCAGTCAACAAGATTTTTTCTCTAATCCCTTCGTATCTGCAAAGCAAAAACGGGACTGTTACTGAGTTATCCCTACTATCAAATTTCCTTCTTTTCTAAATGTAATTATTTGGGGGTCGCAAAGCCCCCATTTCCTCTGAAACTTAAAAATTTAAATTAACAAGGGATTCATTTTTTGGGCCAAAAACTAAGTCAAGCAGGTTATTACCCCTTGTGGGTTCTTTCAAAAAAGCTTCAAAAAACAACCCTAAACTACTTCAAGAAGTCGTAGATTCTAAATTCCCATCAAAAAACCCCCAAATTTAATTTTGGGACTAAATTAAAAGTCTCCTAGAATTACAAAAATTATCGTGCCTTGGGGCCCAAAAACAATTTCCCCCCAAGTAGTCTCCCCGGGGCCCCAATCTAAATTTGGGGGACGGTATATCGCACCAAAAATTAACTTTTATCCCCCTTTCTGAAAATTCTTCCAACTTGTATGTGTTACTTCAACTTAATACCCTTTTTTTATGAAACATTTCAAGCGATCTCGGACATATAGTGGCCACCCCAACCCCCTTTTCCCATACTTCTATTCCCTTAAAACAATTTAAAAATCCTGAATTGACTTTCTGCAGGCATGCCCCCACTTTTAAATTTTAAACCACGTCTCAGAAAAGGAAAATACATCTATGTTCCCTGCACTGGGCAACTAGTCTCAACTCGCCCATCTTTTTTCCTAGCACGGGGACTTTTTTTGTAATATATATTTAAAAACCCCCTCCTCTTTCCCCTTTCCTGCCCCTTTTCTGTTTTTTTCCACAAAACCTTTTTACGTCCTTCCCAAAATTAGTCCCCTGGATTTCCAATATCCACCGTATTTTGCCTTTTCCAAATTCCCCTTTAGTACTCATTTTACTACCCGGGAGACTTCACATTTTTCCCCCGCAAAAACCCTTTCCACTAACTTTTCCCAATTTAAAAAGCCCCTAACCTCCCCCCAAACTCTTTTGACCATGCTCCCCCCACACCTGGGAAAAGTAAACCCCCCATCCCGGGGCTAAATGTCATTTCGCCATAAAAGAGGCCCCAAAGTTGTAAATGAATGTTACTGCTTTTTCCTTTACGGATTTTTTCCACCAGCAATTAAACACCCAAAAAGGGCTCGGGAAAAACCTTTTTTTCAACTCCTCTCCTTGGCAAAAAGGGGAAAAAGGGGGACTTTTTTTCCCACCCTTCCTCCTAATTTCTTTTTGCTCCCCTATCCCTGCTAATCAGGTCCCCCACTCCACTTCTGCTAAATGTTTCCTCCCCCACGGGAAAACAGAAAAATGGGTTTGCCCCCAAATTCCCCTTCTTTAATGTCACCCGCGGCAAAAAATTACCCCCACCCCCACCCCCGGAAAAACCACACTCTCTGCCTCCTACCCTATCCTCAAGCGAATGCCATAAAATGTACCTAATCGGGCTATCCCCCAACAAAAAAACAATTTTTTTACCTTCCTTGGGTCGCCGTCGTGAGGGCCCCGAGTAGTCGATTTCCCTTTCCCCGGGTTTAGCATTACACCACTTGTAGAATTCGTCAAGACTTTTCTGGGAGGGTCTTCTTGGGGGTTTTCAAAGGGGTCAAATTTTTTTTTGGGCCTTTTTTTCCCCAAAAAAACCCAACCCCCCAAAAGGGGGGGGGTTCCCTTTTTTTTGGGCCCCCCCCCCCTTTTTTTTTTTTGGTTTTTTTTGGGGGGGGGGCCCCCTTCCCCACCCCAAAAAAAAAAATTTTTTTTTTTTTCCTTTTTCCCCCCCCTTTTTTTTAAAAACCCCCCTTTTTTCCCCCTGGTTTGGGGGAAAAAGAGGCCCGGTTTAATTTAAAAAATCAAAAGGGTTTTTAAAAAAAAAAATTTTATTTTTTTTTTTTAAAAAATTTTTTTTATAAAAAATTTTTTTTTATTAAAATAAAAAAAAAATTTTTTTTTTTAAAAAAAAAATTTTTTTAAAAAATAAATATATTTATAAAAAATTTTTTAAAAAAAAATTTATAAAAAAAAAATTTTAAAAAATTTTTAAATATTAAAAAAAAAAAAAAAAAAAAAAAAAAAAAAATATAAAAAAAAAAAAATATAAGTATAAAAAATATATAAAAAAAATTTTATGGTTTTTTTAAAAAAAAAATTTTATAAAAAATTAAAAAAATATAAAAAAAAATTTTTTTAAAAAAAAAAAATTTTTTTTTTTAAAATTAATTTTCTTAAAAAAAATAAATTTTTAAAAAAAAATATATATATATTTATAATTTTTTTTTAAAAAAAAAAAAAAATTTTAAAAAAAAACCCCGGGGGAAAAAATTTTTTAAAAAAACCCCCAAAAAAAATTTTTTTTAAAGAAAATTTTTTTAAAAAAATTTTTAAAAAAACAAAAAAAAATTTTTTTTTTAAATTTTGGGTTTAAAAAAAAAGGGGTTAAATTTTTTTTTTTTTAAAAAAATTTTTTTTTTTTTTTTTTTTTAAAAAAAATTTTAAAAAAATTTTTTTTAAAAAAAATTTTTTTTTTTTCCCCCGGGGGGAAAAAAAAATTTCCCCAAAAAAAAATTTCCCCAAAAATTTTTTTGTTTTAAAATGCCAAAAACCCTTTTTTTAAAACAATTTTTCCCCCCCCCCCGGGGTTTCCCCCTTCCCTTTTTTTAACCCCCAAAATTTTTTTTTCCCCCCCCCCTTTTTTTCCCCCTTTTCCCCCCTTTTTAAAACCCTTTTCCCCCCCCAAACCCCCCACCAAACCCTTTCCCCCCTCCCCCCAAAAAAAACCCCCCCCCTTTTTCCAACCCTTTTCCCCCAAACCCCTTTTCCCCAAACCCGGCCCAAACCCCCCCCCAGGCCCCTGACCCCCCCCAAAAAAAAACCCCCCAACCTTTTAAAAATTTTGGAATTTTCCCCCCCCCCTTTTTAAAAGAATTTCCCCCCCCCCCCTTTTTCCCCCCCTTCCCAACCCCCCCCCCTTTTTTCCCCCCCCCCCCCCCCCCCCCCCCCCCCCCCCTTTTCCTCCCCCCCTTTTTTCCCCCCCCCCCTTTTTTTTTTTTTTTTCCCCCCCAAAAAAAAACCCCCCTTTTTTTTAAAAACCCCCCCCAAAAAACCCCCCAAAAAAAACCCTTTTTTTCCCCCCCCCCCCTTTTTTTTTTTTTTTCCCCCAATTTTTTTTTTTTTTCATAAAAACCCCCCCTTTTTTTTTTCCCCCTTTTTTTTTTTTTTCCCCTTTTTTCCCCCCCAAAAAAACCCCCCCTTCCCCCAACCCCTTTTTTTTCCCCGGAAAAAAAAAAAGGGGGGGGAAAAAATTTTTTTTTTTTTTTTTTCCCCTTTTTCCCCCCCCCCCCCCAAAAACCCTTTTTTTTTTAAAAAAAAATTTAAAAAATTTTCCCCCCCGGGTTTTAAGGGAAAAATTTTTTTTTAAAAATTTTTCCCCTTTTTTAAAAACCCCCCTTTTTTTTAACCCCCTAACCAAAAAAACCTCCCCTTGTTTTCCCCCTTTTGCCCCCAAAAAAATAACCCCAAAAACCCCCGGGCCCCCCTTTTTTAAAATTTTTTTAAAAAAAACCCCCCCCCCCCCTTTTTTTTAAAAACCCCTTTTTATTTTTTATTTTCCCCCCCCCAAACCCCCCCCTTTTTCCCCCCCCCTTTTTTTTTTTATTTTCCCCCTTAAATTTTTTAAAAAACCCCTTTTCCCCCCCCAAAAAAAAATTTCCCCCAAAATTTTTTCCCCCCCCTTTTTTTCCCCTTTTTTTAAAAAAAAACCCCCCCCCAAAAACCCCCCTTTTTTTTTTTTTTTTAAAAAGGGGCCCCCCCCCCAAATTTTTTCCCCCCCTTTTCCCCCCCCTTTTTTTTCCCCCCCCCAAAATTTTTTTTTCCCCCCCCAAAAACCCCCCCCTTTTTAAAAATTTTTAAAACCAAAAATTTTTCCTCCTTTTAAAAAATCCCTTTTAAAAAACCCCCTTTTTTTTTCCCAAAAAAAATTTTTTTTTCCCTTTTTTCCCCTTTAAAACCTTTTTTTTTTTTAAAAAAAAAACCCCTTTTCCCCCCCCTTTTTTTTTTTTTTTCCCCAAAAATTTTTTTTTTTTTTTTTTCCCCCCCTTCCCCCTTTTTCCTTTTTTTTTTTTGCCCCTTTTTTTCCCCCAAATTTTCCCTTTTTTTTTCCCCCCCCCTTTTCCCCCCCTTTTTTAAAAAAAAATTTTTTCCCCCCCCAAAAAAAAAACCCCCCCCCCTCTTCCCCCTTGGGTTCTTTTTCCCCCAAAAATTTTTTTAAAACCCAATTTTTTCCCCCTTTTTTAAAAAAAAACCCTTTCCCCTTTTTTTTACCCCCCCTTTCCCCTTTTCCCTTTTTTTTTTAAAAATTTTTTTTTATAAAACCCCCCCCCTTTCCTTCCTTTTAATTTTTTTTCCCCCTTTTTCCCCCAAAAAAATTTTTTCAAAAAAAATTTTTTTTTAAAACCCCCCAAAAAAAACATCCTTTTTTTAAAAAATTTTTTTAAAATAAAACCCCCCCCCAAAAAAAAAAAAAGGGGGGGCCCCCTTTTTTAAAAACCCCCCCCCTTTTTTTTAAAAAAATTTTTTTTTTCCCCCCAAAAATTTTTAAAAACCCCCCCTTTTTTCCCCCCCCCAAAACCTTCCCCCCCCTTTTTTTTTCCCATTTTTTTTCCGGGGGCCCCCCTTTTTTTTCCCCCTTTAAAACCCCCTTTTCTTTAAAAATTTTTAAAAAACCCCTTTTTTTTTTTTCCCCTTTTCCCCCCCAAAATTTCCCCCCCTTTCCCCCCTTTTTTTTTAAAAAAATTTTTTTTTTCCCCTTTTTTCCCCTTCCCCGTTTTTTTTAGGGGAAACCCCCTTTTTTTCCCAAAAAAATTTTTCCCTTTTTTCCCCCCCAAAAAAACCCCCCCCCTTTTTTTTTCCCTTTTCCCCCAAAAAAAAAAAAAGCCAAATTTTTTTTTTAACCCCAAAAAAAACCCCCCCCCCCTTTTTTTTTTTCCCCCCCCTTTTTAAAAAAAAAAAAAAGGGGGTTTTTGAAAAAAATTTTTTTTTTTTTTTAAAAAAAAGGGTTTGGGGGTTTTTTTTTGGGGGGAAAAAAAAAAAAAAATTTTTTTTTAAAAAAAAAAAAAAAAAAAAAAAAAATTTTTAAAAAGGGGGGGTTTTTTTTTTCCTTTTGGGGGAAAAAAAACCCTTTTCCCCTTTTTTTTTTTAAAAAAAAAAAAAAAAAAAATTTTTTTAAAAAATTTTTTTTTCCCCCTTAAAATTTTTTAAAAATTTCCCCCAAAAACCCCAAATTTTTAAAAAAAAAATTTTTTTTTTTTTTTTTTAAAAAAATTTTAAAAAAAAAATAAAATTTTTTTTGGGGGGTTTTTTAAAAAAAAAAAATTCTTTTAAAAAAAAAAAATTTTCCCTTTTTTAAAAAAAATTTTGAAAAAAAAAAAAATTTTTTTTGGGGGAAAAAAAAAATTTTTTTAAAAGGTTTTTAAAACCCAAATTTTTTAAAAAAAAAAATTTTTTTTTTTTAAAAAAATTTTTTTTTGGGGGGGGGGAAAAAGGGGGTTTTTTTGGTTTTTTTTTGGGGGAAATTTGGGGGGAAAAAAAAATTTTTTTTTTTGGGGGGGGGTTTTTTTTTTTTTTTTTGGGGGGGTTTTTTGGGGGTGTTTAAATTTTTGGGGGTTTTTTGGGAGGGGTTTTTTTGGTTTTTAAAAATTTTTTTTTTTAAAAAAAAAAATTTTTTTTTTAAAAAAATTTTTTTTTAAAAAAAAAAATTTTTAAGGGTTTTTAAAAAAAAGGGGAAAAAAAAAAGGTTTTGGAAAAAAAAAAATTTAAAAATTTAAATTTTTATTTAAATAAATTTCCTTTTTTTAAAAAATTTTTGGGGAAAACCCCCCCCCCCCCCCCTTAAAAACCCCCCCCCCCCCCCCCCCCCCCGGGGGAAAACCCCTTTGTTTTTTAAAAAAAATTTTTTTAAAAAAAACTTGGGGGGGGGGGGAAAAATTTTTTTTTTTTTAAAAAAAAAAAATTTTTTAAAAAAAAATTTTGGGGGGGGGGGGGGGGGGGGAAAAAAAAATTTTAAAATTTGGGGGAAAAAAAAAGGGGAAAAAAAAAAAAAAAATTTTAAAAGGGGGGGGGGGAAAAAAATAAAAAAATTTTTTTAAAGGGGGAAAAAAAAGGGGGGGGAAAAAAAAAAAGGGGGGTTTTTTTAAAATTTTTTTAAAAAAAATTTTAACCCCCCCGGAAAAGGGGGGGAAAAAAAAATTTTTTTTTTTAAAATTTTTTTTTTTTTTCCCCCCCCCAAAAAATTTTGGGGGGGGGGGGAAAATTTTTTTAAAATTTTTTTTTTAAAATTTTTTTTTTTTTTTTTTTAAAAAAAAAAAATTTTTTTTATTAAATAAAATGTGTGTGTGTGTGTGTTGTGTGTGGTGTGTGTGTGTGTGTGTGTGTTGTGTGTGTGTGTGTGGTGTGGTGGTGTTTTGTGTGGTGTGTGTGTGTGTGTGTGTGTGGGGGTGTATTTTCTTTTATATAAAGTGAAGGGAGACAATCCTCTATAATTTTTACAATTTCTTTTAAGTTTACTAAGTATACCAGGAAAAGTGTACGGTAGGGTTATAATTGAAAGAATTAGAGGTAAGACAGAATGTAGAATTGCTGATGAGCAAGGAGGTTTTAGAGTTGGTAGGGGATGTGTAGATATGTAATCAGTATTTATATAAAGATAGGGAAGTTTCCATTTCACTTATGGATTTAGAAGAGGCATATGATAGAGTGGATAGGAGAGCAATGTGGCAGATGTTGCAAGTATATGGAATAGGTGCTAAGTTCCTAAATGCTGTAAAGTTTTTTATGAGGATAGGAGCTCAGTTAGGTGTTTAGAAGAGAGGGAGACTACTTCCCGGTAAAAGTAGGTCTTAGACAGGGATGTGTAATGTCACCATGGTTGTTTAATATATTTATAGATGGGGTTGTAAAAGAAGTAAATGCTAGGGTGTTGGGGAGACGGGTGGGATTAAATTATGGGGAATCAAATACAAAATGAGAATTGACACAGTTACTTTTTGCTGATGATACTGTGCTTATGGGAGATTCTAAAGAAATATTGCAAAGGTTAGTGTGTGTAAAGGTAGAAAGTTGAAAGTGAACATAGAAAAGAGTAAGGTGATGAGGGTATCAAATGATTTAGATAAAGAAAAATTGGATATCATATTGGAGAGGAGGAGCATGGAAGAAGTGAAAGTTGTGTATCTTTATACGTAAATACTTCTAAACTGTTTATTCTGAGCACCTCTGAACAACAGTGATTATGTGTGAGTGAGGTGAAAGTGTTGATCGATGAAAGTTTTTTCTTCTTAGGGATTTCTTCTTTTTGGGTCACCCGGCCTCGGTGGGAGAAGACCGACATGTTTATTTATATATATATATTATATATTATATATTAAAATATATTTTATATATATATATATATATATATATATATATATATATGAACATAAGAAAGGAGGAACACTGCAGGAGGCCTTTTGGCCCATACTAGGCAGGTCCTTTACAATTCATCCCACTAACAAAACATTTGCCCAACCCAATTTTCAATGCCACCCAACTACTGCTCATGTACTTATCCAACCTAAATTTGAAACTATCCAAAGTCCCAGCCTCAATTACCCAACTAGGTAGACTGTTCCGCTCACCAACTCCCCTTTTTTCCCAAACCCAATACTTTCCTATGTCCTTTCTAAATCTAAACTTATCTAATTTAAATCCATTACTGCGGGTTCTCTCTAGGAGAGACATCCTCAAGACCTTATTAATATCCCCTTTATTAATACCTATCTTCCACTTATCACTTCGATCAGGTCTCCCCTCATTCTTCGTCTAACAAGTGAATGAAAACTTAAAAAGTCTTCAATCTTTCTTCATTAGGAAGATTTCTATGCTATGTATTAATTTAGTCATCCTACGCTGTATGTTTTCTAACGAATTTATGTCCATTCTGTAATATGGAGACCAGAACTGAGCTGCATAATCTATGTGAGGCTTTACTAATGATGTATAAAGCTGCAGTATGACCTCTGGACTTCTGTTGCTTACACTACTTGATATAAATCCCAGTAATCTATTTGCCTTATTACGTACGCTTAGGCATTGCTGTCTTGGTTTAAGGTTGCTGCTCACCATAACCCCCAAGTCCTTTTCATAATCTGTATAGCTAAGTTCTACATCATTTAACTTATAAGTACTAGGGTTATGGGCACTCCCAAGCTTAAGAACCTTGCATTTATCTACATTGAACTGCATCTGCCCCTTTTCTGACCAAGAATAGAGTTTGTTTAAATCCTCCTGAAGTTCCATAACATCTACGTTGAATCAAATTTTCCTACTATCTTTGTGTCATCGGCGATTTGCTCATAATCACTAGTAATTCCTCATCAAGACCATTGATATATATTATAAAAAAACAACGGGCCCAAGACTGATCCCTGTGGAACGTCATTGTTACAGATCCCCACTCGGATTTAACCCCATTTATAGACACTCTCTGCTTCCAGTCAGTGAGCCATGATCGATCCACGAGAGCACTTTTCCCCAATGCCATGAGCTGCCACTTTCTTTAACAGTCTATGGGGTGGAACTCTATCAAAGCCTTACTAAAAAATTTAAACAAATTTAAAATCAAATTCTTTATCGTGGTCAACGGCCTCAAAGCTTTACTGAAGAAAGTTAAAAAAATTAGTTAGACAAGACGGCCCCTTGTGAATCCATGCTGAGTATCATTAATCAAGCTATGCTTATCGAGATGGTTCTTATAATCTCAGCTATAATTGACTCTAGTAATTTACCTACAATTGAGGTCAGGCTTATTGGGCGGTAATTTTTACGTAACGACTTGTCCCCTGTTTTAAAAATAGGAATTACATTACCCATCTTCCACATACAGACACTACACCTGTTTGAAGAGAAAACTAAAAAAAATTAGTTAATGGTTCACAGAGTTCCATTTTGCTTTCCCTTTAAACCCCTTTAAAGAACCCTTGAAAAAACCTCATCAGGACCCGGGGGACTTATTTTGCTTCAGTCTGTCTATCTGCTTCACAACCATTTCACTAGTGACTGTGATGTTACATATTTATCTTCTTCTAGCACTCTATAAAAATTAATTACTGGAATATGTTATTTGTCTTCCTGTGTAAAAACTGAGAGAAAATAATTTTTAAAAATCGAGCACATTCATTCTTTTTGTCAGTAAGGTGCCCAGTTAGTTTTAAGGGGACCTTTTCTTATCTCTAACTTTTGTTCTATAGACCTGGAAAAAACTTTTGGGGGTGGGTTTTGAATCCCTGCAATTTTAATTTCATAGTCCCTTTTAGCTTTTCTTATCCCTTTTTTAATGTCCCTTTTAAAATGTCAATATACTGATTCATAAGATGACCCTCACCTCTTTTGATACGCCTATAAATTCCTTTCTTATGCCCTATAGATATTTGAGCCTATTTTTTCATCCATTTTGGGGTCATTTCTTTTTGATCTAATTTTTTTATATGGGATAAACGTTCTTTGAGTAGCATGTATAGTGTTCAGAAAACTGTCATATTGATAGCTCATTTCGTTCCCCCAGTCAAAGATGATAATTTGTTCTCTAACCCCATCGTAATCTGCTAAGCGAAAATCTGGGACTGTTACTGAGTTATCGCTATTCGTACTTCCATTCAATGCTAAATGTAATTGATTTGTGGTCGCTAGCACCCAGTTTCCTCTGAAATTTCTAAATTATTAACAAGGGATTCATTGTTTACCATAACTAAGTCAAGCAGGTTATTTCCCCTTGAGGTTCTGTCACAACCTGCTTCAAAAAACAATCTGAACTACTTCTAAGAAGTCGTATGATTGTAAATTCCCAGTCAAGAAATTCCAGTAAATATGACTAAAATTAGTCTCCTAGAATTACTACATTATCGTGCCTTGTGGCCTTAAAAATTTTTCCTCCCATAGTAGTCTCCCTTGGTCCCTATCTAATTTTTGGGGACGGTATATCTCTCCTAAAATCAGTTTTCTTTCCCCCTCTGAAATTCTATCCAAACAGACTCTGTATGTGTTACTTCGACTTAATACCCCTTTTCATGCAACAGTTCAAGCGATCTCGACATACAATGCCACCCCACCCCCTTCCCGACACTCTATCTACTTGGAAACAATTTTAAAACCCGAATATGACATTCGCAGGCATTGTCCGACTTTTGAATTAAACCACGTCTCAGTTAATGCAAATACATCAATGTTAAACCCCACTAGCAACTAATCTCAACTCGTCCATCTTATTCCTAGCACTACGGCAATTAGCATAATAAACATTGAAAGACTCTCCTTTCTCTTTACCCTTCCTGCTCGTTTCTGTTTTTCAACTAAACCTATTACTGTCCTTATCACCCAAAGTCCCTGGCTTTCAATATCTACCTCGTTCTGCTTATTACTAGTTCCCCTAGAACTCGTAATATTACTACACTGGGACTTCACTGTTTTCCTGCCAAAACCCATACCACTAATTATTCCTAGTTTAAAGTCCTAACTGCTCCCTCCACTGCAGTTGCCAGTGCTACCACCCCACACCTAGATAAGTGAACCCCATCCCTGGCATGCATGTCACTTCTGCCATAGAAGATGTCCCAGTTGTCAATGAATGTTACCGCATTTTCCTTACAGTATTTGTCCAGCCAGCAATTGACTCCAAATTTCCCTGGACAACCATTCATTTCCAACTCCTCTCCTTGGCAAAACACCACATATGACAGGGTTCCCACCCTTACTCCTAATTATTTGTATTGCTGACCTATACCTGATAATCAGGTCTTCACTCCTACGTCTGCCAACATCGTTGCCTCCAGCACTGAGACAGATAATAGGATTGCTCCCATTACCTCTCATGATGTCATCCCGACGGCTAACAATATCCTCCCCCCAGCCCCGGAAGCAACCTCTGTCTCCTACTCCTTCCTTCAAGCAGAACGCCCTATCCATACCTAATTGGCTATCCCCAAAAACACAATATTCTTACCTTCCTTGGCGTCGTTCGTCGTGATGTTCCCAGTATCACTCACATTCGTCGGGTGTACTGGAAATGTATTAGATGTTTTCACAACAGTTTCCACGGCAGTCTCTTCTTCTTCATCGTTTCTACCTTTCCATTCGTCTTCTTGATCGTCAACTTCGTTCCCTGCTGTCCCGCCACTGACCAGTTTCCCTTCTGACCTGAGGACTCAAAAACAGGGGACTTCACGAATCTTCTTGTTTTCCTCGGTCAGTCGCCGAATCTCCCTCTTCGCCTCCTCAATTCTTCCTTAAGCTGTTGGTAAAGTTGCTCGATGGAGGGCATCTTGCTTCCCAAATTTGTAGAGAAACGCGCAGACAGGTCTTCACAGAGCTAAGTATATATATATATATATATATATAATATTATATATATATATTATATATATATATATATAAATATATATATATTATATATTATAATCAACAGTACGACTAGCCAAGGACTCGAACCCTACTGATTTGGCCTGCTTCATGGTAGGAGAAAACTCATGATGCCCTAATTCACTGGGTTATGCAAGGATTGTATGGTCTAGTGAATTAAGGGTCATGAGTTTTCGCCCACCATGAGGCAGGCCCAAGCAGCATGGGTTCGAGTCCTTGGCTAGTCGCAGTGTTGTTATTGATCAATACCACTCGTTCGTGGGAACAAGAATATATAATATATATATATATTATATATATATATATATATATATATATATATAATAATATATATTTATATATATATAAAAGTGTGTGTGTGTGTGTGTATTAAAATATATGTCGTGCCGAATAGGCAGAACTTGCTTCTTGGGTTAAATAGCAACGCCACTTCCCAAAGGACAAGCTA
>NC_069403.1:94786686-94866366 GCF_026875155.1 Cherax quadricarinatus
TATTTTTGTCTTCCTGTGTAAAAACAAGAAAATAATTTTTAAAAATCGAGAAACATTCTTTCCCTTTTTGTCAGAAAGGTGCCCAGTTAGTTTTAAGGGGCCTTTTTATCTCTAACTTTTTTTCTTAGCCCGGGAAAAAACTTTTTGGGGTAGTTTTAGAATCCCTAGCAACTTTAATTTCATAGTCCCTTTTAGTTTTTCTTACCCTTTTTAATGTCCCTCTTAATGTCAATATACTAAATTCATAAAAAGACCCTCACCTCTTTTGATACCCCCTATAAATTCCTTTCTTATGCCCTAGTAGATATTTGAGCCTATTTTTTCATCCATTTTGGGTCATTTCTATTTGATCTAATTTCTTATATGGGATAAACGTTCTTTGAGTAGCATGTATAGTGATTCAGAAAACTGTCATATTGATAGCTCACTTCTTTTCCCCCCAGTCAAAGATGATAAGTGTTCTCTAAGCCATCGTAATCTGCTAAGCGAAAATCTGGGACTGTTACTGAGTTATCGCTACTATCGTACTTCCATTCAATGCAAAAATGTAATTGTTTTGTGGTCGCTAGCACCCAGTTCCTCTGAAATTTCTAAATTATTAACAAGGATTCTTTGTTTACCATAACTAAGTCAAGCGGGTTATTTCCCCTTGTAGGTTCTGTCCACAACCTGCTTCAAAAAACAATCCTGAACTACTTCTAAGAAGTCGTATGATTGTAAATTCCCAGTCAAGAAATTCCAGTCAATATGATAAAATTAGTCTCCTAGAATTACTACATTATCGTGCCTTGGGGCCTTAACAATTTCCTCCCTAGTAGTCTCCCTTGGTCCCTATCTAAGTTTGGGGACGGTATATCTCTCCTAAAATCAGTTTTTCATTCCCCTCTGAAAATTCCCTATCCAAACAACTCTGTATGTGTTACTTCAGACTTAATACCCGTTTTCATGCAACAGTTCAAGCGATCTCGGACATACAATCCACCCCACCCCCTTCCCGACACTTCTATCTACTTGGAACAATTTAAAACCCTGAATATGACATTCCGCAGGCATGTTTCCCCACTTTTTGAATTAAACCACGTCCAGTTAATGCAAATACATCAATGTTACCTCACTAGCAACTAATCTCAACCGTCCATCTTATTCCAGCACTACGGCAATTAGCATAATAAACATTGAAAGACTCTCCTTTCTCTTTACCCTTCCTGCTCGTTTCGTTTTTCAAATAAACCTATTACTGTCCCTTATCACCCAAAGTCCCTGGCTTTTCAATATCTAAACCCCGTTCTGCTTATTACTAGTTCCCCCAGAACTCGTAATATTACTACACTGGGACTTCACTGTTTTCCTGCCAAAACCCATACCACTAATTATTCCTAGTTTAAAGTCCTAACTCTCCCTCCACTGCAGTTGCCAGTGCTACCACCACACCTAGATTAAGTGAACCCCATCCCTGGCATGCAGTCACTTCTGCCATAGAAGATGTCCCAGTTGTCAATGAATGTTACCGCATTTTCCTTACAGTATTTGTCCAGCCAGCAATTGACTCCAATTGCCCTGGACAACCATTCATTTCCAACTCCTCTCCTTGGCAAAACCACATATGACAGGGTTCCCACCCTTACTCCTAATTATTTGTATTGCTGACCTATACCTGATAATCAGGTCTTCACTCCTACGTCTGCCAACATCGTTGCCTCCAGCACTGAGACAGATAATAGGATTGCCCCCATTACCTCTCATGATGTCATCCAGACGGCTAACAATATCCTCCATCCCACCCCCAGGAAAGAAAAACTCTCTGTCTCCTACTCCTGTCCTTCAAGCAGAACGCCCTATCCATATACCTAACTTGGCTATCCCCAAAAACAACAATATTCTTACCTTCCTTGGCGTCGTTCGTCGTGATGTTCCCAGTAGTCGCCCTCACATTCGTGGGGTAGTACTGAGAATGTATTAGTGTTTTCACAAACATTTCCACGGCAGTCTCTTCTCTTCATCGTTTTTACCCTTTTCCCTTTGTCTTCTTTATCGTCAACTTCGTTCCCTGCTGTCCAGCCACTGACCAGTTTCCCTTCTTGACCTGAGGACTCAAAACAGGAGGACTTCTACGAATCTTTTTGTTTTCCTCGGTCAGTCGCCGAATCTTTTTCCCTCTTCGCCCCCTCAATTCTTCCTTAAGCTGTTGAAAAGTTGCTCGATGGAGGGCATCTTGCTTCAATTCGTAGAGAACGCGCAGACAGGGCTTTACAGAGCTAAGTAATATATATATATATATATATTTTATATATATATATATAATATATATATATATATATATATATATATATATATTATAAAATTATAAATCAACAGTACGACTAGCCAAGGACTCGAACCCATCTGATTTGGCCTGCTTCATGGTAGGGGAAAACTCATGATGCCGTAATTCACTGATTATGCAAGGATTGTATGGTCTAGTGAATTAAGGCGTCATGAGTTTTCGCCCACCAGAGCAGGCCAAAGCAGCATGGGGTTTGAGTCCTTGGCTAGTCGCAGTGTTGTTATTGATCAATAAACCCCTCGTTCGTGGAACAAGAATATATATATATATATATATATTTTATATATAATATATATTATATATATATATAATATATATATATATATATATATATATGTGTGTGTGTGTGTGTGTTTATATATATATGTCGTGCCGAATAGGCAGAACTTGCTATCTTGGCTTAAATAGCAAACGCTCATCTTGCCCTATAGGACAAGCTAAAATTTGTGTATGCAATAATTTCGGGCCAAATCATTCTGAACCTAACGAAAAAAAACTATTTGATTTGTGCTTGTTTAGTACTAAATTATTGTAAACGTATTTAAAATATATTTAGTTGGGTTAGGCTAAAATAAATTGCTCTTGTTATAATAAGGTTAGGTAAGTTTTCTAAGATTCTTTTGGTGCAAAATTAAATTTTTTTACATTAACATTTAAAGAAAAAAAATAAATCTTTGAACGTATACAGAAAATTTCAGAAAGGACTTAATTTAAATGAGTTCTTGCTAATTGACCATTTTACATATTTTGGCACGACATTATATATTAAAATATATATATATATAAAATATAATATATATAAAATATATATATAATAAAATAAATATATATAATATATTATATATATATATATGCAATAAGATCACAGTAAACAGGTGATTTCAGAATATGCAAAACAACCACTGTGAAAGACTAGAGAAATTTCAAGCGCTTTCGTGACTACTCACATTATCAAGGAACTATATGGCAAGATGAGCGTTGCTATTTAAGCCAAGATTGCAAGTTCTGCCTATTCGGCACAACATATATATGTAAAGCAAAAGGACACAAGTGCAACTAATGTGACATTTATTTTGGCAACGTTTCGCTCTCCAGGAGCTTTATCAAGTCATTACAAACAATACAGGACACCGAAAGGGTATATAAAGGCTCAGAGTGAGGTGCAATACTAGTGAGGTAACATTTCGATGTTCACTAGTGGTAGTAGTAGTAGTAGTAGTGGTGGTAGTGACAAAAGTAATACAATATGATAGAGCAATTAATTCGTACAAGAGTTAAAGGATATAAAAGCTATTACTTGGGTAACATAAAAATAGGTTGGACAAATATAGACTGGAAAGAGGCAGCTTGTTTCAGTGTTCACTCTCTGTAATGTGCTTTGTGTAGTATAACAGGAGAGACTATGTGATGGCAGGGTTTACTGTTTTCAGGAGGATTCTTGCTAAGACTTCGGAGATGGTGAATGGGCAGTGCTCCACACAAACTAGCCGGAGTTCTTGCCAAACATTTTTCCTGCCTTCTGGGGACCATCAGCCCCGCTCATCTTAAACACTCAGGCGACCTTCTCAACCGCATCCGTAACCTCTCCATCCGTAACAAGAAACTAAGCAGTTTGGATGTGACTTCCGTCTTCACAAAAGTACCTAACAAAAAAGCCATCGAGGTTCTCCGACGTAAAGTCAATCAGGACCTTAATCTTCCTCTACCTCCCGGAGATTTTGTTGACTTGAATGAACCTGTGTTAATTTCAACTTTTTCCTTTCAATAACAACTCTACAAACAAACCTACGGCGGGAAAGGGGGGCCCCCCATAATGCCGTCCTACCCAACTTATACATGGAACATCTAGAGTCCGAACACTTCGCCAACATCATCCCTTCAAGCGTCACTTGGTTACGTTACGTCTGGAGAAGACATTGTTCCGAATCGAAACAATATAAAATTGAATGGACAGGATGGAGCCTATAAGCGCCAGGAGGCGAGACGTGGGTTCACTATAGAACGCAGAAGTTGGGGGTCAGGTCCCTCTCAAAACCGCCGTTCCACTAGTAGGGGTTTGTCGAATTTGTTTTCGGGGGGTTGTACCAAAATACCCTTGTGTTGCAGTGTCTGACGATTGAACATTAAAATGGTAAAAAAACCGACGGTTGTTAGGTAAGACACATATGCAACAGTTAGTAGTGACCAACTAGTGACCTACGTCTCACCTCCTGCGCTATATAAGGCTCCATCCTGTCCATCAACTTCATTTGTTTAAAGATTGGGAAACAATGCTCTTCTCCAATGAGGGACTGACCACTCAAAACTTTAAGGTGATGCGTTTTACATCGTCTCAAGTCTCTTCTGCTTCTATCAACTTTTCTGTATCGACTGAAGAAGCCTACTGGGGCAGGCGAAACGTTTCAAAATAAAGAACTAACTGTTGCATATGTTCTTACCTAAAAACCTGTCGTATTTTATACCATTTAATGTTCAATCTGTCAGACACTGCAACACAAGGGTATTTTTGGACAGACTGAAATCAACTTCGCAACCTCTACTAGTGAGAACGCTGGTTTGAGAGGGCCCTGACCTTTCCCAACTTCTGCGTTCTACTAGTGACTAGTCTCACCTCTGGCGCTTTTAAAAGGCTCATCCTGTCCGTTCAACTTCTATGTTTAACTTCGGAAAAATGTTCTTCCCCAAAGACTGAGGACTGGACCACCTAAAAACTTTAAAAAAAAGGGTGAGGGACTGTTTACATCGCCCTTCAATCTCTTCTGCTTCTATAACTTTTCTGTACTCGCTGAAGAAGCCTACTGTGCAGGCGAAACGTTTAAAATAAAGATACCTAACTTGCAATGTGTCTTGCCTAACAACCTTCGGTTTTTTTATACCATTTAATGTTCAATCTGACAGAACTGCAACACAAGGGTATCTTGGTACAGGACCTAAATCAACTTGACAACCTCTACTAGTGAGAACGGCTGGTTTGAAGGACCTGACCCCCCAATTCTGCATTCTACAGTTCAACTTCGGAACAATGCTTTTCTCCAGACTGAGGGACTGACCACCCAAAACTTTAAGGGTGAGGACTGATTACATCGTCTTGAAGTCTCTTCTGCTTCTATCAACTTTTCTGTACTGACTGAAGAAGCTACTGGGGCAGCGAAACGTTCAAAATAAAGATACCAAAACTTTTTGCATACTGTCTTACCTAAAAAGCCTGTCGGTATTTTATACCATTTAATGTTCAATCTGTCAGACACTGCAACACAAGGTATCTGGTACAGACCTGAATAAATTTCGACAATCTCTATAGTGAAACGTTTGGTTTGAGAGGGACCTGACCTCCAAATTTCTGCGTTCTACTAGTGATCTACGCCCTTCACCCCCTGGCCTAATGAGGCTCCATCCTGTCCATTCAACTTCATATTTTTCAGACTCGGAACAATGCTCTTCCCAGACGGGACTACTATATAAGCGCCAGGATCCTTTCTTCTGCTTCAGAATTTCCACGACTATGGTGCTCTTCGCACCAAACTCTAGTTTGAGGACTGATTACCTCATCTTCTGTACATAGTTCTATGTCTTCAAGTTATTCTAGAATTTTATTGATAAAGCCACTGATGGCGAAACGTCAAACAATAAGATACCGATGTTCACCTGTGTCTTAATCTCATCCGGGATGAGGGCCCTGACCACCTCAAACGTAAGGGTGAGGGACTGATTACATCGTCTTCAAGTCCCCTTTGCTTCTATCAACTTTCTGTACTCGACTAAAGCTACTGTGCAGGCGAAAAGTTTCAAAATAAAGATTACCTACTTTTTTGCATATGGGGTTTAACCTAACAACCTGTCGGTATTTTTTACCATTTTAATGTTCAACGGGATATGGGGTTTATATTTTGACTGTGTCGTATTTTTTTACCATTATTCCCATCGGATATTAGGAATGTTCTCTTCAGTCTTGGGAGTAGTGGAAGTGGAGGGATTAGAGACTGGATTTTTACAGGCGGGTCTATACAAACTTTAAGGAAAGCCTTTCAATATCCAAAAGAGTGAACTTCGTGACCCAGCGACTAGCTGGGGCAAGGAACTGAAACTCCACCCCACCCCACATGTGAGTGTGACACAAAAAGAAAGAACAGGAAGACTCAAAGGGATTACAAGCTGAAGAATTGGTGTGAAAAAGTGCTATAAGATTTTAACCCATCAAGGTAGTGATAAAAATGACTTCCTTGTCGTGAAGGGGAAAGGCTTTAGACTTCAAGTTCAAAGTTGTTTCCATATAAAATTTTTTTAAAAGGGGAATGAAAGGCTCACAAACGGGAGGGAAAATAAACACCAATGCACTAGCAGACGCCAGAACTGGGAGCTGACATCGCCCCCTATAACCAGGAAAAGGGGGATTTTCGAATTGGTGAGCACCCCACACACACACAAAACACACACACACACAAACACACACACACACACAACACACACACACACACACACAACACATACACACACACACACCACACACACACACACATACACACACACACACCACACACACACACACACACACACACACACACACACACACTCACACCCCAATTAGGTGAGTACATTAGGTGAGTCAACACAAACAAAAAACACACACACAACACTCCACACACACACACACACACACACACACACACACTCGACTCGACCCCCGAAACCCTCCCCTATGAGTACACACACAACTCAGGTACACACAGCACGCACCCAAAACACAGACAACTCACACAGCACACGCACACACACACACACACAGAAACTCACAAGCCACAAACACACACACACACACACACACCCCCACACACACACACACACACACACACACACACACACACACACACACGCACATAGGAGCTTCGACTCGACCCCTGCAACCTCAACTAGGTGAGTACATACACATGTGCGCGTGCGCGCACACTCATAGACACTCCCTTTCTACTCTTGTCTTTCAATCCCTTTCCTCAATATACCTTTCCTTTTCCTCTCTGTCTCTCCCTCTATTATCTCCTCGCTAAATAATATAGCTATATTTATAGAAGTGTTTTCAGCAGTCTCGTGCCATATCTTGTGTCAATGTTCACTCTGAACTCTGTGGTCGATGTGTTTTGCAGGATACATGGCAGAGGAAGTCACCATCCACTTACTGGCACCAGGAGTGATGCTGAGTAGGTTTACCGATTTGCATCTGATCTAACCTTATCAGTTTTATCGAGCGACATTACCAGTGTCTGTCTTTATGTGTCGCGTCATATATACAGTATTCTCCCTACTCTGTACTGAGGTCGCTTACACCATTTACACATCCAGTTCATCTCCCTTTCCTACTACTCTCTGTCTGAAAATTCCTTCCTAACGTGCCTGTGACTTACCTCTTTTAACTTTATCTTATATACTCTTGTTTCTCTCTCATCTTCATCAGCCTTATCAATTTTTTGGAGATTTTTTTTTTAATTTGTAAAAATGCTCCGCCTTGTTCTTCTGTCTTTCGGAGTAGTCAGTTTCAGCCCCTCTACCATCTGTTCATGATAAAAATCTAAACTGTCGTAGTATTCTGATTCTCGTGAGCAAAGAATTGTTTAAAGCCTTTCACTCTTGACTGGCAGTAACAAGATTGTTCAATACTTTAAAACATAGCGCTGATATTACCATACTGTTCGTGCAGTCATTGGTTCAATGAGGTTTTCAGTCCAGTACAGTGTGTATTACTACTCTCATATATTCCATTAGTAAAATATATTATTTTATTCTGTATGAAACTACATTTTCTGCTGTAGTAAATAAGTACATGGAAGAATTAAGTACATGGAAGAATTATATTAGTACTGAAAGCTTAATATAAATCCCACGGTTCTGCACCTTCATTATTGAAGCTGACATGGTTTTTGTAGGCATTGTTAATATTGTATTTCCTATGTAGTTTCATTCTTTAACTGATTTTGCTTTTCAGTTGTTTCGAAAAACACTGTGACACATATTAATAGACTGTGAGATTATTTTTCCTGATTACATGTTTGTAAGCATATCTACAAAATTTAATTATTATTATTATTATCACACTGGCCGATTCCCACCAAGGCAGGGTGGCCCGAAAAAGAAAAACTTTCACCATCATTCACTCCATCACTGTCTTGCCAGAAGGGTGCTTTACACTACAGTTTTTAAACTGCAACATTAACACCCCTCCTTCAGAGTGCAGACACTGTACTTCCCATCTCCAGGACTCAAGTCCGGCCTGCCGGTTTCCCTGAACCCCTTCATAAATGTTACTTTGCTCACACTCCAACAGCACGTCAAGTATAAAAACCATTTGTCTCCTTCACTCCTATCAAACACGCTCACGCAATGCCCGCTGGAAGTCCAAGCCCCTCGCACACAAAACCTCCTTTTTCCCCCCCCCTCCAACCTTTCCTAGGCCGACCCCTACCCCGCCTTCCTTCCACTACAGACTGATACACTCTTGAAGTTATTCTGTTTCGCTCCATCTCTCCACATGTCCGAACCACCTCCAAAACCCTTCCTCAGCCCTCTGGACAACAGTTTTGGTAATCCCGCACCTCCTCCTAACTTCCAAACTACGAATTCTCTGCATTATATTCACACCACCATTGCTCTCAGACATGACATCTCCACTGCCTCCAGCCTTCTCCTCGCTGCAACATTCATCACCCATGCTCACACCCATATAAGAAACGTTGGGAAAAAATATACTCCATACATTCCCCTCTTTGCCTCCAAGACAAAGTTCTTTGTCCCAACAGACTCCTAAGTGCACCACTCACCCTTTTCCCCTCATCAATTCTATGATTCACCTCATCTTTCATAGACCCATCCGCTGACCACGTCCACTCCCAAATATCTGAATACCATTCACCTCCTCCAATCCCCTCCCTCCAATCTGATATCCAATCTTTCATACCTAATCTTTTTGTTAACCCATAAACCTTACTTCTTCCTGTATTCACTTTCAATTTTCTTCTTTTGCACACCCTACCCAAATTCATTCAACGCAATCTCTGCAACTTCTCTTCAGAATCTCCCAAGAGCACAGTTGTCATCAGCAAAGAGCAGCTGTGACCCAACTCCCTTTATTGTGATTCTTTATCTTTTAAACTCCACGCCTCTTGCCAAAACCCTCGCATTTACTTCTCGTACAACCCCATCTATAAAATTTTATTTAAAAAACCACGGTGACATCACACATCCTTGTCTAAGGCCTACTTTTACTGGGAAATAATTTCCCTCTTTCCTACATACCTAACTTTACCTCACTATCCTCGTAAAAACTCTTCACTGCTTTCAGTAACCTACCTCCTACACCATAAAACCTGCAACATCCTGCCACATTGCCCCCCTATCCACCCTGTCATACGCCTTTTCCTAATCCATAAATGCCACAAAGACCTCTTTAGCCTTATCTAAATACTTATATGTTTCACTGTAAACACCTGGTCCACACACCCCCTACCTTTCCTAAAGCCTCCTTGTTCATCTGCTATCCTGGTTTAGAAAGACACGTAAGCAAACACTAACATATTTATTAGAAAACGTTTCGGTCCTGGGACCTTGATCACTTCTAACATACAGAGGTAGAAAGACATTATATATATAGGCGGAGAGTGAGATGTGACGCACGTGACCTGAGGAATGTCATAAGAACATAAGAATGAAGGAACACTGTAGAAGGCCTACTTGCCCATGCGAGGCAGGTCCTTATCAAAACAACCTCTGCCTATGACGAGGACGGGTAGACGATGAAATAATGTGACTCCTGTGTTGTTGGGTTGGTGCTGCTTAAGTATCATGTATGCCAATGTTTTTGAAATTTTGTAGTTTCCAGTGTTGCGTTCTATAGTGTCGGTGACGGTGATTAGTGAGGCTTCTAGGCACCGTCGGCGTCTGAGGTCTGGTTCGGTGAGAACGAGTTGTGCCTCGTTCCAGTTCATCAAATGCCCCGTGGAGTCTCTGTGGAGGACACAGGCGTACCTTACATCGTCTCTGTTAGAGGCATTTCGATGCTCATTCAGGCGGACTGCAAGATCTCTGCCTGTCTCGCCTACATATTTCTTGGGACAGAACCCACAGGGGATAGTGTAGACGCCTGCTGTAGAAGTTAGAGGTGTGGGGCTGCGTTTAGTAGTGAGGTCTTTGATAGAGGATGTGTTTATGGTGGAAACAGGAGTCACATGATTTCATCGTCTACCCGTCCTCATCATAGGCAGAGGTTGTTTTGATAAGGTCCTGCCTCGCATGGGCCAGTAGGCCTTCTACAGTGTTCTTTCATTCTTATGTTCTTATGACATTCCTCAGGTCACGTGCGTCACATCTCACTCTCCGCCTATATATATAATGTCTTTCTACCTCTGTATGTTAGAAGTGATCAAGGTCCCAGGACCGAAACGTTTTCTAATAAATATGTTATAGTGTTTGCTTACGTGTCTTTCTAAACCAACTTGTCGGTATTTATTACCAAGGTTTATACCATCTGCTATCCTATTCTCCGTCTTACTCTTAATTCTTTCAATAATAACTCTACCATACACTTTGCCAGGTATACTCAACAGACTTATCCCCCTATAATTTTTGCACTCTCTTTTATCCCCTTTGCCTTTATACAACGGAACTATGCATGCTCTCTGCCAATCCCTAGGTACCTTACCCTCTTCCATACATTTATTAAATAATTGCACCAACCGCTCCAAAACTATATCCCCACCTGCTTTTAACATTTCTATCTTTATCCCATCAATCCCGGCTGCCTTTCCCCCTTTCATTTTACCTACTGCCTCACGAACTTCCCCCACACTCACAACTGGCTCTTCCTCACTCCTACAAGATGTTGTTCCTCCTTGCCCTATACACGAAATCACAGCTTCCCTATCTTCATCAACATTTAACAATTCCTCAAAATATTCCCTCCATCTTCCCAATACCTCTAACTCTCCATTTAATAACTCTCCTCTCCTATTTTTAACTGTCAAATCCATTTGTTCTCTAGGCTTTCTTAACTTGTTAATCTCAACTCTAAAACTTTTTCTTATTTTCAACAAAATTTGTTGATAACATCTCACCCACTCTCTCATTTGCTCTCTTTATACATTGCTTCACCACTCTCTTAACCTCTCTCTTTTTCTCCATATACTCTTCCCTCCTTACATCACTTCTACTTTGTAAAAACTTCTCATATGCTAACTTTTTCTCCCTTACTACTCTCTTCACATCATCATTCCACCAATCGCCCTCCTCTTCCCTCCCGCACCCACTTTCCTGTAACCACAAACTTCTGCTGAACACTCTAACACTACATTTTTAAACCTACCCCATACCTCTTCGACCCCATTGCCTATGCTCTCATTAGCCCATCTATCCTCCAATAGCTGTTTATATCTTACCCTAACTGCCTCCTCTTTTAGTTTATAAACCTTCACCTCTCTCTTCCCTGATGCTTCTATTCTCCTTGTATCCCATCTACCTTTTACTCTCAGTGTAGCTACAACTAGAAAGTGATCTCATATATCTGTGGCCCCTCTATAAACATGTACATCCTGAAGTCTACTCAACAGTCTTTTATCTACCAATACATAATCCAACAAACTACTGTCTTTTCGCCCTACATCATATCTTAATATATTAATATATTTTTTAATCCTTACAAGTTTTACCTTATTAACTAAAATTTCTATTTTGTTACTCATCATTAAGAACATCTCTGCCTAATTTCACATTTCTTCAAAAAGTTATATGATTTTCAACTTAGTGAATGGAGTACATTAGCTCGTTTTTTTTGGAATCCATGATGACACCTTATGGCCCATTGTCAGTAATGTATCCAACTCAATCTCAATTTTTTTTCCGCCTGTTTCTCTGTTTAGTGTATGTTTTCCAGTAAATGTAAGTAACCCTAACACCTGGAATTCTAGCAATGTTACTGCTTCCACTGAAAACACATTTTAGTCTCTTCAGCACATCGTATCATTTCTTTCAGTATTGTTACCTAGTCTTGGACTGTCTTCTTTCTTCTGATATGACTGTGAAATAGATTCGGTTCAAACTTGGATTTGATATGTCATACTTTTAAATTGTCTTTCACTTTCCCTTCTGGATATAAAAATGTCTTCCGCCTGCCACCACTTTTCTGACTAATTGCTCCGTTTTCTCATTTCTTTATTTATTTCACGGTTTTATTTCCCTCTGCACTACATTTAAAATATTTCTCATATCTTACAAAATACCCCTCTTGAAGTCTTTCTTTGTTTGATCATGGAGTTTGAAAATAAATATTGCATAGTCATTGGTACAATTTCTTCTATGTCAGATGTACTTGAGTTACATACTGGATCCAGTCTTGCTGACAAATTACTTATGCTTTGGCATTTCTTATGTCCATGTCATGCTCACACAAAATTTTTCGCAACCCATTCCATCATCTTAACTCTCCACGTTTTCAGTTCCCTGTCTGGGTCCAAGTTCAGCAGTTTTATTTCTCTGTTGTTTACTAATCTATTGGCCGGAACTGATATGTTTCTGCCTTGCTTCAGAGAGGATTTTACCTCCTATGTGTTGCTGGTCTTGCAGTATTGCATAGCCCATTACGCACGAGAGTGCAAGAAATCTTCAGCTAGAGATTTCCATCCCAATGTGGCTCGTTCTGCATTATTAACATCTCATGTTTGCCATTGTACTACACTCACACAAAATATAATACACACACACACACACACACACACACACACACACACACACACACACACACACATATATATTATATATATATATATATATATATATATATATATATATTATATATATATATATAAATGCAAAACAACCACTCTGAAAGAATAGAGAAATTCCAAGCGCTTTCGTGACTACTCACATTATCAAGGAACTATGAAGTAAAGCATCAAAGGGAGGTATATATATATATATATATATATATATATATATATATATATATATAATGTGTGTGTGTGTGTGTGTGTGTGTGTGTGTGTGTGTGTGTGTGGTGTGTGTTGTGTGTGTGTGTGTGTGTGTGTGTGTGTGTGTGTGTGTGTGGTGTGTGTGTCTGTCTGTGTGTGTGTGTCTGTGTGTGTGTTAACACGTCGGCCGTCTACCACCATGGCAGGGTGGCCTGGAAAAGAAAAACTTTCATCATTCACTCCATCACCGGCATGCATGAAGCGCGCTTACACTACAGTTATAAGACTGCAACATTAACACCCCTCCATCAGAGTGCAGACACCGTACTTCCCACTTCCAGGACTTTAGTCCAGCCTGCCGGTTTCCCTGAATCCCTTCATAAATGTTACCTTGCTTACACTCCAAAATAATGTCAAGTCCTAAAAACCATTTGTCTCCATTCGCTCCTGCCTAACACCCTCACGCACGCTTCTGGAAGTCCAAGCCCCTCACACACAGAACCTCCTTCACCCCCTCCCTCCAACCTTTCCTAGGCCGACCCCTACCCCGCCTTCCCTCCACTACAGATTTATATACTCTCGAAGTCATTCTATTTCATTGCAACCTCTCTACATGTCCAAACCATCTCAATAACTATACTCTTATACATTCCCTTCATTGCTTTCATGGATAAAGTTCTGAGTCTCTACAGACTCCTCAGTGCACCAATCACCGTTTTCCCCTCGTCAATTCTATGATTAACCTCATCCTTCATAGACCCATCTGTTGGCACGTCCACTCCCAAATATCTGAACACATTCACCTCCTCCATACTCTCTCCCGCCGCTCTCATATCCAATCTTCAATTACCTAATCATTTTATCCCCATTGCCTTACTCTTTCCTATATTCACTTTTAGGTTTTCTTACCAAAAAATAGTGAAAAATTCTGGCAACATGTTAATGCAATCAGCTTGTTTCTATCATATTTCCAATTAAGATTTTTTCAAAAATGTAATTTTTATGTTTTTGCTGTCGTCAAGAGAACATGTTGGCAATTAGTGTTTTTATTTTTTTTTTACTCCAAAAAGTACTATTGTTATGATTGTTTCATTCTAAATACTCAACATGGCAAGTTCTGTGAGAGCTAAAGTGAGGTACATGGAGTTGTTGCTGCTCAGTTGCCTCTGGGCTGTCAAAAATGTTGGTGGGTTTGAAACACGCTCAAATTTGGCTTTTCATGTCCATAGAGTTTTATAGAAACAAAAATATGAATAACTCAGGAATAAGTTATTGACATTTGTTTTATTTTTTTGCAAAGAGTAATATTAGGAGTGTCATGATTTTTTTCACACAATATTGATGAAAGATGGTTCTATTAATATTCAGAGGTGTTTTGCAATATGTTTTATCATTTTGTTTTTGACTTATTCTCCCAAAAAGCCAAAAAAAAAAAAAAAGTAATGCAATCTATTGACATTTCTCTCAAAAAAGTTTGAAATGTAGAAAATCAAACTCTTTATCTTTCATCTGATGTTAACTAGAACATTGTACAACTTACCAATTTTGTAGGGTATGGAAGGCTTTTATGATATATACAATTTTGCAATATCTTGCAACTTTGCAACAAGAAGTCCATGCACACAAGTGTGTAGGATGCAAACTGCTCCTTAATAACAGCATAAAGTTACACTTGAAAGTGGACCAAAAACAAAAATAACCCCCCCAAAAAAAGTCTCTCCACCCCTTACCCTCTTTCAATCTTCCCACTGCCTCACGAACTTCCCTGACACTTACAACTGGCTCTTCCTCACTCCTACAAGATGTTATTCCTCCTTACCCTATACATGAAATCACAGCTTCCCTATCTTCATCAGCATTTAACAATTCCTCAAAATATTCTCTCCATCTTTCCGATATCTCTAACTCTCCATTTAATAATTCTTCTCTACTATTTTTAACTAATAAATCCATTCTTTTCCTAGGCTTCCTCAACTTATTAATCTCACTCCAAAACTTTTTTTAATATACACAAAATTTGTTTATAACATCTCACCCACTCTCTCATTTGCTCTCTTTTTACATTGCTTCACCACTCATTTTAAACTCTCATTTTCTCTCCATATACACCTCCCTCCTTGCATCACTTCTATATTATTTATCTCACCGGCATCAGTCATTGCCCCAACAAATAGCGTCTTGCTTGGAGCACCTCTGGGAAGCGATGCCATTGACACAATTCTCAGGAAGAAATTCGAAGAGTTGAGGAGAACAACGAAGAAGCAATCTTGACACCCACGATGCCTTGTACCTTCTCACAAAGTGCTTGAGTCTGCCCAGGTTGACATAGTTGCTAAGATGTGCACCTTCATATGATAACCCTATACTTCACAAATATGATAGTATCCTGAGACAGATTTTTACGAAAGTACTTAACCTTACTCTAGAAGACGGGCAGTGGAATCAAGCAACACTTCAGTCAGACTAGGAGGCATTGGTGTCAGCAAGTCATCACAAATTGCGCTACCTGCTTGTCTGTCCTCATGTGTTGCATCCAGAGGACTTGTAGCAGCGATTCTCCCTGAAAATCTTAGGGACAAGATTGGAGTCCAGGACCAAAAGTTCATTGACGGAGCCATGATCTGGGATAATCTAATGGGCTCTGAAGCCAGACCTGCTCTCCCCAACAACTATTAACAGTCGCACTGGGATGACCCGATAGTGGAGAAAATAGCCTCAGCAATGCTTCAGTGTGTGTCAGGGAAGGATAGAGCCCGCCTCCTGGCACCGAGAGCTCCTCATGCAGGGGATTTTCTGTTGGCTGTTCCTAACTCCAGCCTTGGCACACACATGGACCCACAGACCATCCGCATTGGTGTTGCCCTTCGACTTGCGCCCCTATTCTCGCCGAACACAGGTGTATTTGTGGCAGTGAAGCAGCAGACCGATTCGGGTACCATGGTCTTGTGTGCCGTAAACCCGAGGGAAAGTTTGCATGACATGAGGTAAATGACAATATCAAGAGGAGCCTTACAACAGCTGGATGCCCAGCAGTAAGGGAGCCACCCGAACTTTGTAGATCTGATAGCAGACAGAAGCGTCCATATGATATCACCCTTCAAGCCTGGACAGACGGCAAGCAGGTAGTGTGGGACTATACATGTGCATCTACCTTGGCTGATACCTGTCTCCAATACACCAGGAGGGGCAGCCGCCAGCTTCAGGGAATCCCAAAAGTCTAGAAAATATGGAGAACTTACCCATCATTATATGTTTGTTCCCATAGGCTCAGAGACCCTTGGCTCATGGGAAAAGAGTGCATCTAAGTTCCTTAAGGAGCTAGGCAAAAGACTCCTCAGGGTAACTAGGGATTCCAGGGCAGCTAGTTTTCTGTTCCAGCGACTCAGTGCGGCTGTTCAGAGGAGTAATGCCTGCTGTTTTTTGGGCACGCGAACCAGTTCTGAAGAGCTGGATGAGATTTTCGCATTATAATCAGTGACAAACACGTAATATGTACTAGACATGTATCTCTCAAATGTCATGTACTGTATATGCCATCTTCTCTACCACGTTATGTAATAAAATATACCTATTGGTAAAAAAGAATGAAAATATGGGGTGGTAGAGGAAGTGGAATATTCAGACTGCTTCAGGAAGAATTACGAACATTCTTCCTAGAAACCTTTTTATCCACTTCTCAGAGGCTATGGGTCTCACAATTTACACCAAAGGTGGACCCCAAAATGTATATATATATGTCGCGCCGAATAGGCAGAACTTACGATCTTGGCTTAAATAGCAACGCTTATCTTGCCATATAAGACAAGTGAAAATTTGTGTATGGAATAATTTCGCCAAAATCATTCTTAACCTAACGAAAAAAAATATATTTCACTGTGTTTGTTTAGTATTAAATTATTGTAAGCAAATCTAAAATATATTTAGTTGGGTTAGGCTAAAATAAATTACTCTTGTTATGATAAGGTTAGGTAAGTTTTCTAAGATTCTTTTAGTGCAAAATTAAAACAAAAAATTACATTAACATTGATGAAAAAAATATATCTTTAAACGTATAAGAAATTTTTTTTAGAAAGGACTTAATTTTAAATGAGTTCTTGCTAACTGACCAGTTTTACATATTCGGCACGACATTATATATATATATATATATATATATATATATATATATATATATATATATAAACACTGATCTGTGGTTGAAGGAGACTCGAACCTACGAACCTTAGGACAAGGTACGCAGTGCTTTACCAATCTACCCACACTGGACCAATACCTTGGCGTGTAGCATGTGCTACACGTTTGATCCAAGGCAGCCAGCTTTCAGGGAGAAGGCTTACAGCTTTTCATCTCATCCCCTGCATGCATCAGCCTTACTAGAGATTTGAATAATGCAAGGAATTCGCGAGAGCATGCGAAATATACACAAACACTGATCTCTGGCTGAAGGAGACTCGAACCTACGAACCTTAGGACAAGGTACGCAGTGCTTTACCAATCTACCCACACTGGACCAATACCTTGGCGTGTAGCATGTGCTACACGTTTGATCCAAGGCAGCCAGCTTTCAGGGAGAAGGCTTACAGCTTTTCATCTCATCCCCTGCATGCATCAGCCTTACTAGAGATTTGAACAATGCAAGGAATTCGCGAGAGCATGCGAAATATACACAAACAATGATCTCTGGCTGAAGGAGACTCGAACCTACGAACCTTAGGACAAGGTACGCAGTGCTTTACCAATCTACCCACACTGGACCAATACCTTGGCGTGTAACATGCGCTACACGTTTGATACAAGGCAGCCAGCTTTCAGGGAGAAGGCTTACAGCTTTTCATCTCATCCCCTGCATGCATCAGCCTTATTAGAGATTTGAACAATGCAAGGAATTCGCGAGAGCATGAGAAATATACACAAACACTGATCTCTGGCTGAAGGAGACTCGAACCTACGAACCTTACAACAAGGTACGCAGTGCTTTACCAATCTACCCACACTGGACCAATACCTTGGCGTGTAGCATGCGCTACACGTTTGATCCAAGGCAGCCAGCTTTCAGGGAGAAGGCTTACAGCTTTTCATCTCATCCCCTGCATGCATCAGCCTTATTAGAGATTTGAACAATGCAAGGAATTCGCGAGAGCATGCGAAATACACAAACACTTATCTCTGGCTGAAGGAGACTCGAACCTACGAACCTTAGGACAAGGTACGCAGTGCTTTACCAATCTACACACACTGGACCAATTCCTTGGCCTGTAGCATGCGCTACACGTTTGATCCAAGGCAGCCAGCGTTCAGGGAGAAGGCTTACAGCTTTTCATCTCATCCCCTGCATGCATCAGCCTTACTAGAGATTTGAACAATGCAAGGAATTCGCGAGAGCATGCGAAATATACACAAACACTGATCTCTGGCTGAAGGAGACTCGAACCTACGAACCTTAGGACAAGGTACGCAGTGCTTTACCAATCTACCCACACTGGACCAATACTTTGGCGTGTAGCATGCGCTACGCATTTGATGCATGCAGGAGATGAGATGAAAAGCTGTAAGCCTTCTCCCTGAAAGCTGGCTGCCTTGGATCAAACGTGTAACGCATTCTACACTTCAAGGTATTGGTCCAGTGTGGGTAGATTGGTAAAGCACTGCGTACCTTGTCCTAAGGTTCGTAGGTTCGAGTCTCCTTCAGCCAGAGATCAGTGTTTGTGTATATTTCGCATGCTCTCACGAATTAATTGCATTGTTCAAATCTCTAGTAAGGCTGATGCATGCAGGGGATGAGATGAAAAGCTGTAAGCCTTCTCCCTGAAAGCTGGCTGCCTTGGATCAAACGTGTAGCGCATGCTGCACGCGAAGGTATTGGTCCAGTGTGGGTAGATTGGTAAAGCACTGCGTACCTTGTCCTAAGGTTCGTAGGTTCGAGTCCCCTTCAGTTGCACATGTGTCTAATTTATCAACTTAAGGGAGGAACAGTGCATCCGACCTAATAGCACAAGCTAGTCAGGTCCAACTCACACCCACCCACATCCACTCATGTATTTATCCAACCTATTTTTAAAACTACACAACGTCTTAGCGTCTATGACAGTACTCGGGGGTTTGTTCCACTCATCCACAACTGTTACCAAACCAGTGCTTTCCTATATCCTTCCTGAATCTGATTTTTTTCCTATTTTTAGCAAGCTATTTACATCCTCTTCATTAATTTCTGTTTTTCATTTATACACCTCAATCATATCCTCCCTAATTCTACGCCTTTCTAGAGAGTTTAGATTCAGGGTCCTCAGTCTATCCTTATAGGGAAGATTTCTGATACATGGGATCAACTTTGCCATCTTCCTTTGTACGTTTTTCAGTCCATTTATATCCATTCTGTAATACTGTGCAGCATAATCTAAATGAAGCCTAACCAAAGATATATAGAGTTGAAAAACAACCTGAGAACTTCTATTATTTATACTTCTTGCTATGAAGCTTTATTGCAAGCACTAATACACTGTTGTCTTGGTTTTAGATTACTACTAACCAGAACTCCTAAATCCTCTTGCAATCCGCAATATTAAGATCTACATTATATAGTTTATATGTGGCATGGCTATTTTCCTGTTCAGTATTGAGAACTTTGCATTTGTCTATATTAAAATGCATCTGCCACTTCTCCGACCATTGCATCAGTCTATTCAAATCATCCTGGAGTGCTCTAATGTCCTCATTAGAATGAATTGGACGGCCTATTTTGGTGTCAACAGCAAATTTACTTATGCCGCTATTTATTCCTTCATCTATGTCGTTTACGTTGTGTGTAAACAAAAAGGGGCCCAACATTGACCCCTGTGGAACACCGCTTGTGACGTGCCCCATTCTGATTTCTACCCATTTATACAATTCGTCAACCATGCCTCAACCTAGGAAAAAATTTCTCCTTTTCCGTGTGCCTTAAGTTTCCTCAATAGTCTCTGATGTGGAACTCTATCGAAAGCCTTACTGAAGTCCATATACACAATATCATATTCAATACCATGATCTACCTCTTCAAATACCTTAGTGAAAAATGTTAGTAAATTCGTAAGATAGGAACGCCCCTTTGTAAAACCGTGCTGAGATTCATTAATTAATTTATACCTATCAAGATGGCTACGAATTGCTTCTGCAATTATTGATTCCATAAATTTTCCCACTATGGAGGTAAGGCTTATTGGTCAATAGTTCGAAGCTAAAGACCTGTCACCTGCCTTGTAAATAGGTATTACATTTGCCGTTTTCCATTTTTCAGGCACTAAGCTAGTTTACAGTGATATGTTGAAAAGATTAGCCAAAGGTGTGCTAAGTTCCTCTTTATATTCCTTTAACACCCTTGTAAACAGTTCATCGGGGCCTGGGGATTTGTTAGGTTTTAGTTCCTCTATTTGTCTGAGGACCATATCACTAGTTACCGCAATCGTGCATAGTTTATTATCGACATGTACTACATATTCTATTATTTCTGGAATTTCGCTAGTATTTTCCTGGGTAGAAACTGAGAGGAAGTATTGAAAACTTCACACATATCCTTATCATCATCAGTGATCTGACCAGAGTTACTTAAGTAGGCCAATCTTGTCCCTAATCTTCTGTATACGTGAAAGAACCCTTTTGTGTTAGTCTTCGAATCCCTTGCGACCTTACCCTCATAATCCCTTTTTGCTTTTCTTATTCCTTTTTTTTATATCTCTAATTGAATATAATGATTTCTTAACTGGCCCTCCCCTCTTTTGATACGACTATATGTGCCTCTCTTTTGACCAATGAGATGTTTTAATCTATTGTTCATCCATTTGGGATCATTTTTGTTAGATCTAATTTCCCTACTCAGAACAGAAGTTGTCTGGGCAGCTAGAACTATTCTCTGAAAAACGTCATATTGGCAAACAAAATCACCTTCCTGATCAATAGTCAGGACCTTCCAATTTAGCTCACTCAGGTAATTTTTCAGTCCCATGAAATCGGCCAAGCGAAAGTCTGGGACAGAGATTTGATTGCAGTTATCCGGGTAACTCCATGATATATTGAAAGTAAGTGATTTGTGATCGCTTTCCTCAAGCGCATCATTAACCTCCAGATTATTTACTAGTGATTCTTTGTTGGCAAGAACCAAGTCAAGTAGATTGTTTCCTCTAGTTGGTTCTGTCATAAACTGTTTTGAAAAGCAATCGTTAACCGTATCAAGAAAGTCACTGGACTCAAGATTTCCTGTCATATTGTTCCAATCAATTTGTCTAAAGTTAAAATCTCCCAATAACACAACATTTTCATATCTAGATGACTTATGAATTTCGTCCCATAGCAGCTTACTGCACTCTCTATCAAGGTTTGAGGGCCTATAAATCATACACAAAATTAACTTTTCTAGATCCTCGAGAAACTGTAGCCAAACAGATTCTGTGTCTGTTGTTTCTAATCTTATATCTTGTCTAACACACCAATTTAAATTATCTCTGACATACATCGCTACTCCACCACCCTTCCTGTTGACCCTGTCAGTATGGAATTGTTTATAACCCTGTATGTTGCATTCAGAAGGCATTTCTCTATCTTTCAAGTAGAATCAGGTCTCTGTGATAGCAATAATATCTATATCACCTGCACTTGCAAGTAATCTTAGCTCATCTATCTTATTTCTTTAGACTCCTACTATTTGTATAGTAAACTTTAAGGGAGCTAGTCACTTGTTTCCCTCTACTCTCTTTGTTGATCAATTGCTATGCCTTTACTAGCAACTTTATTTTGAATATTGTCTTTTAAATATATCCCTGAGGTATCCTGGTTGTATCTGCTGTTTTCAACCCTAGTACTGCAGCCCGATTGTTTCCCACCGACATCCATACCACTATAGTCTACCAGTTTAAAGTCCTAGACATATCACCAATAATCCCCCTCAATCGAACTGGCTAATGCAACCTCAGAGAGATGAACCCCATCCCTTGCATACATATCATGTTTACCATAGAATACGTCCCAGTTATCAATGAATGGGATTGCAAGTTCCTTGCAGTTTCTGTCTAGCCAGCAATTTATACCAAATGCCCTAGACATCCATTTGTTGCCCACTCCTCTTCTAGACAATATGCAATATATGTTGGAGATCCCTCTCTTAGACCTGACTGCATCTATGGCTGATGCATACTTATCCAGCAGCTCCTGTCTCCTGCCATTCCCGATGTTATTTCTACCAGCATTAAGACAATGGGCTTGTTCCCATTGCCTGACATAATATTATCCAACCTGCTGACTATGTCACCAACACCAGCTCCTGGGAGACACACCCTTTGTCTGACCTTTCTGTCTCTGTTACAAAAGGCACGGTCCATATATCTTACTTGAGAATCTCCCACAATCAGAATATTCTTACTTTGATACGCAGGGGAGTCAGTGGTACCTTTAATCTCACTAACCACTGAAGTACACTCGTCCTGGAGAACAGAGAATCGATTTCTTACCTTCACATCTTCTCTATTAACATTCCTTACCATCCTTCTTACTGAATTGTGAACCACTTGCCACTTAAAGCGGTTGCCACTCTCCAAATCACTACTGGTAACTTTTTCCTCCTCACCAGCTACAACCATCTCACACTCACTCCCAAAACCATCTAGACAAAGCTTCAGCCTCTTATTTTCCTCCTAAAGAAGTAGAATCTCCTTCTTCAACACTTTAACCTGAGATTCTAAAACACTACAACAAACCATGGTGCTATGTAACACCCCACGCTAATCCCAGACAGCTTAGGACAGGTATGACCACACGTGATCACTGACCATGTTGCAGTGCCAGTATCACACACAGTAGTGACATCGTTGAAGTGCCAGTATCCCACACACTTTAGTGACATCGTTGAAGTGCCAGTATCACACAGTAGTGACATCGTTGAAGAGCCAGTATCAAACACAGTAGTGACATCGTTGAAGTGCCAATATGACACACAGTAGTGACATAGTTGAAGTGCCAGTATCACACAGTAGTGACATGGTTGAAGTGCCAGTATCACACAGTAGTGACATCGTTGAAGTGCCAATATGACACACAGTAGTGACATCGTTGAAGTGCCAGTATCACACACACTGTAGTGACATCGTTGAAGATCCAGTATCACATGGTGTAATGACATCATTGAGGAGCCAGTATCACATAGTGTAATGACATCGTTGAAGTGCCAGTATCACATAGTGTAGTGACATCATTGAAGAGCCAGTATCACATGGCATAGTGACATCGTTGAAGAGCCAGCATCACATAGTGTAATGACATCACTGAAGAGCAGGTATCACATAGTGTATGGACATCGCAATGTATCAAGTGTTAATGCTCTGGTGACTTCATTAACAAAAGTGTTGCATGTGAAAGTGACTTCACTATTGTTTGCTAAATTATGAAAAAAATTGGCTTCATTATAGAGAGATGTCGTAGCGACCACAACACTACGACCTCTACGACTCTCTTGACACTTTGCAAAAATATAACGTCGCAATATTTTCTTTGATTCCTACGGAAGCTCAAACGAAAATAATGACTGGAAAAAACTTTTCAGTAGAAGAGCACTTGTGTCTTTACGTCAGCATTACTAGGAATACTCCAGCAGGAGGTATTACACAGGGAGGTGGCGGTGGAAGAGGAGGAGGTGGAGGTGGAGGAGGTGGTGGAGGTAGTGGAAGAGGTGGTGGTGGTGGAGGTAGAGGAGGTGGTGGGGGGTAGTGGAAGAGGTGTTGGTGGTGGAGGTAGTGGAAGAAGTGGTAAGGCAGAGTAGGTGGTGGAGGTAGTGGAAGAGGTGGTGGTGTAGGGGAAAGAGGTGATGGGGGTGGTGGGGGAGGAGGGTGGTGGTGGTGGTATAGGTGGGGGAAAGGTTATGTGGAGGAGGTGGAGGTGGTGAAGGAGGTAGTGGAGTAGATGGTGGTGGAGGGAGTGGAAGAGGTGGTGGTGGTGGACTAGGGGGTGGAGAAGAGGTGGTGGTGGTGGTGGAGGAGGTAGTGGAGGAGGCGGTGGTGGAGGAAGAGGTGGTGGAGGAAGAGGTGATGGAGGAGGAGGAGGAGGAGTAATTATCATGTTACTCACCAAGATAGTTAAACAGTGGGAACACTCACAGTGTGCTGCTACACTACTTAACAAGATAGTTACACAGTGGGAACACTCATAGTGTGCTGTTACACTACTTAACGAGATAGTTACACACTGGGAACACTCACAGTGTGCTGCTGCACTACTTAACAAGATAGTTACACAGTGGGAACACTCACAGTGTGCTGCTACACTACTTAACAAGATAGTTACACAGTGGGAACGCACATAGTGTGCTGCTACACTACTTAACAAGATAATTACACAGTGGGAACACTCACAGTGTGCTGCTACACTACTTAACAAGATAATTACACAGTGAGAACACTCACAGTGTGCTGCTACACTACTTAACGAGATAATTACACAGTGGGAAAACTCACAGTGTGCTGCTGCACTACTTAACGAGATGGTTACACAGTGGGACCACTCACAGTGTGCTGCTATACTAATTAACAAGATAGTTACTCAGTGGGAACACTCATAGTGTGCTGCTACACTACTTAACAAGATAGTTACACACTGGGAACACTCACAGTGTGCTGCTACACTACTTAACAAGATAGTTACACACTGGGAACACTCACAGTGTGCTGCTACACTACTTAACAAGATAGTTACACACTGGGAACACTCACAGTGTGCTGCTACACTACTTAACAAGATAGTTACACACTGGGAACACTTACAGTGTGCTGCTACACTACATGATAGTTACACAGTGTAAACACTCAATGGAACCTGAAAGGTGTATGAATCTCAAGCAAACATCCTGTTGAATAGTCCATCTATGATTGATGTTTCTGCTTAACATCTGTAACTCCTAACCTGTTTGAGTCATTCATCTTCTCCTTTAGTTTGTGACTTAATATTGTGATAATCACTTTCATTTTCACTCAGACTTTTTTTTTGGCCATTAAATGGATGTTAAGGTCTTCCTGAAGGTATAGACACTTATAATGGTGTTTTGATTGATATGGGTTGTGATGGCAGAACTGTAAGGGGTAAGAAAATGGGATGAGGTGGTATGCACAGGGCTTGCTTCTGACGGGTCTTAAAATGGAAAGAGGGTTGAGAAAGGGGAGAAGAATTGATCTTAATGACTCCTTTCCATCCACGTCTCTCTCACCCCTCTTTTCCATATACACTTCACTTTTGCTCTTCCAGACAAGACGTGGGAAAGAGAGGGGAAGGAGAGTAGACTGAATATTCTAATCTCTCTCTGTGCAGTTTCCATGTTCAGAAACTCTGTTATTCTTTACTTTCATGCCAGTTGTGCATTAAATATTCTTTTGAATCTTGTAAACTATTATAAAAATTTTCTTTCACAATGTGGTTGTTATGGGTAAAGTTGTTATTGGTTTATCTCTACTTCATCATCTTTTGATTTATGAACACATTAAACTAGTTTCTTCTTGTCAAAAAATTAATTTAATACCTGACTCTGTTTTCTCTAATCCCATTATTCTCTAGCATGTCTTGTATATACATTCGCAAATTTCGAATCCCAGTATTTATTTAAGAGTACTTCTCCCAGTGTTTTGCCTGTTATGTAGCTACTGCTTCTTGTGACATTGGTCTCAGTATTGCTACTGCTTGTGACGTATCATCAGTGCTGCCTCTGGTTGAGGCGTTGTCATAATTGCTACTGCGGTGTGTGACTGTTATCACAACTGGTACTCTTCACGAAGTCAGATATTATATACTATATTTTCATTTCTAGTTCTCCATACTCCATAAATATCATTAAACTCCCACGATATTTTGATTTTGTACTACGATAAAGTTCAAGTTAGATAAAATCTACTGAGTATATTATGGATCATATATCACAGATAGTCTAATGGGTTTTATTATAATTTCTTGTACTTCTTGAAACATTATTATTTGACACTTTTTTTATACAGAAAGGAGAAGTGGCTATAATTCCATGCAGCTCCATGCCTGCCTTTCTACATGAGACTACATCCGTGGATAAACGGCCGTGTCTCGACTACTACAGATTTCCACCCATTTCCTGATTTGTCCCGAAAAAGCGGGTATAGCGCCAAAAGACTGCAGCAACTTTGTTTTTTATATGCCTTGTGGTTGTTTTGGATACATACATACATAAATACACAGACATAGACACAGACACAAACAAAGACACAGACACACACACACACACACACACACACACACATACACACTCACTCACAGGAGGAGGAGAATGGTGGAGCACCTGGAACGGAACAAGATTATAAACGACAACCAGCATGGATTCATGGAAGGCAAATCCTTCTGGAGTTTTATGACAAAGTAACAGAAGTAAGACGCGAGAGAGAAGGGTGGATTGATTGCATTTTCCTGAACTGCAGGAAGGCCTTCGACACAGTTCCTCACGAGAGATTTGTGCAGAAACTGGAGGATCAGGCGCGTATAACAGGAAGGGCACTGCAGTGGATCAGAGAATACCTGACAGGAGGCAACAACGAGTCTTGGTACATGATAAGGTATCACAGTGGGCGCCTGTGACGAGCACGGTCCCACAGGGGTTAGTTCTAGGACCAGTGCTATTTTTGGTATATGTGAATGAGATAATGGAAAATATAGACTCAGAAGTGTCCCTGTTCGCAGATGATGCGAAGCTAATGAGGAGAATCAAATTAAATGAGGATCAGGCAGGACTACAAAGAGACCTGGACAGGCTGAACACGTGGCCCAGCAACTGGCTTCTCGAATTCAGCCCAGCCAAATGCAAAGTCATGAAGATTGGGGAAGGGCGAAGAAGACCACAGACAGAGTATAGGCTAGGTGGCCAAAGACTGCAAACCTCGCTCAAGGAGAAAGATCTTTGGGTGAGCATAACACCGAGCACGTCTCCGGAAGCACATATCAACCAGATAACTGCTGCATCATTTGGGTGCCTGGCAAACCTGAGAACAGCGTTCCGATACCTTAGTAAGGAAACGTTCAAGACACTGTACTCTGTGTACGTCAGGCCCATACTGGAGTATGCAGCATCAGTTTGGAACCAACACCTGGTCAAGCACATCACGAAATTAGAGAAAGTGTAAAGGTTTGCTACAAGGTTAGTTCCGGAGCTCAGGGGAATATCCAACGAAGAAAGGTTGAGGGAAATCGGCCTGACGACGCTGGAAGACAGGAGGGTCAGGGAAGACATGATAACGACACACAAAATACTACGGAGAAACAAGGGGTCACGAGTCACAGGGAGTCAGAGGGACGAGTCACAGGGATGTTAGGAAGTATTTCTTCAGTCATAGAGTTGTCAGAAAGTGGAATAGTCTAGCAAGTGTTGTAGTGGAGGCAGGAACCATACATAGCTTTAAGACGATGTATGACAAAGCTCAGAGAGCAGAGAGAGAGAGAGTGAGAGAGGACCTTATAGCCGTCAGTGAAGAGGCAGGGCCAGGAGCTGAGTCTCGACCCCTGCAACCACAATTAGGCGAGTGTAATTAGGTGACCTGGATAGTGCAATTAGTGACCTGGATACGCTGTAAGCCTGGTCCATCAATTGACTACTCGATTTCAACGCGGCCAAATGCAAAGTCATGAAGACCAGGGAAAGTCAAAAAAGACCACAGAGTATAGGCTAGGTAGCCAAAGACTGCAAACCTCAATGAAAGAAAAAGATCTTGGGGTGAGTATAATGCCGAGCACATCTCCTGAGGCACACATCAACCAAGTAACTGCTGCAGCATATTGGCGTCTGGAAAACGTGAGAATTGCATTCTAATACCTCAGTAAGGAATCGTTGAAGTCCCTGTACACTGTGTACGTCAAATCCCTGTACACTGTGTACGTCAAGCCCATACTGGAGTATGCAGCACCAGTTCCGAACCCACATCTGACCAAGCAAGTCAAGAAATTAGAGAAAGTGCAAAGGATTGCAACAAGACTAGTTCCAGACGTAAGGGGAATGTCCTATGAAGAAAGGTTAACGAAACTCGGCCTGACGACACTAGAGGACAGGAGGGTTAGGGAAGACATGATAACTGCATACAAAATACTCTGAGGGATTAACAAGGTGGACAGAGACAGGATGTTCCAAAGATGGGACACCAAAACAAAGGGTCACATTGGAAGCTGAAGACTCAGATCTGTCAAAGGGATGTTAGGAAGTATTTCTTTAGTCATAGAGTTGTCAAGAAGTAGATTAATCTGGCTGGTGACGTAGTGGAGGCAGGATCTATACATAGTTTTAAGATGAGTTTTGATAAAGCTCATGGGGCAGGGAGAAAAGGACCTAGTGGTGATCATTGAAGAGGCAGGGTCAGGAGCTGTGAATCGATCCCTGCAACCACAAATAGGTGAGAAAAATAGGTGAGCACACACACACACACACACACACACATACACACACACCACATACACACACACACACACACACACGCACGCACGCGCACAATAATGGTGGCTTAGAGTGGAAGTCGAAGGCTCAGGGGATCAGAGGAAGAAAGAGCTGGTAAGGAAAAATGGATGGAAGAGCAATGTAAAAGGATGGAACAAGAGTGGGAGATCAAATTAGGTGAGCTTTCTGTGAAAATGGAAAAGTGGATAGAGGCAGAGAAGGATAAATAGAAGTCGCAAGCTGAAGCTGCAGAATCCAGGATATGGGCCCTAGAATATGAGGTAAATATGCTGAAACAAGTTACAGGCAATTGCCCAGAGGAGACATGGCATCTGAAGTAAGTACACCCCTACCAAATGAGGAGCCCAATGGAAAGGAAGGAGACAAGATTTACGCTAAGGTCCTATCAGTCCACCAACCAGGGCCAATGAATGAAGGAGTGAGCTATTAGGAGCAGGGATAACAGTGAGTGGGGGAGAAGGGACAGAAGGTGACAGGTCCCATGCAGAGTCACGACCATGCCACTGAGAGTAACAGGAAAAAATAAGTGAGACAATGGCTGTGTGCAAACAGGACCCAGAGACACAGAGGGAAAGGCAATGGGAAGATGGGAGGGAGAAGTTAGGGTTTATTCATTAGCTTTATGAGAGCAAAGGGAGGACACAAAATGAAAGATGGCAGGAAGAAAAACAGGAGATTGAAAACATCATCTAAGAAATAGGCAAGAAGGACATAACTGAGATAGTAAATTTTTAGAAAATAGGAGGGTAAATGAAAGGGAGAAATCGGCCACTCAGACTGATTTTCAAGACAGAAATGGTGCAGAACAGGATTCTGCAAGAGAAACCATGGCTGAAGGAATCATCAGCATACAAAAGGGTATTTCTAGACCATGAGAGAACAAGAGCAGAAAGACAGCAGCTGAGGGAGAGGACACACTAACGAAAGGGGCTCGGAAGAGAAACAAGGATAGAGTCGGCAGAGGACAACCAGAGCAGGGCAGAGCAACAAGTGCAAGGACACATAGAACCACCATCAGAACCCCACAGCCAAACACACTATCCCAACACAAACCACAATCCACACAGCCCCCATCCCACAATATCCTGTAGAATCCCACTGCACACTTCCAGGCCTCCACCCCCAAAGACCCCCAGAGCACAGTGTTGGAGAGGAATCTGAAGGTATGGTACACCAGCATTGATGGAATAACGAATAAATGGAGGAGTGGTACGAAAGAATCAAACAGGGATCACCAGACATCATAGCTCTCACAGAAACCAAGCTCAGAGGAATAACAGATGCAATCTTTCCAACAGGATATCACATCCTGAGGAAAGACAGAGCGAACAGAGAGGGTGGAGGAGCGGCACTGCTCATCAAAGGCCAATGAGATTTTGATGATTTGGAGAGAGGAGGCAGAAGAGAAGCAAGAGACTGCATAATAGGAACACTTCAATCTGGAGGTCGCAAGGTAGTAATTACAGTGATGGATAACCCACCACAGAACAGCAGGAGACCAATGCAAGATGGAAACAGAGCGATGGTTGACACACTGGCTGAAGTGGCCAGAAGGGCTCATGCGAGCAGGGCGGTGACTTCAAACACAAAGAAATTGACTGGGAGAACTTGGAGCCAAATGGAGGCCCAGAAACCTGGAGGGCTAAGGTGATGGAGGTGCCACTGGAAAACCTCATATTCGAACATGTAAGGGGACAGTACCAGAGAGACAGAAGAGGACGAACCAGCTAGGTTGACGGGTAGACTTCTGGATGTGCATGTTTATAGAGGGGCAACAGATATATCTGATCATTATTTAGTTGTAGCTACAGTTAGAGCAAAAGGTATATGGAGCAAAAGGAAAACGACAACGGCAAGTAAGGGTAATGTGAGTTTATATACTAGGAGGAAATTAGCGCAACATTTGGAAAAAGGTGAACTAATGAGAGTATAGGTAGTGTGGAGGTTTAAGAGGTTTTAAAAAGGCAGTGTTAGAATGCTGAGAAGTTTGTGGCTATAGGAAAGAGGAGTGATTGGTGGACTGATGAGGTAAAGGGTGTGATAAAAGGTCGTTTATGAGAGTTTGTTACAACGCACAAGTGATATGAGAAGGGTGGAGTATATGGAGAGTGCAACAGAGGTGAAGAGATTGGTGAGGGAGTGCAAATGATAGAGTGGGTGAGGCGATGTCAACAAATTTTGCTGAGAATAAGAAAAAAGAAATGGAGTGAGATAAATAGGTTAAGAAAGCCTAGTGAACGAATGGATATGATAGTTAAAAACAGAAAATGGGAGTAGTAGATGTGGGAGTTGGACGTATTGGAAAGATGGTGGGAATATTTTGAGGAGCTGTTAAATATTGATGAAGAAAGAGAGGCAGTAATTTCATGTATTGGTCAGGGAGTTAAATCATCTTTTAGGAGTTAAGAAGAGCCGGATGTGAGTGTGGGGGAGGTGCTTGAGGCATTAGGAAGGATGAAAGGGGGGTACAGCAGCTGGAACTGATGGTATCATGACAGAAATGTTAAAATCAGGGTGGATATAGTTTTGGAGTGTTTGGTACTTCTGTTCAATAAATATATGAAAGAAGGGAAGGTACCTAGGGATTGACAGAGAGCATATATAATACCTTTATATAAAGGGAATGGGAACAAAAGAGATTGTAAAAATTATAAGAGAACAAATTTACTGAATATACCAGGGTTATTACTGAAAGAATTTGAGGTAAGACGGATTGCAGATGAACAAGGATGTTTTAGAAAGGGTAGAGAATGTGTAAAAGAAAAAAAAATAGGCAAAATTAAAAAAAAAAGTAAAAATATTTAATATGAAAGATTAAATATATAATAATTGATTGTTGGAGTGTGAGCAGGATAGTATTTTGTGAAGGGAACAGGGAAACCGGTTGCCGGACTTGAGTCCTGGAGGTAAGAAGTACAATGCCTGCGCTTTAAAGCACTGGTTTGGGATATTGGCTGTTTGGAGTGACATCTAAACTGTCGTATCTTGGCGCATCTGCAGTCATTAACAGAACTGCGACTGGCCAGGATTCGCTCGTAGGTTCCCATGCCTAGATATGTGAGAACAGGACAGGGCATGCATCCCTCTATCCATTGAACCACAAGTTTTCAAACACCAGGCGCTCAGCGGTACTAAGCGTGCTTCCCTGATGTGAGAACATGCGTGGTCGTGGAGCCTCATACTGTAGACTCCTGGCTGTCTTTAAGAAGGCGCTGGAGTACCTGACCAGCCGAGCTGTGGTTCGTACGTCGGTTTACGTAAGGCAAGTAGTAACAACCTGGTTGATCAGGCCCTGACCCACCGCGAGGCCTGGTCACCGACCGGGCCGCAGGGGCGTTGATCCCCGAAACCCTCTCCAGGTATACTCCAGGTATACTCCAGGTATCTCTTCATAAACCAGACAGAACAATACGTCATCTGCACAAAACCCATTTAATTCAACATGTCAACTACTACACTTGACGGTAGAACATGTCAGCTACATAAACCAGAGGTACAACATGTCATCTGCATAACCCAGACGGTACAACAGATCAACTACATAAACCAGACGGTACAACAGATCAACTACATAAACCAGACGGTTCAACATGTCAACTACATAAACCAAACGGTACATGTCATCTACATAAACCTAAAACAAAAACCTGACGCTGCTACATGTCAACTATCCCAAATAATGAAAGTACATGTCATCTGTAATTAAACAAGAGGACATAACATGTTAACTGTACAAAACCATGACGGAAAAGCATATCAAGTGAGCATAAACCTGGGGTACAACATGTCAACTGAACATAAACTTAATGGTACAACATGTCTTCTGTATATAAAAGTGACGATAAAAGTATCGCTATACAAACCGAACAGTACAACATGTCAGTTGAACGTAAACCTAACGGTACAGCATCTCAACGGTACAACATCTCAGCAGTACATTTCAACGGTACAACATCTCAACAGTACAACATTTCAACGGTACATCAACATCACGGTACATGAACTTGAGGGTACGGTACATCGAATGTAAACAGACTTGACGGTACTACGTTTCAGCTGTACATAATAAAACCTGATGTTGCAGCATGTCAACTACTCATAAATGGTATAACAAGTCAACTCCACATAAACATGACTGTACACATCTCAACTGAACATAAACCTGGCAATACAACATGTCAGTTCTCCTTACGACTGATGGTACGACATGCACATAAGTACATGTCAATTTCATAACCCTAACGGTACATGTCAACTGTATATATACCTAACTGTACAACAAAACTATATATTAATCTGACGTCGTAGTATGTCAACCGCACATAAACATGACCGTGTCTAGATCGTACTTTAAAACCATGTTAGGAGATCGAATACATTATCTCCAATAAATTAAATTTTATTGTTAAAAAAACAGAGGTTTTACAATCACAGAAGATCGTGGTGTGTGTGGGAACGAGCGAAGGAGAGACAACACACACACAAACACACATACACCCTCCTAACTCGGATTGCAGGAGCCTACTGAAGCTCCTCCCGCGGGTTCCGCCCACAGCACTCCCGCTGTCCCACTCACCTGCTGGAGCTCCGCCCACACACGCCTGCCCACCACTCTCATAACCACGTGCTAGCCCACTCCCACCCACATCTTGACCCACTCCACTCCACCAAATTATCTCTGGAGAGTTTTCAGTGTGGTTATCCCGAGCTGCATGACGGGCAGCTGCGGGTATCAGGGAACATGCCTCTACTTCCACTCGTGCAGAAATCGAAACTGGGTTATGCAGTTGTCAACGAAGAGCAATACCACTTGATCCATAACCTTCCTTCCAAACCTATTTTTTTTTCTCTTAAAAGCTTAGCTGTTTGTGATTAATCGTAAAAATGGTAAATAATAAAAATGAAAATAATAATACCTGGAGTATACCTGGAGGGGTTTTCGGGGGTCAACGCTTTCTCGTCCCGGTCCGTGACCAGGCTTCGTGGTGGATCATTGCCTGATCAACGAAGCTGTTATTGCTGGCCGCACGTAAACCGACGTACGAATCACATCCTGGTTGATCAGGTACTGATTTCGGGTGCCTGTCCAGCGCCTTCTTGAAGATAGCCAGGGAGGCAGTTGAACAGTCTTAGGCCCCTGACACTTATTGTGGTGTCTCTTAGTGTACTCGTGGCGCCCCTGCTCTTCACTGTGGGAGGGGGGGGGAGTATGATGTGCATCTCCTGCCGAGTCTTTTACTTTCGTATGAAGTAATTTTCGTGTGCAGACTTGGGACTAATCCCTCTAATATTTTCCAAGTGTATATTTTCATGTGTCTTTCTCACGTGTGTTCCAGGGAGTACAAACCAAGGGACTTACACCGTTCCTAGTAATTTACGTGCTTTATCGTACTTACGTGTGCCGTGAAAATTCTGTTATATTCTCCAGGTCTACATTTTCGCCTGCCTTGAAAAAAACCGTTGGTGTAGTAGTAACGTGTCTTAGGCTTGGTTACAAGCACATCTGGCAGTTTGGTATTCACACACATTACGATCAAACTAAATGAAAAGTACTGTTTATGGTCAGCCTTATGGTCATTTTCTTGAAGTATATACTTGAACATAGAGGAAGATTAACCTTCTCAGCCAATGCTCACTAGGTAAATCTTAATGCAGTCATCAACAACTTCACAAGTCATTCCTCGCTCTTAACACAACATTCGTAAAGGTTGCCTTAAAGTATGCAGCGCCCACATACAATCCTCACCTCAAACAGCATATTATGAAAAAGGAGAAAGTACAGACGTAACAAAGGTAGTTCCAGAGCTACGAGGCGAATCTTGTGGAAATGAACCTTACAACAGAAAAACGAGGGGAGATTTGATTACGACTTTTAAAATGTTAAAAGAAATCAATATGGAAGACGAGATTTTGGAGTTGTTGCTGTTGGAGAATTTTTAGTTGCTGTTTTGGATATTGGGGTTGTTGTTATAAGAGATTTCGGAGTTGTGTTCGAGATTTTAGAGTTGTTGTTGGAGATTTTCGATATGTAATTCTTGGATACTTTATTTTAGTGCCGAAATACAGGTACTAGATGAAGAGCTGGAGAGAGAGACGTGTCACAGTGTGCTCAACAAACTTTCTAAATATTACTTAACTACGTGGGTTGGTGAGGAGAAAAACTGTTCAGTGACGAAGTTCTACCTACAACACATTAGTACAAGTAAGCCAACTCCTCCATCGAAGTGAATATAGGCAATATCAGTGATATTTAAGTGTGGTATGGTGAACGATATGGTGTGAGTGTGGGGACAGCGGCAGGCCTTAGGAGTGACGTCACTATTGCCTTCACAGTGAGCATCAAACATATGTCTCTTGTGCTATGTACTAGCGTCTGGTGCTTTATAACAACGTGACTGGTACATTGCAACATAGTGATTTGTGTAACATCTTCCTTTAGTGAAAAAGTGGATAGCATAAACAGTGTTTATTAAGTGATAGTGAGAAGGCAACACTTCCAGCTCGTCGGCCCACTGCCTGCCCTCACTACCCACCCCAGGCAAGTACATGTAAGTAGACACACGTACTTGCCTGACGCAGGACACTGAGGAGGTGAACTGTAGCTTGATGGAGCACTGTATATCCTGAGTGGCGGCGAGACTGGCTGTATGACGTGCAGTCAACAGGGGAAGAGAATTCAGACAGAAACAGGCTTCCTGCCCTTGGGTAGGCAACCACCGACGCACCACTCACCAATGGAGAGGACGAAGGTCCAGCAAGCACTACTCTAAGCGAAGTCTCTCCCAACACGGGGTAATTCGAGAGAGGTGAGATCGTCGATGTGTGAGTGATGTGTTAGCTAAGCACATGTCACCACTCGAGCTAAGTTACAAATGAGGAATGCAGCACCTCAACCTTGGAGTAGGTGTGAAGAGCGCAGTAGTCGTGGAACTCAGGTGAACTGACGATCAAGCGACAGTATGGAGACTTAAATACTGTCGGAAGGAGAGGTGCAGAGTAGTAGTAGTAGTGAGAATGTAGCCACTGAGAGGTCACGTGGTCAAAATGCAGTTTTGATATTCACCCTGTCAGACACTGCAACACAATGGCATCTTGGTACAGAAAACACCTTGGACAACTTTTACAAGTGAGAATTGTTTGATCTGAGAGGGACGAGACCTCTCAGTGGCTACATTCTCACTACTACTACTACTCTGCACCTCTCAATCCGACAGTATTAAGTCTCCACACTGTCGCTTGATCTTTGCTGCATTCCTCGTTTGAGACTTAGGTAAGCACACGTCACCACTCGAGCTAACACATCACTCACACATCGATGATCTCGCCTCTCTCGAATTACCCCGTGTTGGGAGAGACTTCGCTTAGAGTAGTGCTTGCTGGACCTTCGTCTTCCTCTACACCATCAGGATTGGTGCGTCGGTGGTTGCCTACACAAGGGCAGGAAGCCTGTTGCTCCCTGAATTCTCTTCGCCTGTTGACTGCACGCCATACAGCCAGTCTCGCCGCCACTCAAGATATAGTGCTCCATCAAGCTACAGTTCACCTCCTCAGTGTCCTGCGCCAGGCAAGTACGTGTGTCTACTTACACGTACTTGCCTAGCTGAGTACTCTCACTTTTTGGCCGATTGTCACCGCCAATTACATCTTTTTGTAATTAGACGATGCCTTCGTTGCCTTCCACCTCCCACCCCCTTCCACTCTCCCCCAACCACCCACACCTGCCTCTGCTTCTTCTAAATCCAATTCCTTCTCGCTAAACCTCAAATTCTCAAATCCTGATGCCACTATCTGTCCTGAAAATTTATTATATCAGATCACTGGTGCTCCTCAACTTAAAGTCTTCAAAACCAACTCAGGCTTCAAACTCCTTCTTGACAAACATTCCTACGAAGCATACACCTCAAGCGATACCACACAAAAACTTCTCAACGCAGGCTTCACCATTATTTGGACTCCTGAGCACCGTGCCGAAAGCACAGTCATTGCTAAACACGTAGACTACTCTCTCCTGACAGCCTATGACACAGACAAAGAAGACTTAATAAAAGCTATCAGTACTAAGAACAAAGTCTCTGTTGACGATATTTACAGACCCGAAAACTCTACCATTCTCAAAATGCGCTGTTCTACTCCTGCTGACGCCTCTACACTCTTCAGGCAAGGAATCTTTGCCAAGACCACCCGCATTCCTCCAAACATCTTTCACCTCCGAACTTTCCCCCCCAAAATCAACAATGTCAAAAAAGACAAATTTCGGCCACGAAAAAAAAACATGCACATTTTCACAAGTCTCTCCAGATTTTTAAACGGGCCACTTCTGGCCATGTTCTGATGCAGGGGTAAAACACTGCATGAAAATTCCCTGCCCTTCTAAAACACATAATCTCCTCCCTCAGAGCTACAAACTTCCCTCCCCCCCCAACCCTTCCCTGCACCTTCTTCCCCTACCCTAAATGCCTGGGCCTCCCCACGCATTTGGCTACCTTTCTACCTACACACATTAAACCCCAACAAAAAGTACAAGCACTTTTTCAAAAACCTTCACCCACTCTAGACTACAAAACAACTGTAAAACTCCCCAAATGGCCCCACTCTGCGTGGTAAACTCTCAAGCTTACCAAATCGACTATTACAGTTTTAAACCCTAATTTGTCTGCTAACAATCTTCCCTCTTTAATTTTCCTCCTTCCTGCTTCTTTTCCCAAAGACTCCAAAACCTCTCCCCCCTTTCCCCTCTCTCCCACCCCCCAATACTATCCCACCACCCTTTTTCCCTCCCCCCCTACCCTCTTCACTCTTCTCACCTCCCACCAACACCCCTCGGTCCCCGCTATGACACCTCCCCCCCACATCCTTATCACTTCTTCCTCTTCCAAAGCTTCCACTTCCTCATCCCTTACATAGTTTCCACCCTCACCCTTACCATAGCTTCCTCTTCCTCATCCCCTCCCAAAGCTTCCATTTCCCGTGCATCCCCCTTCGCCCACTCTCCAAAACCCAAAACTTCTCCGGGTACAACTCTCCCTCCTCCAGACAAAACCACTAAAAACCTAAACCTGCCCAAAATTCTGACAGACAGCCCAAAAGAAAAAAAAAAACAGATCCACCCTTTTCCCTCCCTCTCCGGGAAAGGGGCCCCGTAGACCTACATAACACATCCCTGATGGCACCCTATCAGGGGCTTTAATCCAAACTCCCCCCCCGACATTAACTTTTTTTATGACAAAAACCTTTAAAATCAGTTTAAGGTGATCCATTTAAAACGTACGTTTTACTTTCAATTAGAACCTACGGCCGAGCTTTTTGAAGCAATGGGCCAGATTTTTTTTTTGCAAAAACGTACCTCCCTAAAAGCCCCCAAACGAATCCCCTTTATGGTTATACTGCATGTGAAGGCTTACTCAGATCTGTAAAAATTTTAGCCCGTATTCCCAAACTGGCTTTCTAGGAAAAAATGAATAGAAAACGAAAAAAAATTTTCACAAAAGAAAAACACTTTTTTTATTTATTAAAGCAAAATAAAAAAAATAAAACATAAAAGGTATATCCTTTTGAAAAAAAATAAAAAAATGAAATTAATAAAATAATTTTTGAACTCAAGCTAAATATTTTGGGGTGTCTGGTTTTGGTCACTTGTGTTGTTAAAAATCTTAGCCGTTCTGATGGGGGGGGGGGGGGTCCAGGTGTTGGGGCCACCACTGGGCTAGTTCTTCACAATATCGCCGTGAGTATTCAATCCGAGACGGGAAAGCAGGTTCTTTACCCGCTGCAATGATTTGGGGTTGTCCTCATTTTATACGGGTGAAAGGAATTTAAATCCAAAATGGGAAGTCTCGGGCTTGCCCTTTCCCATCTTTCTCCCTCGTTAAATTTGGCAGGTGACCCTCTCTGTGCCCAAAGCGGGAAAGATAGACGGGGTTCCACTGCTTAAGAAATCAACCTGAAAAGAAAAGACCAAAAAGACGGGGTATTTTTACAACATCAATTAGAGCAAGACTGAAAGGACAATTTTATTTTTGGTCAAAAGTGAAGCTTTCAACCAAAAAACCCTAGAAAAAAGGCAGCATGACTTACGTATTTGGGAGCTGTGAGTCGGTGTTTTACTGTTTGACCAGACCCCCACACGTCACCTTTGGGGGGAGGGAAAAAGGGGAGGGAAAGGATGTGGGAGCAGACTGACCCAAGTTAACAACAGCCGGCCGTCAAAAATCATTTAAGGGTGGGGAAAAAAAAGGGGGGAAAACAGGGGAGCTAGACTTACCTCCCTTTAAACTAGTACGGCAAGCAAACTACACTTTGCGGAGGGGGAAAAAAGGCGGGAATGGGGAGTTTGACTTACCCTACCTTAACAAGTACCCGAAATGAAACTATTGTTACAAATATTCCCTCCTACCCCTATCTTTAATTTTTTCCTAAACCCCCCCCTTTCCAAGACTTATAGTCAAGGAGAAAAAAATACGGGGAAAAAATTTCTAACATATTAAAATCACGAAAGGGCAAAAAATTTCTACTGCTGTCACACTTAACCAGCAAGAAAAAATTGGATTAAACCAAATGTATCACAATATGGAACAAAAAACCGGGAAAAGGGGCCAATGCCACCCAAGAGGCGCTGTTGTTCCCTTAAAATTTTCTAGGTATATAAAAGGTTTGTGGTCCTTTTCAAAAATGAATTTTTTTCCCCCAGCAAAAAAAATTTTAAATTTTGGAGATTCCCCACAAAAGGGGCCAAAATTTCCTTTTCATGGTGGAGTAATCTTTTCTGCAGGAAGGAATTCCGGTTTTACAAAAGCATACAGGGAAGGGAGTACCACAGGTATTGTAGTAACACTGCACTAACCAGATTGAGGCATCAGTTTTAAACAAAAGTTTTTTAATACTGGAATCTTAATTTGGGGGTCTTCGAAAAGATACTTTTAATTTCCTTTAAAAACTTTTCCCGAGCTACCGGAAATTTTCAAGGGTTCCTTCACAGATTTTTTTTAAGGAAGTCGATAAATGCCTGAAAGACAAAGGTTCGGGATAAACCCGGCAAAAAAATTACAAAACCCAAAGAAAGCTACGCATAGCTTCTTGGTTTGCAGAATTTAAATTCTAATAAAGCTTTGATCTTACTGGGGAAGGCTGCAGGAATTTTTAGAAAGTATCAGTCCAAGAAAATCTAATTTTTTATCCCCAAGGAAGCATTTCTTGGGCTTGGCAGGGGCCATGTGACGAACCTATGCAAAACTGATGTTTAATGTTTGGATATGGCCCCAGGGATGCATACAAAAATTTTTATCAAAATAAACTGAAAACATTTGGAAAAACCCAAGACCTTTTCTCATCATTCACGTATAGCCAGGCAGGTCCCAAACCGAAGGGCATAGTTCTATATGCTCAGTCCTTGGTGTGTGGGAAAAAAGGGTGTATGCTTAGAAAAAGGGATCTAAATTACTTGATGATTGCCTGCGCAATTAAAATCTCTGAAATGAAGGAAGGTCAAAAAATTTTGTGTAGATCGCTATCATCAAGGCATAGGTCACATCCCACCGAGTTATACATTAAGGCCTCTGAGTCAAAGCAATCATTAATTACCCTCCTTCTTAACCATGACTCTGGGACCAATATGCAGATACGAAGGTTCAATATCTTTATTTTTAATAATTTGTCTACCCCTTCCAATGCTCCCTAAGGTGAAGGAACTGGGTACAATTTCTTTTGTTAGGATTGCCCGTCACAAAGTCAATTTTGGACTCCCGTAGGTAACACCTGGAATATAGTAAAGAGTCTAAAATTACTCCAATTTGAAGATTTCATGTCTCTTAGGTCATCCAAAGGATTCTTTAAATTTTAAAAGTTTTTGCGCCGAGTGGTCAAGGTCCCCAAAGTCATGTAGTTTTCATCATAGTCTAAGTTAAGGTGTCAATTAGCACACCAACATTCTTCAGTTGTCGTTCAAGTTCTGTGGAAAAACAAAGAAAAGTTTTTAAGGCAGTTAACCGAATTTTTTGGGTAATATTTTTTAAGGATGTTGTATGTAAAGCTTAGTTTCCCCTTGACTTCTATGAGGTATCAATTTTCCCCCACAAATTTTTAATATTTTAAAATGGCCCTTTTCCCATGCTCAATTTTTATTTGTTTTGTCGGCAAAAGAAACAAGAACTTCCCCCCCACTTTAAAACTTCTCCTTATTTTTTAAATCAAAATAGGTTTATACTGTCCATTGAAAAGCTTAGGTTTTTCGAACTATGTCAGAGGTCTCCTCAATTTAGATTAAGGTCAAGGGGAAATGGTAAGAAGACTAAAACCTCACTTTTTTCCCTTTCTCATTAGTCCTAAGTCAGAAGGGGGGGCAATGGCCTCGGGCCCTTTTCCCCATAGAGAAGTTCAAAAGGTGAAAACCCTTTAAAAAAGTCACTGGAACTTCCCTTATGGCAAACAAAGCACGGGGAGGTAACGATGCCACTCTTAGGTTTAAGGGAGCAAATTTCCTTAAATGGACTTGAGAATCGAAGCCTGGCGCTCAATCCTCCATTACAGCGGGGATGATAGGGGTGGGAAGAGGGCTTCACTCCCAAATTGGGTATAGATGTTCATTAATCAGATTGAATTGTGTCCCCGTCAGACAAAATTTCTCTAGGGATGTCCATCTGGAGAAGATGGAAAAAAGGGCTTCAGCCACCTCTGTAGTAGTTATGGTCTTTAAGGGAACGGCTTCGGGGAAAGCTCAAAGCATAATCAAAAATTTTTAATATAACTATCCCCCAGATGAAAGGGGAAAAAAAGGATCACGATGTCAATAGACTTTTCAAACGGTCCCGTAAAGATACATTTTGACCTAGGTACTAGCCGGGTACCTGGGGAGGATACATTTGGCAAACTTTACACTCTGCAATAGGTAGTGACACTAGGACTTTTTTGGCCAAAATGGGTTCCCCCAAAATTTTTATTTAAGGTTTTGCGATGCGAGAAATGCCCGGCACGGGCGGTCAGGGCCTTTTTAAAAACAGTCTCTCGCATGACTTGGACAACTAAGAGGGAAAGTATCTCTTGAATTTAATTTGAATACTACTTGACAAGATACCTTTTTTTTATTAAAATTTATAAAAAAGTTTTTCTTGGATAACTTATTTTGTTTAGGGGCTTTATGGCAATTCTGAAGAAAGGGCAATTCTTTGTAAATTGAAAAAGGATCCTTCAAAAAAAGTCAAAGGTTTAAAAATCAGGGAAAATCAAAGGAGGACAGAGGAAACCGGGCTTTGGCTGACCCCTAGTCAAACTTTTTATAGATCGGAGGTGTATCTTCACTTTCACTAAAAAGTAACCCCAGTGATCCACCCCTCGTTTTCGAAGTAGCATCACTTTTTTTAAATCCCCCATGAATCTCCGAACATTGTCTCATCTGAACTTTCAAAGGGTTTCTCTGATCTACGGGAAGGGATTGAAACATTAACCCAAACTTTGGTGAGAAAGGTAACCTCGAAGGAAGAAGGAAACCTTTTAATTACCTATTGATGGAGCAAGAAGTGAGGGGAGCTAGACGCTTCAACCCAACCCTTTTGTGAACCTTTTTGACCTAATGAAACAACGGAGGGTAGGAAAATGTCCGTACCCCCCAAAGTAGTCTGAAAGTATAGCAGAGGAATGAGTTTCTTTAAGGTTGGGAACGCTTTTCAAAAGACTACACATGTGCATCCAGGTTTTCGTAAAATGGTAATAAATTTAAATCCATTAACTTTCCTGAACAGAAGGGTGCTTGGGCCCTTACAGTCTTTTAAAAAAATCTTTCCCAAATTTTTGGACCTTCTTAGAAGGACAATTGGACGTTTATGTCCCCTTAACACCAACAAATGACAAAACAGGGTAAAAGAATCATTTTCTTTCCACCAGAGGGTTTGATTTCTAGGTCTGATGAACCCTTTCCCCTTTGGGTTCGATCCCTTTTGGGGTTTTTTAAAAGGGAATTTTTGAGCCTCAGCATACAGGGGCAGCAGCCTCGCAACTTCCCCGTTTAACGGGTTTCTTTTCTGATGAATTTTATCTGAGTGGAAGAGTGCAGGAAATGATCAAACCAGAATCTCAAGGATTCATAACTGGATCAACTCCTGAACTTTCTATCCAAAAGTCGAACAAAAAAAAAGAGTGTTACCTTACTGCTGAAAATTCTGGCCAGGCTGTAAGGTGGCATACCTGAAAACTTTCCTGTAAGATTTGTGGTTTTTTGATATCTTTAAGGATTGCCTTTTCTAGGTTTTAATTACATATGTATCCTGCGGCAAAATTGCATAGTATTCAAAAGCGGTACCAGAAAAATTACATTCCAACCTGGTACCCCGGTGTCACGGCCATCACAGAGGGTAGGGTATTTTCAAACCCTTTTAATGTATGAAATTATGTTTCCCCCCCTTGAAGGGAGGGGAAAAAAGGTGTTGGAAAAGTGACTAGCTGCAGTTGTTCCATACTCCTTCACTAAATTGCTGTTTGTGAGAAAGTTAACTTTTATTCTCTTATTCAAGGGAAGCTTGTCGGGCTCGCGATCCCCTTTTTCTCTCTCTCAACTCATGTTCTCTACCTTTCCTAACTTCTTATCCTTTGCTCTTTCCTCAAGTTCCCTTAATTTTAATTGTTCCTCACGTACTTTAACCCTTTCCCCACATCAAGTATTCCCTCTTGTTTGTTTCTCTTTCGATTTTCAATCTCTCCTTTTCCTTTCCTTTTGTTCTCTCTCTCTCCTTTTTAATCTTTCCTGGATTTTAGCATAATGAAAAATTCTAAATTTTTCCCTGTTTTTCCAAAAAACTTCCAGCTTCTCCAAAACTGGGATTCCTCCAATTTGCAAAAAAAACTTAAAAATACCAGGGGGAAAAAAAACGGGTATTAAAAAAAACGGGGGTTCAATTCCTGCTCCGCTCAAACTTAAATTCAGAGGGGCCCATCCCTACTTCAAAATTAAAAAAATTATTAATGAAAAAGAAGGGGGCATCCACTCCGGCAAACAGTAAGTAGAATGGGGTCCCTTTACCTTCCAATCTTCCACCAAAAAATCAAGAGTGTCCTATGACATTCCCTTGAATAATAAAAGCTCTGAAACAAATTTTCAAGGGAAAATCTCGGGGCCCCAGAGTCTAATCCTCCAAAGTGTTTCAAGCTCACAAAAAAGGGGGCAGAATTTAACTATTAATTTCCTGCCCGACTTTTCTTACAAAAAATTTAGATATAACAATCACCAAAACTTTTTTAAAAACCTGTACCCTAGTCCTACCCAAAAAATGATTACCTGGGTGGTGGGAACCGGTGGTATCGGCGTTTAAGTTCCAATGGTAATTCTAGAGGAGTTAATCTTATTTAGAAGAGTTGACCCCGGGAAGGCGCCACTTTTTGAAGGCTATCACTCTGTAAAAATTCAACCCTATTTCCAAAAGCTGGCTCCTCCTCGAAAATTAATGAAAAGAAAACAAATAAAATTCACAAAAATAAACACTTTATTTTTTATTTAAAAACAAATATAAAAAAATAAAAAAATGAAAGGGATATTTCCCATTTGAAAGAAAAATGAAAAAATGAAATTTAAAAAAAATAACATTTGAATCAACGCAAAAAAAATATATTGGGGTGTCCCCGGGTTGGAACACTTGTGTTTTTTAAAACTTAGCCGTTCTGATGTGGAGGGGGGGGGGGCGAGTGTTGGGGACCCCCACCGGGTAGTCTTTCCCGAGATCGCCGTGGTATTCTACCCCCATGAAGGAAAGCAGGTTCTTTACCGTGAATGATGTGGGGATGTCCTGCAATTTTATACAGGTGCAGGGGAATTAAATCCAAAAGGGGGGAAGTCTTGGCGTTGTCCTTTTCCATCAGTTTCTCGTTTATTGGCAGGGGACCCCCTCTGTATCCAAATGGGAAAAATAGACAGGTTTTTCCCCCGCTTAAGAAACCCTCCATGATTGTACAAAACTTAAAAAAGGGTTTATTTAAAAAGTCAACTTAGAGCAAAACTGAAAGAACTAAGTTTATTTTGGGCAAAAGTGAAACTTTAACCAAAATCCCCTAAATACAAAGGGAGGCTGTACTTTCATATGTTTGGGGGCTGTGATCGAGTGATTTACTGTTTGACCCGAGCCCCACACGCACCTTTCGAGGGGGGGAAAAGGGGGGGAAGGATAGTGGAGCTAACGACCCTACGTTAACCAGCCACCGTAAACTATCCCCTTTTGGGGGTGGGAAAAAAAGGGGAAAAAGCGGGGGGCAGACTTTCCTTACCTTAACTTAGCCGGCAAGCAAACTATTTTTACGGAGGGGGAAAAAATGGCGGGAATAGCGGGGGCTTGACTTCCCTACCTTTAAAAAGTAGCCGCAATGAAACTATTTTCATATATTCCCCCGTACTCCTATCTTTGAACTTTTCCCTCCAAAATGCACTACAGTCCCCCTTGATCCCCACGATGGGGTTCCATCCTTTTCAAAACCAAAATAAACACGTTTTTTCCCAATCCTTTTATACAAAAACACGTCTTGCGGTCAAATAACACCCAAACCCGGCCCTTTTATTTTTTTTCACCCCTATGCCGCCAAAAACTACTCTCAACATACCGACCTTTCCTTAACCCAAAACCCCAAAAAACCAAACCCCACCCCCCACCAAAAAAACCAACTTCACATTTTCCAACCCAAAAAACAAAACCCAGTTAATTCCCCAGAAATTAATTTAAAAAACAGGAAAAGGGCCCACACACCAAACCAGCCAGTTCCTTTTTAAATACTTTACCCCAAAACACACACATTCCCCCCCAACTCCCCAAACCCTACAAACCCGGGCCAACCCCCTTCCCCCAAAAACCGACGGGGCCCTTTAAACAACACTAATAATTTAAAACCCCAAATCAAAACCCCCATTTTTTACATTCCTCAAATCTTATCAACACCCTTTCCCCCCCTTACCTATCCGCCCCCCACCCTCTTTTCCTTCAAAAAACCTCAATCAAACAAAATAAAATCTTTTTTTCCAACCCTATTTAAAAACCAATAATTTTCAAAACCATTGAAACCACTCAAAAAATTCACCATCAAAACCAAAACCCCAACAACCAAATTCACAGTCAATAAAACCCAAAGGAAAAAAACCCAACCCTGCTTTTTTTTCAAACCCTCCCCCAAAAAACAAAAACAAAAAACCAAAAATCTGGCCCCCCGCTATCTCTTCAAAAAACAATTAGAAAATTTAACCCCCCAACCCCATAAGATCAAAACTAACTAGAAACAACACTACACACCAAAAAACAAAAACCAAAACAATTCAACTCATCTCCCCAAAAAGGGCACCCTTCAAAACCCCCAAACCTCCCCAAAACCCTTTTTCCCCAAAGGCCCCCCCCCAACCCAAATTCCAAACACCTTCCACCCACAACCCCCAAAAAACCCCCAAACCCCCCCGCCCGAAACTCCCTTCCCTCTTCAAACCACTGATTCTTCCAACCCTGCCACCCCCTAAAACTATTCCCCCCACCCCCGAAAACTTTTGGAAAAAATTTTAAAAATACAACACCCCGAAACAACACAACCACCGATCCTTTTTGGTTCAAAAACCCCCCCCCCCGAAGAAAACTCTTTTCACCCCAACACAAAAAAAAACCCCCTTTTCAAAAAAAAAAACCTTTCCTTTCCAAAGGGGCCCCTGCCCCTTAATGGGCCCCCCAAACCAAATTAATTCCCCCACCTGAAACAAATTCCGGCTTTATTGGCCTACACAAACCCCCAATCTTTCCCTCTTTACCCTCCCTTTTTCAAACGCTTTTCCGCATCTTTTCCAAAAACCCTAAAACACTTCGCCTTTAAAAACTATCCCCCTATAGCCTCCCCAAAAAAAAATAGGGACTCCTTGGGAAAAATATCAAAACAAACGCTTCCGCATATACCGGAAACAATCCCTTTTCCTTCCGGCTCAGAACACCAAAACCCAAAACCCAAACCAAACTTTATTCCTTCAACTTACATTCCAATGGCACAAAAAGAAACAGAAGGCCCTTGCGGGCCTTACAAGCTGAAACTGTCTCAACCAAACCAAACAACTCTACAAATCCCTATTACGTCCTCTGATAACTTACTCTCCTCTAGCCCTCTCTCTTGCAGCAAAAAACAAACTTACTTAAACTGCAGCGTGTCCAGAACAAGGCGCTGGGCTGGGTGCTTGAGGGTTCAGATGGGAGGACTTCGCCACAAGCGAGTCTCTCCATGCCCTATTAGACATCCCTGCGCTGAATCTGTACTGGAAGACGCTCAGTGACAGGCAGATAGACAAACTTGAGACACGACATGACTTCTGGACCTCTCTCCTTGACGAAGACATTCGCAGACCCACAAACCAACACAACCTTTTCTATCCTTGCATGATCCTGCTCCTAACCCTATTTACAAATAACCTTGGATTCGCTGACAGGTACCTTCTATGACAGGTACCATTCTCTGACCCACATTCGCCTTAGCTTTTGGGTTAAGACATGGCCCAGTTCTACACTCCTCTCTAGTGCTAAACTTCGCATGTCCCTTCCTCCCCGCTCACCCCACCGGAGTCCCAACAGAAGAGCCTGAATTTCTCTTCTCAATATCTGTCCCACGATCGCCTTCGCTGCTGGGTTAAACCTTGGCTCTATTTCTACGACTAAGAACACTCCTCTCCAGCACTATTCTTCGTCTGTCCCGTCTTCCCCGCTCATCCCATTTGGGACCTTACCTGAACTTTTGTTCGTTCGTTCGCTTGATCTTCACGTCAAGACACAGTCGCTCCTCACCTTAAAAAGTGTTCCTTCGATCCCCATCGGGGAGGGGAACCTATAATCATCGCAACAGCGCCTGCCTTACTCCTTCATGATGCTTGCAAACCGTGTAAGGATCAAACCCAACAGTGGAGAAATAAATGACTCTACTAAACTTGCCCTTGCTGCCGCTGTAAAGACTTGCCTACAGGTTAAATTTACAGCCATCCACTCGACGAAAGACTCATTCATCGTCGTATGTACTGACGATTATTAAGTCTCAAAGCTGATCGCCGACGTCTCTATGAAAACCCTCAGAGACCTACAGTTCACCATCTCCCCTTCACCTTTTTTGCTGGCGAAACGTTCCGTTTTCGTCAAACGGCTGGACAAACTCGTCACTTCTTTATCGACTGAGGATCTCAAGACCTCTATCGAGGAACAAAATACCTGGGCGTCGATTGAACATATCACCAAAATCCCCAACGCCTCTACAATGATCAAGCTAACCTTCTCCAACATCGATATGGCTACTAGAGCACTGTCTGACGACCTAGCTATCTCCTACTATCATATCCATCCAAGTCACATAGAACCCGTACGTTTCGCCCACATCTCGCCATGCTGGACGTGCTACTCCTATCACCACTCAACGCCTGACTGTCCTCTGAAAGGGAAGAAGTACTGCACAAACTGCGGTAAAGACGGCCATGACTTTAAGGAATGTTCTACTACCACTACCTCTCCTACCTGCCTCAACTGCAAGGGTACTCACCACACCCTTGCAGCAAAATGCCCTCTACGTAAAGAAGTCCTGTCTAAGAAAATCATTGAAGAAACCAAGAATAACAACCCTAAATCGCCAACATACGCCGCCACTGCAAAAATTCAATCAGATACCACCGAACTCCTTCAAGCTACACAACAATCAGCTCCACCCAGCCAGTCCCTCTCTGCTCTTCCTGACGCTGCTCCATCCAAGGTGCTATACTGTATGATGTATGCACACCTCACTAATGCTGCAAACCCTGGCTCATTCAGCACAAAAATCAATGAACTGTTTCGCCTTAACATACCAAACTTAAACTTTCCAGACTCGCCACTATCACAAGACCTCCTCAAGCTAATTCCAGACATTGTTAACTTCACCTCAACCCCCCAGTCCTACTCGTATCTCTGACCAAGACTCTACTCCAGAACCAACACCACCGTCTACTGCCACCTTTCACCACCCACCACCAGCCCAACAAACCACAACCGACCAACACTCCCTGCTTCCTCTCAACACAGTCACAGAAGACGAAATAGAACCAGAACATTATGAACAACCCTTGGACGACGACGAAGTAGTAGTCGAAGAAGTAACCGAAGAGGAATCCGTTACCTAAGTCAAGCCTTTAATGGGTCTCTAACCTTCTACACCACCCCCAACCTCCCAACCGAAATGAGCGCAGCTGATGTGCTCCACTTAATGAAAGAAGGAGTTGTTAAGTACACCTGCACCAAACCTCACCAAATTCCTTTCGAAAACGCACTGTCTTACCTCGTGACGAATCTGAGCTGCTCCAACCTCAGAATGCAACTATTCCACATGTCCAAGAGAGACTTCAAAAGACTCAAGAGTGGCTCCATCACCAGCGAGGTGTAGCCAAACACACAAGTATGTATGTTGCTCAAGCACTGTTCCGGACAGTTCAGCTAGTGTGCCTCATAAGCGACTGAGGTTATTCCATCTCAGCTGTTTCCTGAGCTGGGGACTGGGCTCTGTCTGCTCTGATAATCTGCAGATTCATGGCATCCACTGTTTCCTGCTCTGTCAGTAAGCACACCCTCAGGAGTGTTGCTGACCATCTGCCGGAAAATGCTCTGTTGTTCCGTGGAGGTGATTGTGTTGCAGATAACATCCGTGAATGCCTTGATGAGTGTTAAGAGATCCTCTTTGTTGAGAGCCTGCGTTGTCGGTGGGTTCGAAGCAGCGGATATTATTTGGGCTGTATAATCTGTGAGGACTGCTGATCGTGCCACTATCTGTCCTGGAAATTTATTGTACCAGATCACTGGCGCTCCTCAGCTGAAAGTCTTTAAAACCAACTCAGGCTTCAAACTACTTCTTGACAGACATTCTTACGAAACGTACACCTCAACCGAGACCAGACAAAAACTTCTCAACGCAGGCTTCACCATTATTTGGATTCCTGAGCACCGCGCCAAATGCACAGTGATCGCAAAACACGTAGACTATTCTCTCCTGACTGCCTATGACACAGACAAAGAAGACTTAATCAAAGACATTAGTACTAAGAACAAAGTCTCTGTTGACGATATTTACAGACCTGAAAACTCTACCATCCTCAAAATACGTTGTTCAACTCCTTCTGACGCCTCTACACTCTTCAATCAAGGAATCCTTGCCAAGACCATCCGCATTCCTCCAAACACCCTCTTCACTCCAAACTTTCACCCCATCACACAATTTCTGAAATGCTACAAATTCGGCCACGACAAAATCTCATGCACTTCCACACAAACCTGCTCCAGATGTTCAGCAACTGGCCACTTTTGGAACACTTTCAACCTCCCCCTTAAATGTTCTAATTGCGGCGGGTCACACATTGCAGTTGCAAATTCCTGCCCTACTAGGAAAGACATTCTCTCCACCCTCAGAGCAAGCCAACCTCCCTCCCTCCCCAACCCCTTCCCTGCACCTCCCCCCCCTACTATACCTTCCTCCCCTACCCCCAATGCCTGGGCCTCCCACGCCCTTGGTCTACCTCTCCTACTCTACACACTTCAAACACCAATACACTACAATCACCTCTCCTTCTACTCCTACACCCACACTAGACTACAAAACTAACTGCCAACTCGCGACTGCTGCCCACTCTGCGATGGTAATCTCTCAAGCTTACCAATCAGACTACTCACATGTCCTTAACCTAATCTTGTCTGCTAACAATCTTCCCTCTTTAATTATCCTTCCTTCCTGTTTCTCTGCAGTGTTCCTTCGTTCTTATGTTCTTATGTTCTTCTAAGCCCCCTACAACCTCTAACCTTTCCTCTCTCTCCCACCCCCACCACTTCCTACACCCACCAGCTCTCCTCCTCCCCTACCCCTCTTCACTACTTCCACCCCTCCCACCAACACCCCTACTGCTGTGCTACCACCCCCCTCCCCTACCTCCTTACCCACTTCCTCATCCCCAACCAAAGCTTCCACTTCCTCATCCATTACCATAGCTTCCACTTCCTCATCCCCTACCAAAGCTTCCACTTCCTCTGCATCTACCTTCACCCACTCCACCACAACCAAAAACTTCATCCAGGTACAACTCCACCTCCTCCAGACAAAATCCACTCAAACCTAAACCTGCCCCGACTTCTGACAGACAGACAATAGAACATAAAAACAGATCCATCTCTTCCTTCCCCTCCAGGAAACGGGTCCGTAACATCTACAAACTCACATCCACTGATGGCATCACTATCACGGGCTTTAATCCAAACTCCTCCCCCGACATTAACTTTGCTATGACGAAACCATTAAATCATGTTTAAAGTGATTCAGTTCAATGTACGTTCTTACTTTACAATTAGACACCTACTGACTGAGCTCCTTGAAGCAGAGAGACCAGTTATTGTTTTGCTAAACAGTACCTGCCTCAAAGCCCCTCAACGTATCCGCCATTATGGTTATACTGCACTACAGTCCCCCTATGATCCCCAAGATGGGGCTGCCATCCTTGTCAAATCCAACATAAAACACGAATTTCTCCCAATCCCTTTTATACAACAACACTGTCTTGCGGTCAGAATACACACCCATTTTGGCAGGTACCATTCTCTGACCCACGTTCGCCCAGTTCTACATTCCTCTCTAGCGCTAAACGTCGCATGTCCCTTCCTCCCCGCTCACCCCACCGGAGTCCCAACTGAAGAACCTGAATTTCTCTTCTCAATATCTGTCCCACGATCACCTTCGCTGCTGGGTTAAGCCCTGGCTCTATTTCTACGACTAAGAACACTCTTCTCCAGCACTATTCTTCGTTTGTCCCGTCTTCCCCGCTCATCCCATTTGAGATCTTACCTGAACTTTCGTTCGTTTCGTTCGTTACTTCTACTCCATTTTGTTTCAGACTATGGAACAATACTCTTCTCCAGACTGAGGGACTGACCACCTCAAAACTTCAAGGGTGAAGGACTGATTACATCGTCTTCAAGTCTCTTCTGCTTCTGTCAACTTTTCTGTACTCGACTGAACAAGCCTACAGTGTAGGCGAAACGTTTCGAAATAAAGATACCTAACTGTTGCATATGTGTCTTACCAAACAACCTGTCGGTATTTTATACCATTTTAATTTAATGTTCACATCCCAGTCATCTTACACATCTCCTCCAACCCTATCCTCATTCCAACCACACCTTCCTTCTCCTACAAAAACGCTGACTGGGATGCTTTCAAACAACACTTAGACAATATTAACCTCACCTATGACTACAACAACAAACCTATCTCTGACATCGATACCCAACTTGATCTCATCCAGGACACCATTACACAAGCAGCCAACATCGCAATACCAAAGAAAACTCACACCACTCGTTATTACTTCAAACCGTCACTCAGAACAAGAAGACTAATTATCTGCTTCCACAACCGCTTTCTCTACAACACACACAGATTTAATCAAGTCCGATTAAATCTCACTTACCTTAGAAATAACATTTTACACAGCCTAGACCAAGACCACAACAATCACTGGTCACAACTAATACAACAAGCAGACAAACAGCGTATTAAAAACACTAAAGCCTTCTGGAACTTTATCAAAAAATTCAGAGGCACAACTCCCACCAACAAATTCAAACACATCACCCACACCAACACACATTTTGAGAATGGTAGAGTTTTCGGATCTGTAAATATCGCCAACAGAGACTTTGTTCTTAGTACTGATAGCTTTTATTAAGTCTTCTTTGTCTGTGTCATAGGTTGTCAGGCGACAGTAGTCTACGTGTTTAGCAATGACTCTGCTTTTGGCACGGTGCTCAGGAGTCCAAATAATGGTGAAGCCTGCGTTGAGAAGTTTTTGTCTGGTATAACTTGAGGTGTACGCTTCGTAGGAATGTTTGTCAAGAAGGAGTTTGAAGCCTGAGTTGGTTTTGAAGACTTTAAGTTGAGGTGCACCAGTGATCTGATATAATAAATTTTCAGGACAGATAGTGGCATCAGGATTAGAGAATTTGAGGTTTAGCGAGAAGGAATTGGATTTAGAAGAAGCAGAGGCAGGTGTGGGAGGTTGGGGGAGAGTGGAAGGGGGGTGGAGGTGGAAGGCAACGAAGGCATCGTCTAATTACGAAAAGATGTAATTGGCGGTGACAATCGGCCAAAAAGTGATAGTACTCAGTCTAGGAAAGTACCTGTAAGTAGACACACGTACTTGCCTGACGTAGAACACTGAGGAGGTGAACTGTAGCTCGATTGAGCACTGTATATCTTGAGTGGCGGCGAGACTGGCTGTATGGCGTGCAGTCAACAGGCGAAGAGAATTCAGGCAGCAACAGGCTTCCTGCCCTTGGGTAGGCAACCACCGATGCACCAATCCTGATGGTGGAGAGGAAGACGAAGGTCCAGCAAGCACTACTCTAAGCGAAGTCTCTCCCAACACGGGGTAATTCGAGAGAGGCGAGATCGTCGATGTGTGAGTGATGTGTTACGTAAGCACACGTCACCACTCTATGTCAAAAATGAGGAATGTAGCACCGTGATTGATTGTCGTGACCACGACAGTCAATCACGGCTTATTGGACGGTAATTTGAAGGAGTGGACTTATCCCCTGATTTGAATACAGGAACCACATTAGCCATCTTCCACAACTCTGGCACAACACCGGTAAGGATGGACGCATTAAACACTCGTTAATGGCTGACTAAGCTCCATCTTGCATTCCTTATGTACCCTGGAAAACAACTCATCGGGTCCCGGGGACTTATTTTGCTTCAGTTTGTCTAAATGTTTAATAACCATGTCCCTCGTTTCAGTAATATTAGTTAATTTAAATTCTTCAGGAACTAAATTGTTAATTACTGGAATCTCATTTACATCTTCCTGTATAAAAACTGACAAAAAATAGTCATTAAATAAGGAACACATTTCCAGTTCGTTATCTGTCAGCTGTCCATTCCCAATTTTCAGAGGTCCTACTTTTTCCTTCACCTTCGTCCTATACACTTGTAAGAAACCCTTTGGATTAGTCTTTGATTCATTAGCAACTCTAATTTCATAGTCACGTTTAGCCTTTCTAATCCCCTTTTTTACTTCTCTTTTAAGCTGGACATATTGGTCAGTAAGGTTAACCTCTACTCTTCTGATGCGCCTATAAATTCCCCTTTTCTCCCCTAATAGATGTTTTAGCTTCCTGTTAATCCATTTGGGATCGTTATTATTAGACCAAATTTCTCTCTGGGGAATGTATATACTCTGAGCACGTTGCACATTATTAAGAAAAAAATCATAAAAGCAGATCCCTTCATAATCATAAGTATGATCATCGTCAATAAAATCATCAGCTAGATAACCCCAATCGAGATTTGACAGGTGTTCCCTAAGTCCATTGTAATCGGCAGAACGAAAATCTGGGATTTTTGCCCTATTATCATTATTCTTGTATTCCCAGTTAATGCTGAAAGTGATGGATTTGTGATCACTTGCGCCAAGCTCTTCAGTGATCTCCAGATTATTTACGAGTGTTTCCTTATTTGACAAGACTAGGTCTAGGAAATTACTACCCCTGGTAGGCTCTGTTACACACTGCTTCAGAAAACAGTGCTGATTTGTTTCCATAAAGTCACTGGATTCTAGATTACCTGTCAAAGAATTCCAGTCAATTTGACTAAAGTTAAAATCCCCTACTATCACTATGTTATTGTGTCTAGAAGCCCTAACAATTTCGTCCCAAAGAAGTCTCACTCTATCGTGATCCAAGCCAGGAGGTCGGTAGATTACACCTAGAATTAGTTTTTCTGGACCCTCTGCAAACTCTACCCAATGGGATTCTGTTACTGTTCCATCCATTTATATACCTGTTTTTATGTAACAGTTAATATTTTCTCGAACATATAATGCAACTCCTCCCCACTTCCCATCACATCTATACACATGGAAGAGCTTAATCTCTTGAGTATTACACTCAGCAATCATTCCACTACTTAATTCATACCAGGTTTCAGTTAATGCAATGACATCAAAGTTCCCAGCACATGCTACCAAGCATAGTTCATTCATCTTATTTCTTGCACTTCGACTGTTAGCATAAAATACCATCATATGTTTTTTCTTCTGCACATTTTTCCTATTCATCTTTGTTTTTACACAATTTCTGAAATTATCATTACCCAGAGTTACTCCATGACAGTTACTATTAAGATTCTTAATATCAGAGCATAAGTCAACATATCCATACTCATTATTTATCATTTCTAAACCCATACCTCTAACTAATCCTAGTTTAAAATCCTAACAACCCCCTCAACTGAGCTAGCAAGAAAATCCACACCTGCCCTGTATAAGTGAACCCCATTCCTGGCATACATGTCATTTCGGCCATAGAAGTTGTTCCAGTTGTCAATGAATGGTACTGCACTATCCTTACAGTGTTTATCCAGCCAACAATTAATACCTATTGCTCTGGACAACCATTCATTTCCAACACTCCTTCTTGGCAAAATGCCACATATAACAAGGCGCCCCCCCCTTCTTCCTAATTATGTCTATTGCTGTCCTGAACCTTTTTAACTAAATCCTCACTTCTACGCTTGCCTACATTATTGCCTCCAGCGCTTAGGCAGATAATAGGATTGATCCCATTACCGTTCACGATGTTGTCAAGCCGGCTAACAATATCCTCCATCCCAGCCCCAGGAAAGCAAACCCTGTCTCCTACTCCTGTCCTTCAAGCAGAACGCCCTATCCATGTACCTAACCTGGCTATCCCCAACAACAACAATATTCTTACCTTTCTCGGTGTCATTCGTCGTGACGTTTCCAGTATCGACTCACATTCGTCGGGGAGCACAGAGAATGCATTAGATGTTTCCACAGCAGTCTCTTTCTTCTTCATTGTTTCTACTTTTCCATTCGTCTTCTTGATCGTCAGCTTCGTCCCATGCTGTCCAGCCACTGCCCACGTTCCCTTCTTGACCTGAGGACTCAAAACAGGAGGACTACTACGAATCCTCTGGTTTTCCTCAGTCAATCGCTGTATCTCCATCTTCGCTACCCTCAATTCTTCCTTAAGCTGCTGGTAAAGTTTTTCGATGGAGGGCATCTTGGTTCAGTCCACGGAGAGTACGCAAGACACTTCTTCACAGAGTTAAGTACAGGTCACCACTGAGTTAAGTACAGGTCACCACTGAATTAAGTACAGGTCACCATTGAATTAAGTACAGGTCACCATTGAGTTAAGTACAGGTCACCACTGAATACAAGGAGAGTAACTGGAAAAACCTGGAGCCCCATGGGGGTCCCGAAACATGGAGAGCCAAGATGAAGGATGTGGTACTAGAAAACCTCATGCATCAACATGTTAGAGACACTACTAGAGAGAGACCCGAAGATGAACCAGTGAGATTGGACCTAGTATTCACATTAAGTAGTTCGGACATCTAGGATATCACGTATGAAAGGCCTCTTGGAGCTAGTGATCATGTGGTTCTATGCTTTGAATTCATAGTTGAGTGACAAGTGGAGAAGGTAGCAGGAATAGAACTTGAGAAGCCAAACTACAAAAGGGGGGACTACACAGACATGAGGAACTTCCTGCAAGCATTCAGTACGCAAGAGAATTGGTAGGAAAACCAGCAAAATAAATGGACTACATGACAACAAAATGCAAGGAGGCGGAGGAGAGGTTTATTTCCAAATGAAACAGAAATGTTGGGAAGACCAGAATGAGTCCATGGTTCACCCAAAAGTGCAGGGAGGCAAAAATAGAAATTTTCAACATATACATTGAAACTGGTCAACTACCTGAGGTATGGAAGATGGCAAATGTAGTCAAAATTTCCAAGAAAGGAGACAGACACGAGGCATTAAACTACAGACCTGTGTCACTGACGTGTATGGAATGCAAAGTCAGTAGGAGAGTGGTGGAGCACCTAGAATGACACAAGCTTATAAACGACAACCAGCACGGTTTCAGGGAAGGAAAATCTTGTGTTACAAACCTACTTGAGTTTTGTGACAAGGTAACGGAAGTAAGACACGAGAGAGAGGGATGGATAGATTGCATTTTCTTGGACTGCAAGAAGGCCTTCTACACAGTTCCTCACAAGAGATTAATGCAAAAGCTAAAAGATCAGGCACGCATAACAGAAAAGGCACTGAAATGGATAAGAGAATATCTGACACGGAGGCAACAACTTGTCATGGTAAATGACAAATAACAAAAAAAGGCACAATACCGTGAGTGGAACGATACACAAATAACCCGCACATAAGAGAGAGGAGCTTACGACGACGTTTCGGTCCGACCTGGACCATTTACAAAGTCACACTAACGAGAAGTAGAGCAGGACGGGCATATGTAGTAGTAATAGTAGTAGTAGTAGTAGTAGTGGCGGAGATGGAAGGAAGTAGTAATGGGGAAGTAAGGAGGAGGATCCAGTCAAATACGAAGAAAGGGGAGCACTGCAAGGGAGCTAAGTGCCCACAGAGGGAGAGCAAGAACACAGAGGTGGGGAGGGGAGGGGAAATACTGAAATTAATAATGAAAGAACAGAAACACAAGACAGAGGAAAGACAACACAGAAGAGAAAAAAGGAAAGAAGAAAGGGGAAGAGGGAGAAGAAAAAAGGAGGAATCAGGTTAAGTCACGGGTATTCTGAAGTTCGGAGCATTTTACAATGTAGTGAGAGAGGAAGGCATCTACAGAGACGAAGCCAGGACTAAGATTCATACAAGGAAAGTTGTGTTTTAGGGAGGATTCAACCAGACGGCGACTGTTAAAGTTGGAAGTAGGGAAGACGGTTCTAGCAGAAGACCAGTCAGTAGGATGGCTGTGATCTCTGACGTGACAGAAAAGAGCATTGTTAGTGTCGGCAAGCCTAACATTATTTTTGTGCTCCCTAAGTCTGTCAGAAAGAGATCGGCCAGTTTCTCCAAAGTATTGAAGAGGACAGGAGGAGCAAGAAATAGAGTAGACACCAGGAACATCTGTAGAGGGAGGAGAGGTATGAACGAGATTAGTGCGAAGAGTGTTAGTCTGGCGGAAAGTAAGCTTGATGTCTAAGGAACGGAGAGAATTGCTGAGATTAGAAAGACCGGAAATTTAGGGAAGGCAGAGGACAGAAGAGTTCACAGGAGTAGAGAGTTTGGGAGAGAAGAAATTACGTTTAGCACGTGAGAGGGCAGAGTCTATGGAATGGAAAGGGTAGCCAAGACGGGAAAACGAATTATGAAGAGTGGAAATTTCTGCTGGAAGGAACTGAGGATCACAGATTCGGAGAGCAAGGAGAAAGAGGGAGATAAGAACACTTTTCTTGACAGAGGAAGCATGATAGGAAAAGTAGTGAATGTACATGCCACTGTGCATAGGTTTGCGGTAAACGGAAAAGAAAAAACCTGTATCTGAGCGGTGGACATGGCCATCAAGGAAAGGAAGCAAGGAATTAGATTCCCATTCAGCTTTAAACTAATGGAAGGGGCAAGATTATTAAGAGCGTCAAGGAAAGGTTGGAAGAGACTGGAGTCATGAGGCCACAGAGCAAAGATGCCATCAACATAGCGGAGCGAGAGTGAAGGGCGCACATCTATGGTAGAAAGAACAGTCTCGAAGTATTCCATGTAAAGATTAGCAAGGACAGGAGAGAAAGAAGAGCCCATAGCCACACCGAAGGTTTGAGAATAATATTTCCCTTGGAAGGAAAAGGAATTAGAGTCCACACAGAGGCGGATAAGACAAAGAAAGACATCAGCAGGTACAGGGAGATGAAGAAACCCTTCATGGGCCTTCTCTGTAAGAAAATCAAGGACATCATCAAGAGGGACATTGGTGAAGAGGGACTCAACGTCAAGACTAAGCATCTTACAGGTCGGGAGAGAGCGAACCCGTTCAGTGAAGTCTTGAGAGTGACGGAGATGGGCAGGAGAAAAAGTACCAAGAAAGTGAGTGAGGGTTTTGGTCAACCAAGAAGCAAGAGAATGGGAGACAGAACCTCTAGAGGATATGATAGGACGTAGAGAAATATCAGGTTTATGACTTTTAGGAAGGCCATAGAAATAGGGCAGAGAGGGACAGATGACACGAAACCGTTGAACAAGGTCAAAGTCAGGAGGACAGAGGTCGGAGAGAGTCCTTAGTTTTTTGTTGAAAGTTCTCTTGATGCGATCAAGAGGGTTGGAAACGAGTGGAGTGTAGGTGCGTGAGTTAGAGAGCAAGACATCAGCTTTACGGAGGTAATCCTCGCGATCAAGGATAACTACCGAATTACCTTTGTCAGAAGATAGTATGACAATGTTAGTGGTAGATTTAAGAGAAGAAAGGGCAAGTTGGTAACGGCGTGGAAGGTGGTGATTCTTAGAAAACAGACTATCAAGAGCAGGAAGGAGAGCGCCACGAAAAGTGGACAAGTCAGGAAGATTACGGGAGCGAGACTGACGAAAAGAATCAAAAGAGCTAATCAGGTCAATACCAGCGCGAGGGGCAGGTGAAGTGGCAAAGGAAAGACCAAAACCAAGAAGTTCAAGCTCATATTGAGAGAGTGAGACAGAAGACAAGTTAGTAACACAGTCAGTGAGGAAGAATTTAGACCAAGGGCTAGCTGAGATGAGATGTTGAAGTTTATTCTGTAGTTAAGAAGAATGAATTTGTGTATTCAAGCGAGCAGTGTCAAAGGCAATGGTAGAGAGAAGGTTACAGAGATCTTGTGGTAGAGCCGCAAAGAGAGCACGTTGGCGCTGACGGAAAGTAAAGAAGGCATCTTCAACCTGAGACTTAGTAGAAAGAATGAGTTGTTGAAGTAGGAGTCGGGCATGATCAGGAAAGGGAGTGCCCAGTAGGTTGGGTTTCAGGAAATGGGAGAAGGAAGGGGGCAGAACTTGTTCAGCAAGACAGTCACGTAGGAAGCGAAGCTGATTCTTACGACGCCGAGTAGCAATAAGAGCAGCCTCATAAGATCAAAAGAGGGGTTTAAAAGAGGGAAGAACATCAGAAAAAGTTTGAAAGAATATGACGCTTAACTGCGGGGTCCATAAATAACAAAACAAGGCACAATATCGTGACTGGAACGATACACACTACTACTACTACTACCTCTTCCTGCCTATATATACCCGTCCTGCTCTACTTCTCGTTGGTGTGACTTTGTAAATGGTCCAAGTCGGACCGAAACGTCGTCGTAAGCTTCTTTCTTCTATGTGCATGGTAAATGACGATGTGTCAGAGTGGGCGCCTGTGACGAAGGGGGTTCCAGAGGGGTCAGTCCTAGGACCTGTCTTGTTTTTTGTATATATGAATTACGTGACTGAAGGGATAAACACAGAAGTGCCCCTGTTTGTAGACGAGTTGAAGTTAATGAGGAGAATTAAATCGGATGAGAATCAGGCAGGACTACAGTGACCTAAACAGGCTACAACCCTGGTCCAGCAACTGGTTCCTTGAATCATGAAGATCGGGGAAGGGCAAAGAAGACAGCAGACAGAGTATAGGCTAGGTGGCCAAAAACTGCAAACCTCACTCACCGATAAATATACTGGAATGAGCATAACACCGGGCACATCTCCTGAGGCGCACATCAAACAGATAACGATGACGAAGACATTCGCAGACCCCACAAACCAAAACAACCTTTTCTACTTCTTGCATGATCCTGCTCCTAACCCTATTTACAAATAGCCTTGGATTCTCTGACAGGTACCATTCTCTGACCCACGTTCGCCTTAGCTTTAGGGTTAAGACATGACTCAAATTCTACACTCCTCTCTAGCGCTAATCTTCGCCTGTCCCGTCCTCCCTGCTCACCCCACCGGAGTCTCAACAGAAGAGCCTCAATTTCTCTTCTCAATATCTGTCCCACGATCGCCTTCGCTGCTGGGTTAAGCCCTGGCTGTATTTCTACGACTAAGAACACCCCTCTCCAGCACTATTCTTCGTCTGTCCCGTCTTTCCCGCTCATCCCATTTGGGATCTTAACTGAACTTCCTTCGTTCGTTCGTTTTAACACCAGGCACATCTCCTGAGGCGCACATCAAACAGATAACTGCTGCAGCATATAAGCGTCAGGTAAACCAACGAATAGTGTATACCATGTACGTCAGGCCCGTATTGCAGTAAGCAGCACCAGTTTGAAATCCACACCTGATCAAGCACGACAAGAAATTTGAGAAAGTGTTTGCACAAGACTAGTCCCACAGATAAATGGATTGTCCTACGGAGAAAGGTTAAGGGAAATCGGTCTGACGACACTGGAGGGCAGGAGGGTCAGGGGAGACATGATAACAACTTATAAAATTCTGAGAGGAATTGAAAATGTGGCCAAAACAGGATCATCAAGAGATAGGACACGGAAACAAAGGGGTCACAATTGGAAGCTGAAAACTGCGAGGAATGTTATGAAGTATTTTTTCAGTCATAGAGTTGTTAGGAAGTAGAATAACCTAGGAAGTGGTGTAATGGAGGCAGGAACCATACATAGTTTTAAGGCGAAGTTTGTTAAAGCTCATGGAGCAGGTAGGAGGAGACCCTAGTAGCGACCAGTGAAGTGGCTAGGCCAGGAGCTGTGAATCGACCCCTGCAACCACAAATAGGCGAGTACAAGTTGGTGGTGAGTGCACACACACACACACACACACACACACACACACACACACACACAGGTATGATAAAGCTCAAGGTTCAGGGAGAGTGACCTAGTAGCGACCAGTGAAGAGGCGGGGCCAGGAGCTTGAACTCGACCTCTGCAACCTCAACTAGGTGAGTACAACTAGGTGAGTACACACACACACACACACACACACACACACACACACACACACACACATACATGCACGCACGTACACATACACACATGAACAAACACAGACACAAGCACACGTACACACATGACACATACACATAATCACTCAATGGTGATCCAACAGTCCCCTTACCCCACTTCCTCCCTACCTTTTAAAATCCATTTCCGACCATAGTTGGTCTAGTAAATAATGGGTTGGTTCGGTGTAGTTCATCTCGTGTAGGGTAAGTGATCTCCTATTTCATTTTATTGGAGTAAAATGAGTTTGTAACTGCTTTGTGGGGTTATGTGTGAGTGTGCTCACCTAGTTGTGGTTGCGGGGGTCGAGTCATAGCACCTGGCCCTGCCTCTTCACTGGCCGCTACTATATCACTCTTTCCGCTCCATGAGCTTTATCGTATCTTTTCTTAAAGCTATGTATGGATCCTGCCTCCATTACATCAATTTTCAGACTGTTACTCTTCCTGACAACTCTGTGACTGAAGAAATACTTCCTAACATCCCTGTGATTCATCTGAGTCTTCGACTTGCAACTGTGACCTTTGTTGCTGTGTCCTGTCTTTGGAACATCCTGTCTGTTCATCTTCTCAGTTCTACTCAGTATTTTATGTCGTTATCATATCTTCCCTTTCTCTCCTGTCTTCCAGTGTCGTCAGGTTGATTTCCCTTAACCTCTCCTCATAGGACATACACCTGAGCTCCGGGACTAGTCTTGCTGCAAACCTTTGCACTTTCTCTAGTTTCCTTACATGCTTTGCTAGATGTGTGTTCCAAACTGGTGCTGCATGCTCCAATATGGGCCTAACGTGCACGGTGTCCAGGGTCCTGAACGATTCCTTATTAAGATGTCGGAATGCTGTTCTTGGGTTTGCTAGGCCCCCGTATGCTGCAGCCGTTAATTGGTTGATTTGCACCTCAGGAGATATGCCCGGTGTTATACTCACCCCAAGATCCTCTTCAGTGAGTGAGGATTGTAGTCTCTTCGTCTGCGGTCTTCTTTGTCCTTCCCAATCTTCATGACATTGCACATGGTGGGGTTGAACTCCAGGAGCCAGTTGCTGGACCAGGCCTGCAGCCTGTCCAGATCCCTTTGTAGTTCTGCCTGGTACTCGTCCAATTGAATTCTTCTCATCAACTTCACATCATTTGCAAACTGGGACACTTCGGAGTGTATTCCTTCCGTCTTGTTCTCAAATACCAGAAACAGCACCGGTCCTAGGCCTGACCCCTGTGGCACCCCGCTCGTTACAGGCGCCCACTCTGACACCTCGCCACGTACCATGACTCGCTGTTGTCTTCCTGACAGGTATTCCCTGTTCCCTGTTATCCCTACCTGGTCCTCCAGGTTTTGCAGAAATCTCTTGTGTGGAACTATGTTAAACGTCTTCTTACGGTCCAAGAAAATGCAGTCAGCCCACCCTTCTCTCTCTCTTGTCTTGCTTTTGTCACCCTGTCATAGAACTCCAGTTGGTTTGTGACACAGGATTTCCCGTCCCTGAAACTGTGCTGGTTTCAGCACGGCTTGGTAAAGCTCCTGGAGAACGAAACGTTGCGACAATAAAAATGTCACATTTGTTGCACTTGTGTCCTTTTACTTGACATATTGTTGGTAATTCTACCAATATTAATAAGCACTGATCATTTGCCTGGAAATATTCAAATTTTAAAGACAGGTGTTAGGGCTCACTTAGTGCGGATCTCCTTTTGCACTTGAATTAACAAAGGTTAGTATAGGAGAGACTAGTGATAGAGAGAAGTGGGGGTAGTACTGAGTCTTTTTTTTAATTTTCAGAAATATGTCATTAATGGTACATTTTCTGAAAGCTAACCTGAGAGATTTTTCGAATCGAGAATCATGCACGAGCTTTGCAGTAGTCATTCGAGCTCTCCTGTGAAGGCACAAGTTTATATATATCTGGCTTGTGTGTTGAAGACTCTCTGAACTGCAGTGTTGTAAGTCTACAAGTCTATATATTACAATGCCCTGCGGCCTGGTGGCTAAAGCTCTCTCTTCACACGGTGTCTGGGTTCGATTCCCAGTGAGGGTAGAAACATTGGGTGTGTCTATGTTCCTCATCAGTAAAATGGATACTGGGTGTTAGTGAACTGGTGTGGGTCGCATCCTGGAACAAAACTGACCTAATTTCCCTGAAATATTCAGCATAACAAGGGACTTTCTATATAGTAGTATGTCACTGATGTCAGCTATGGTCTGTATGTACAAGTATATACTTGTACTTGTAGACATAAAAAAATATTATTTAATAATAATAATAATAATAATAATAATAATAATAATAATAATAATAATAATAATATTATTATTATTTATTTTTTATTATTATTATCAGTATTATTATTCAAGATAAATTTAGAATAAAGTCCAGACTTATTAGGGAGTTTGTTAAGGAAATTGTTAAAAAAAAGCACAGGAAAAAATGAAGAGTAGGTATGATGAACCAATTTAATCTCGATCTTTCCATATAATGAGTCATGTTACAAAACTAATGCCTGGTTATAACCTAAAAGTGCACTTTGCAAGCTTTGTGTAGGTCTTCAAGAAGTCTGACCTAAATTTTGTAGTTGCACATTTGAACAACTTTTCTTATGGTAAGATACAAAGGTAATTCCTTGCAGGACTGTAACCTTCCTTTTCAAGAATGTAAGGTTATCTTTTAGTCCGTGAGTTTTACCTTGTGTATCAATGAAGACGCTGGATGATGGGGTATGAGAATCGATGGATTACGGGAAGATAAACCAGGTTACACTACCAGTTGCCATCCCATTACCACATATTGACTATAATGTGGACTCACAGCTCCATATTCTTAAGAATTACTTGCAGGTGATAATAACCCTTACGTTATGGGATCATTACTAATACATTTATTTCCTTTTGGGATATGCAATGCTCCTACCCTTTGAGAAACTAATTCATGTCCTCATCAAGGGGAGCAGAAGGGATGCAGATATACTCGAATGACTGAGTTGTCGTTTCTGACACCAAAGACTAACTTATTAATTTATTAAAGGAACTCGTTGGGAGGGTTACAAATGTGATTTTTCCTTCAATTTTTGCATATGGATCTGCATTCATGTATGGATGGTTAGTTTTGCATATGTATAGTGTGTATGTTTAAGTGAACATTCATTATTGCAGGAATGAGGTTTGGAATACTTTTAAAAATGCAGTATTAAAATGTGGGCCAGAAGTTTGTGGATATAGGAGGGTGGGTGCAGGAAGAAAGAAGAGTGATTGGTGGAATGATGAAGTAAAGGGTGTGATAAAAGAGAAAAGTTAGCTTATGAGAGGTTTTCACAAAGCAAAAGTGTTATAAGAAGAGTAGAGTATATGGAGAGAAAAAGGAAGGTGAAGAAAGTGGTGAGAGAGTACAAAAGGTGAGCAGATAGAGTGGGAGAGGCACTGTCAAGAAATTTCAATGAAGATAAGAAAAAAAAATTGGAGTTAAACAAGTTAAGAAAGCCTAGGGAACGAATGGATTTGTCAGTTAAAAACAGAGTAGGGGAGTTAGCAGATGGGGAGATGGGGGTATTGGGTAGATGGCGGGAATATTTTGAGGAACTTTTAAATGTCGACGAAGGGAGGCGGTAATTTCATGCACTGGCCAGAGAGGTATACCATCTTTTAGGAGTGAAGAAGTGCAGGATGTGAGTGTGGGGGAGGTGCATGAGGCATTACGTAGAATGAAAGGGGGTAAAGCAACTGGAACTGACGGGATCATGACAGAAATGTTAAAAGCAGGGGAGGGGATATAGTGTTAGAGTGGTTGGTATTTTTGTTTAATAAATGTATGAAAGAGGGGAAGGTACCTAGGGATTGGTGGAGAGCATGTATAGTCCCTTTATATAAAGGGAAAGGGGACAAAAGAGATTGTTAAAATTATAAAGGAATAAGTTTACTGGGTATACCAGGAAAAGTGTACGGTAGGGTTATTATTGAAAGAATTAGAGGAAAGACAGAATGTAGGATTGCGGATGAGCAAGATTTTAGAGTGGGTAGAGGATATGTATATCAAGTGTTTACATTGAAGCATATATGTGAACAGTATTTAGATAAAGGTAGGGAAGTTTTTATTGCATTTATGGATTTAGAAAAGGCATATGATAGAGTGGATAGGGGAGCAATGTGGCAGATGTTGCAAGTATATTGAATAGGTGGTAAGTTACTAAATGCTGTAAAGAGCTTTTATGGGGATAGTGAGGCTCAGGTTAGGGTGTGTAGAAGAGAGGGAGAACACTTCCCGGTAAAAGTAGGTCTTAGACAGGGATGTGTAATGTCACCATGGTTGTTTAATATATTTATAGATGGGGTTGTAAAAGAAGTAAATGCTAGGGTGTTGGGGAGAGGGGTGGGATTAAATTATGGGGAATTAAATACAAAATGGGAATTGTGATACAGTTACTTTTTGCTGATGATACTGTGCTTATGGGAGATTCTAAAGAAAAATTGCAAAGGTTAGTGGACGATCTTGGGAGAGTGTGTAAAGGTAGAAAGTTGAAAGTGAACATAGAAAAGAGTAAGGTGATGAGGGTATCAAATAACTTAGATAAAGAAAAATTGGATATCAAATTTGTGAGGAGGAGTATGGAAGAAGTGAATGTTTTCAGATACTTGGGAGTTGACGTGTTAGCGGATGGATTTATGAAGGATGGGGTTAATCATAGAACTGATGAAGGAAAAAAAGGTGAGTGGTGCATTGAGGTATATGTGGAGACAAAAAACGTTATTTATGGAGGTAACGAAGGGAATGTGTGAAAGTATAGTAGTACCAACACTCTTATATGGGTGTGAAGCTTGGGTTGCAAATGCTGCAGCAAGGAGGCAGTTGGTGGCAGTGGAGATTTCCTGTCTAAGGGCAATGTGTGGTGTAAATATTATGCAGAAAATTCGGAGTGTGGAAATTAGGAGAAGGTGTGGAATTAATAAAAGTATTAATCAGAGAGCTGAAGAGGGGTTGTTGAGGTGGTTTGGTAATTTAGAGAGAATGGATCAACGTAGGACATGGAGACCGTGTAAATCTGTAGGGGAAGGAAGGCGAAGTAGGGGTCGTTCTCGAAAAGGTTGGAAGGAGGGGGCAAAGGAGGTTTTGTGGGCGAGGGGCTTGGACTTCCAGAAAGCATGCGTTAGCGTGTTAGATAGGAGTGAATGGAAAGGAATCGTATTTGGGACCTGACGATCTGTTGGAGTGAGAACAGGGTAATATTTAGTGAAGGGATTCAGGGAAACAGGTTACTTTTATATAGCCGGACTTGAGCCCTGGAAATGGGAAGTACAATGCCTGCACTCTAAAGGAGGGGTTTGGGATATTGGCAGTTTGAAAGTCTATGTTGTGTATCTTTATACGAATATGCTTCTAAACGGTTGTATTCTGAGCACCTCTGCAACAACAGCGATCATGTGTGAGTAAGGTGAAAGTGTTGAATGATGATGAAAGTATTTACTTTTTTGGGGATTTTTTTCTTTTTGGGTCACCCTGCCTCGATGGGAGACGGCCGACTTGTAAATAAATAATATATAATATATATATATATATATATATAATATATATATATATATATATAATATATATATAATATATATATATATATATATATATATATATATATATATATATATATATATATATATATATATATATAATATATATATTATATATATACAGCTGATACTTGTCAATGAATATTCAAATATATATGCATACAAATACAGGTGTCACCAGTGTCACCATAAACCTGAATAAATGGTTCACAAAACATGTTGACAAATGAGGCACTTTTGCAACAACTGGGTATTTTTATTCTGGAAACGTTTCGCCACACAGTGGCTTAAGTCCAAAGCAGAAAAAATGTAGAACAATGGAGGAGCTTGAGATAAACAGTCCCTCAGCCTTGAGTCGATGTGTTCAGTCAATCTAAACACGACCTGCATCCACTAGGACCTTTGCTCACATGGAACTCCGTCTACCACTGCTCCGTCTCACCTTTCATCAGTCTATAAACGCCATCTTAGCTAATATGCTGCATTTTTATCAAGAATTATGGAGTGAAGACAACGACTAAGGCTGAGGGACTGATTACCTAAAAATCCTCCTCTTATTCCATCTTTTTCTGCATTTGATTGAAAAAGTCAATGTTGCGCGTAACGTTTCCAAAATAAAGATGCCCAAATGCTGCAGAAAGGTTCATATTTATCCTCACTATCATCATTACTGTTAATATCACTACCATTCAGTGGGACAATGATGGATGTTCTACAGTAACAATGAAGGTTGCTCTAGTGGAACAATGAAGTATGCTCTAGTGGAACAATGAAGGTTGCTCTAGTGGAACAATGAAGGGTGATCTAATGGAACAATGAAGTATGCTCTAGTGGAACAATGAAGGTTGCTCTAGTGGAACAATGAAGGGTGATCTAATGGAACAATGAAGGTTGCTCTAGTGGAACAATAAAGGTTGCTTTAGTAGGAAGAGGTAGGTAGTTCTAGTAGAAAACGAAAGGTTCTAGTACGAAAAGGAAGGTTGCTCTGGTAGGACAAGGAAGGTTCCTCTGGTAGGACAAGGAAGGTTGCTCTGGTAGGACAAGGAAGGTTGCTCTGGTAGGACAAGGAAGGTTCCTCTGGTAGGACAAGGAAGGTTGCTCTGGTAGGACAAGGAAGCTTCCTCTGGTAGGACAAGGAAGGTTGCTCTGGTAGGACAAGGAAGGTTGCTCTGGTAGGACAAGGAAGGTTGCTCTGCTAGGACAAAGAAGGTTGCTCTGGTAGGACAAGGAAGGTTGCCCTGGTAGGACAAGGAAGGTTGCCCTGGTAGGAAAAGGAAGGTTGCTCTGGTAGGACAAGGAAGGTTGCTCTGGAAGGACAAGGAAGGTTGCTCTGGTAGGAAAAGGAAGGTTGCTCTGGTAGGACAAGGAAGGTTGCTCTGGTAGGACAAGGAAGGTTCCTCTGGTAGGACAAGGAAGGTTCCTCTGGTAGGACAAGGAAGGTTGCTCTGGTAGGACAAGGAAGGTTGCTCTGGTAGGACAAGGAAGGTTGCTCTGGTAGGACAAGGAAGGTTCCTCTGGTAGGACAAGGAAGGTTGCTCTGGTAGGACAAGGAAGGTTGCTCTGGTAGGACAAGGAAGGTTCCTCTAGTAGGAAAAGCAAGGTTGCTCTGGTAGGAAAAGGAAGGATAATCCGGTAGGACAAGGAAGGTTCCTCTGGTAGGACAAGGAAGGTTCCTCTGGTAGGACAAGGAAGGTTGCTCTGGTAGGAAAAGGAAGGTTGCTCTGGTAGGACAAGGAAGGTTGCTCTGGTAGGACAAGGAAGGTTGCTCTGGTAGGACAAGGAAGGTTGCTCTGGTAGGACAAGGAAGGTTCCTCTGGTAGGACAAGGAAGGTTGCTCTGGTAGGAAAAGGAAGGTTCCTCTGGTAGGACAAGGAAGGTTGCTCTGGTAGGACAAGGAAGGTTGCTCTGGTAGGACAAGGAAGGTTGCTCTGGTAGGACAAGGAAGGTTGCTCTGGTAGGACAAGGAAGGTTGCTCTGGTAGGACAAGGAAGGTTGCTCTGGTAGGACAAGGAAGGTTCCTCTGGTAGGACAAGGAAGGTTCCTCTGGAAGGACAAGGAAGGTTGCTCTGGTAGGACAAGGAAGGTTGCTCTGGTAGGAAAAGGAAGGTTCCTCTGGTAGGACAAGGAAGGTTGCTCTGGTAGGACAAGGAAGGTTCCTCTGGTAGGACAAGGAAGGTTCCTCTGGTAGGACAAGGAAGGTTGCTCTGGTAGTACAAGGAAGGTTGCTCTGGTAGGACAAGGAAGGTTGCTCTGGTAGGACAAGGAAGGTTGCTCTGGTAGGAAAAGGAAGGTTGCTCTGGTAGGACAAGGAAGGTTGCTCTGGTAGGACAAGGAAGGTTGCTCTGGTAAGACAAGGAAGGTTCCTCTGGTAGGACAAGGAAGGTTGCTCTGGTAGGACAAGGAAGGTTGCTCTGGTAGGAAAAGGAAGGTTCCTCTGGTAGGACAAGGAAGGTTGCTCTGGTAGGAAAAGGAAGGTTGCTCTGGTAGGAAAAGGAAGGTTGCTCTGGTAGGACAAGGAAGGTTGCTCTGGTAGGAAAAGGAACGTTGCTCTGGTAGGACAAGGAAGGTTCCTCTGGTAGGACAAGGAAGGTTCCTCTGGTAGGACAAGGAAGGTTCCTCTGGAAGGACAAGGAAGGTTGCGCTGGTAGGAAAAGGAAGGTTCCTCTGGTAGGACAAGGAAGGTTGCTCTGGTAGGAAAAGGAAGGTTCCTCTGGTAGGACAAGGAAGGTTGCTCTGGTAGGACAAGGAAGGTTGCTCTGGTAGGACAAGGAAGGTTGCCCTGGTAGGAAAAGGAAGGTTCCTCTGGTGGGACAAGCAAGGTTGCTCTGGTAGGACAAGGAAGGTTGCTCTGGTAGGACAAGGAAGGTTCCTCTGGTAGGACAAGGAAGGTTGCTCTGGTAGGACAAGGAAGGTTGCTCTGGTAGGAAAAGGAAGGTTGCTCTGGTAGGACAAGGAAGGTTCCTCCGGTAGGACAAGGAAGGTTCCTCTGGTAGGACAAGGAAGGTTGCTCTGGTAGGACAAGGAAGGTTGCCCTGGTAGGACAAGGAAGGTTCCTCTGGTAGGACAAGGAAGGTTGCTCTGGTAGGACAAGGAAGGTTCCTCTGGTAGGACAAGGATGGTTGCTCTGGTAGGACAAGGAAGGTTGCTCTGGAAGGACAAGGAAGGTTCCTCTGGTAGGACAAGGAAGGTTGCTCTGGTAGGACAAGGAAGGTTGCTCTGGTAGGACAAGGAAGGTTCCTCTGGTAGGACAAGGAAGGTTCCTCTGGTAGGACAAGGAAGGTTCCTCTGGTAGGACAAGGAAGGTTCCTCTGGAAGGACAAGGAAGGTTGCTCTGGTAGGACAAGGAAGGTTGCTCTGGTAGGAAAAGGAAGGTTCCTCTGGTAGGACAAGGAAGGTTGCTCTGGTAGGACAAGGAAGGTTGCTCTGGTAGGACAAGGAAGGTTGCTCTGGTAGGACAAGGAAGGTTGCTCTGGTAGGACAAGGAAGGTTGCTCTGGTAGGACAAGGAAGGTTCCTCTGGTAGGACAAGGAAGGTTCCTCTGGTAGGACAAGGAAGGTTCCTCTGGTAGGACAAGGAAGGTTGCTCTGGTAGGACAAGAAGGTTGCTCTGGTAGGACAAGGAAGGTTGCTCTGGTAGGAAAGGAAGGTTGCTCTGGTAGGACAAGGAAGGTTCTCTGGTAGGACAAGGAAGGTTCCTCTGGTAGGACAAGGAAGGTTCCTCTGGTAGGACAAGGAAGGTTCCTCTGGAAGGACAAGGAAGGTTCCTCTGGTAGGACAAGGAAGGTTGCTCTGGTAGAGACAAGGAAGGTTCTCTGGTAGGACAAGGAAGGTTGCTCTGGTAGGAAAAGGAAGGTTGCTCTGGTAGGACAAGGAAGGTTGCCTGGTAGGAAAAGGAAGGTTCCTCTGGTAGGACAAGGAAGGTTGCCTCTGGTAGGACAAGGAAGGTTCCTCTGGTAGGACAAGGAAGGTTCCTCTGGTAGGACAAGGAAGGTTGCTCTGGTAGGACAAGGAAGGTTGCTCTGGTAGGAAAAGGAAGGTTGCCTCTGGTAGGACAAGGAAGGTTGCTCTGGTAGGACAAGGAAGGTTCTCTGGTAGGACAAGGAAGGTTGCCTCTGGTAGGACAAGGAAGGTTCCTCTGGTAGGACAAGGAAGGTTGCTCTGGTAGGACAAGGAAGGTTGCTCTGGTAGGACAAGGAAGGTTGCTCTGGTAGGACAAGGAAGGTTCCTCTGGTAGGACAAGGAAGGTTGCTCTGGTAGGACAAGGAAGGTTCCTCTGGTAGGACAAGGAAGGTTCTCGGTAGGACAAGGAAGGTATCCTCTGGTAGGACAAGGAAGGTTGCTCTGGTAGGACAAGGAAGGTTGCCTGGTAGGACAAGGAAGGTTCCCTGGTAGGACAAGGAAGGTTGCTCTGGTAGGACAAGGAAGGTTGCTCTGGTAGGACAAGGAAGGTTCCTCTGGTAGGACAAGGAAGGTTCCTCTGGTAGGACAAGGAAGGTTGCTCTGGTAGGACAAGGAAGGTTGCCTCTGGTAGGACAAGGAAGGTTGCCTCTGGTAGGACAAGGAAGGTTGCTACTGTAGGACAAGGAAGGTTGCCTCTGGTAGGACAAGGAAGGTTCCTCTGGTAGGACAAGGAAGGTTGCTCTGGTAGGACAAGGAAGGTTGCTCTGGTAGGACAAGGAAGGTTGCCCTGGTAGGACAAGGAAGGTTGCTCTGGTAGGACAAGGAAGGTTGCTCTGGTAGGACAAGGAAGGTTGCTCTGGTAGGACAAGGAAGGTTGCTCTGGTAGGACAAGGAAGGTTGCCCTAGTAGGACAAGGAAGGTTGCTCTGGTAGGACAAGGAAGGTTCCTCTGGTAGGACAAGGAAGGTTGATCTGGTAGGACAAGGAAGGTTGCTATGGTAGGACAAGGAAGGTTGGCCTGGTAGGACAAGGAAGGTTGCTCTGGTAGGACATGGAAGGTTGCTCTGGTAGGACAAGGAAGGTTGCTCTGGTAGGACAAGGAAGGTTGCTCTGGTAGGACAAGGAAGGTTGCCTGTAGGACAAGAAGGTTGCCTCTGGTAGGACAAGGAAGGTTCCTCTGGTAGGACAAGGAAGGTTGTCTGGTAGGACAAGGAAGGTTCCTGGTAGGACAAGGAAGGTTGCCTGGTAGGACAAGGAAGGTTGCCCTGGTAGGACAGGAAGGTTGCTCTGGTAGGACAAGGAAGGTTGCCTCGGTAGGACAAGGAAGGTTGCTCTGGTAGGACAAGGAAGGTTGCCTGGTAGGACAAGGAAGGTTCCTCTGTAGGAACAGGAAGGTTCCTCTGGTAGGACAAGAAGGATTTCCCTGGTAGGACAAGGAAGGTTGCCTCTGGTAGGACAAGGAAGGTTGCCTCTGGTAGGACAAGGAAGGTTGCCCTGTAGGAAAGGAAGGTTGCCCGGAGGACAAGGAAGGTTGCCTGGTAGGACAAGGAAGGTTGCTCTGGTAGGACAAGGAAGGTTGCTCTGGTAGGACAAGGAAGGTTGCCTGTAGGAAAGGAAGGTTGCCCTGGTAGGACAAAGGAAGTTGCCCTGGTAGGACAAGGCAGGATGCTCTGGTAGGACAAGGAAGGTTGCTCTGGTAGGACAAGGAAGGTTGCCCATTTAGGACAAGGAAGGTTGCCCTGGTAGGACAAGGAAGGTTGCTCTGGTAGGACAAGGAAGGTTGCTCTGGTAAGACAAGGAAGGTTCCTCTGGTAGGACAAGGAAGGTTGCCTGGTAGGAGAAGGAAGGTTGCCCTGGTAGGACAAGGAAGGTTGCTCTGGTAGGACAAGGAAGGTTGCCCTGGTAGGACAAGGAAGGTTGCTCTGGTAGGACAAGGAAGGTTGCCTGGTAGGACAAGGAAGGTTGCTCTGGTAGGACAAGGAAGGTTGCCTCTGGTAGGACAAGGAAGGTTGCTCTGGTAGGACAAGGAAGGTTGCCTCTGGTAGGACAAGGAAGGTTGCCTCTGGTAGGACAAGGAAGGTTCCTCTGGTAGGACAAGGAAGGTTGCTCTGTAGGACAAGGAAGGTTGCTCTGGTAGGACAAGGAAGGTTTCTCTGGTAGGACAAGGAAGGTTGCTCTGGTAGGACAAGGAAGGTTGCTCTGGAGGGCAAGGAAGGTTCCTCTGGTAGGACAAGGAAGGTTCTCTGGTAGGACAAGGAAGGTTGCTCTGGTAGGACAAGGAAGGTTGCTCTGGTAGGACAAGGAAGGTTGCTCTGGTAGGACAAGGAAGGTTCCTCTGTAGGACAGGAAGGTTGCTCTGGTAGGACAAGGAAGGTTGCCCTGTAGGACAAGGAGGTTGCCTGGTAGGACAAGGAAGGTTGCCTCTGGTAGGACAAGGAAGGTTCCTGGTAGGACAAGGAAGGTTCCTCTGGTAGGACAAGGAAGGTTGCTCTGGTAGGAAAGGAAGGTTGCTCTGTAGGACAAGGAAGGTTCCTCTGGTAGGACAAGGAAGGTTGCTCTGGTAGGACAAGGAAGGTTGCTCTGGTAGGACAAGGAAGGTTGCCTCTGGTAGGACAAGGAAGGTTGCTCTGGTAGGACAAGGAAGGTTCCTCTGGTAGGACAAGGAAGGTTGCTCTGGTAGGACAAGGAAGGTTGCTCTGGTAGACAAGGAAGGTTGCTCTGGTAGGACAAGGAAGGTTGCCTCTGGTAGGACAAGGAAGTTCCTCTGCTGTAGGACAAGGAAGGTTTGCCTCTGGTAGGACAAGGAAGGTTGCCTCTGGTAGGACAAGGAAGGTTCCTCTGGTAGGACAAGGAAGGTTGCTCTGGTAGGACAAGGAAGGTTGCCTCTGGTAGGACAAGGAAGGTTGCCTCTGGTAGGACAAGGAAGGTTGCCTGGAGGAAAGGAAGTTCCTCTGGTAGGACAAGGAAGGTTCCTCTGGTAGGACAAGGAAGGTTGCCTCTGGTAGGACAAGGAAGGTTGCTCTGGTAGGACAAGGAAGGTTCCTCTGGTAGGACAAGAAGGTTGCTCTGGTAGGACAAGGAAGGTTGCCTGTAGGACAAGGAAGGTGTCCTCTGTAGGACAAGGAAGGTTGCTCTGGTAGGACAAGGAAGGTTGCCCCTGGTAGACAGAAGGAAAGAAGGTTGCTCTGGTAGGACAAGGAAGGTTGCCTCTGGTAGACAAGGAAGGTTGCTCTGGTAGGACAAGGAAGGTTGCTCTGGTAGGACAAGGAAGGTTCCCTGGTAGGACAAGGAAGGTTCTCTGGTAGGACAAGGAAGGTTGCTCTGGTAGGACAAGGAAGGTTGCCCTGGTAGGACAAGGAAGGTTGCCCTGTAGGACAAGGAAGGTTGCCCTGGTAGGACAAGGAAGGTTGCTCTGGTAGGACAAGGAAGGTTGCCTCTGGTAGGACAAGGAAGGTTGCTCTGGTAGGACAAGGAAGGTTGCCCTGGTAGGACAAGGAAGGTTGCTCTGGTAGGACAAGGAAGGTTGCTCTGGTAGGACAAGGAAGGTTCCTGGTAGGACAGGAAGGTTGCCCTGGTAGGACAAGGAAGGTTGCTCTGGTAGGACAAGGAAGGTTCCTCTGGTAGGACAAGGAAGGTTGCTCTGGTAGGACAAGGAAGGTTGCCCTGGTAGGACAAGGAAGGTTGCTCTGGTAGGACAAGGAAGGTTGCTCTGGTAGGACAAGGAAGGTTGCTCTGGTAGGACAAGGAAGGTTGCCTCTGGTAGGACAAGGAAGGTTGCTCTGGTAGGACAAGGAAGGTTGCCCTGGTAGAAAAGGAAGGTTGCCCTGGAGGACAAGGAAGGTTGCTCTGGTAGGACAAGGAAGGTTCCTCTGGTAGGACAAGGAAGGTTGCTCTGGTAGGACAAGGAAGGTTGCCCTGGTAGGACAAGGAAGGTTGCCCTGGTAGGACAAGGAAGGTTGCTCTGGTAGGACAAGGAAGGTTGCCCTGGTAGGACAAGGAAGGTTGCTCTGGTAGGACAAGGAAGGTTGCTCTGGTAGGACAAGGAAGGTTGCTCTGGTAGGACAAGGAAGGTTGCCTCTGGTAGAAAGGAGGTTGCCCTGAAGGAAGGTTGCTCTGGTAGGACAAGGAAGGTTCCTCTGGTAGGACAAGGAAGGTTGCTCTGGTAGGACAAGGAAGGTTGCCCTGGTAGGAAAGGAAGGTTCCTCTGGTAGGACAAGGAAGGTTGCTATGGTAGGACAAGGAATGTTGTCCTTGTAGGACAAGGAAGGTTCCTCTGGTAGGACAAGGAAGGTTGCTCTGGTAGGACAAGGAAGGTTGCTCTGGTAGAACAAGGAAGGTTGCCCTGGTAGGAAAAGGAAGGTTGCTCTGGTAGGACAAGGAAGGTTGCTCTGGTAGGACAAGGAAGGTTGCTCTGGTAGGACAAGGAAGGTTGCTCTGGTAGGACAAGGAAGGTTCCTCTGGTAGGACAAGGAAGGTTGCTCTGGTAGGACAAGGAAGGTTGCCCTGGTAGGACAAGGAAGTTCCTTGGTAGGACAAGGAAGGTTGCCTGGTAGGACAAGGAAGGTTGCCCTGGTAGGACAAGGAAGGTTGCTCTGGTAGGACAAGGAAGGTTGCCCTGGTAGGACAAGGAAGGTTGCTCTGGTAGGACAAGGAAGGTTGCCCTGGTAGGACAAGGAAGGTTGCTCTGGTAGGACAAGGAAGGTTGCTCTGGTAGGACAAGGAAGGTTCCTCTGGTAGGACAAGGAAGGTTGCCCTGGTAGGACAAGGAAGGTTGCCCTGGTAGGACAAGGAAGGTTCCTCTGGTAGGACAAGGAAGGTTGCCCTGGTAGGACAAGGAAGGTTGCCCTGGTAGGACAAGGAAGGTTGCCCTGGTAGGACAAGGAAGGTTGCCCTGGTAGGACAAGGAAGGTTGCCTCTGTAGGACAAGGAAGGTTGCCCTGGTAGGACAAGGAAGGTGCTCTGGTAGGACAAGGAAGGTTGCTTGTAGGACAAGGAAGGTTGCCTCTGTAGGACAAGGAAGGTTGCTCTGGTAGGACAAGGAAGGTTGCCCTGGTAGGACAAGGAAGGTTGCTCTGGTAGGACAAGGAAGGTTGCCTCTGGTAGGACAAGGAAGGTTGCTCTGGTAGGACAAGGAAGGTTGCCCTGGTAGGACAAGGAAGGTTCCTCTGGTAGGACAAGGAAGGTTGCTCTGGTAGGACAAGGAAGGTTGCCCTGTAGGACAAGGAAGGTGCTCTGGTAGGACAAGGAAGGTTGCCCTGGTAGGACAAGGAAGGTTGCCCTGGTAGGACAAGGAAGGTTGCTCTGGTAGGACAAGGAAGGTTCCTCTGGTAGGACAAGGAAGGTTGCTCTGGTAGGACAAGGAAGGTTGCCCTGGTAGGACAAGGAAGGTTGCTCTGGTAGGACAAGGAAGGTTGCCTGGTAGGACAAGGAAGGTTGCCTGGTAGGACAAGGAAGTTTGCCCCTGGTAGGACAAGGAAGGTTGCCCTGGTAGGACAAGGAAGGTTGCCCTGGTAGGACAAGGAAGGTTTCCTGGTAGGACAAGGAAGGTTGCCTGGTAGGACAAGGAAGGTTGCCTCTGGTAGGACAAGGAAGGTTGCCTCTGGTAGGACAAGGAAAGGTATGCATCTGTAGGACAAGAAATTGTGCTCTGTAGGACAAGTGAAGTTAAAGTTGTAGACAAGGATCATTGTGTAAGAACAAGGAAGCGTTATCCTTAGGGACAAAGGTTTGCCCTCCTGGTAGTTTACAAGAAGCGTTTTAGCCCTGTAAGACGGAAGGTTGCATCTAATGACAAGTTGAAGTTCCTGATATTTCGGATGCAAGGAAGTTCCCTGGTATGGACTAAGAAGGTTCTCTGGATGACAAGGAAGGTTAGCTCCTGGTAGGACAATGTCAAAAAGGACTCTGGTAATGTGATTCTAGATAAGACCAGTTTCCTCTGAACATTCAAGCAAGATTCATCTGTATGACAATGTAACAGGTTCCCCTTGTATGTCACAATGGATTCAAAACCCTGAATACTTCAGAAGTCCTGTATGAAATTACCAGTAGACAATCATCTAAGTATGACTAAAGTGCAACGTCCTCTAATTATACATATGATTGTGGCTAACATTTCCTCTCCAGTAGTCTTCCTATCAATGCCATGTAGCTAACCTATTAACTGCCTTGAAAAATCGTTCTATCAACTAATGACATTAGTTGTCACTAGTCCTTATTACTTTAATTCAACAGTTTGCCCGGATATACAATGACATATCTCTACACTGAAGAATTTAAAGACCCTGAGGACATCCAGCGGTGCCAGTGATACAACCACGTCTAGTAAGGACCAATGCATCATGTACTATTTGCAACTAGGTCACCATTGTCCATCTGATTCTACGCATCTTCACAGGATTTGTGAAATTGACAAACATAAGACTCAACAGGTTATTACCCTTCTGGTTTTCACAATTCCACTAAACATTGAACTCCTTTCTAAAGAGCCTATGCATTCTAATATCCCACCTCATTTGAATAGTTTCCAACTCAATAACCTAGACTTAACAGTTTCCCAGAACAAACCATGTGGCAACAATTTCTCCAGTATTAAGCCTAACAGCTCCCTCAACTGCGTTGGCCAGTGCTCCCACACCACACCTAGATAAGTGAACCCCATCCCTGGCATACATGTCATTTCTGCCATACAAGAGGTCCCAGTTGTCAATGAATGTTACCGCATTTTCCTTACAGTATTTGTCCAGCCAGCAATTGACACATAACATAAGAACATAAGAAAGGAGGAACACTGCAACAGGCCTGTTGGCCCATACTAGGCAGGTCCTTTACAATTCATCCCACTAACAAACATTTGACCAACTCAATTTTCAAAGCCACCCAAGAAACAAGCTCCGATGCAAGTCCCACTCAAATCCAACCCCTCCCACTCATGTACTTATCCAACACCAATTGCTCTTGACAAACATTCATTTCCAACTCCTCTCCTTGGCAAAATGCCACATATGACAGGTTTCCCACCCTTCCTCCTAATTATTGCTGACCTATACCTGCTAATCAGGTCCTCACTCCTACGTCTGCCAACATCGTTGCCTCCAACACTGAGACAGATAATAGGATTGCTCCCATTACCAGTGGCAGGGCAACATGGAACCAAGCTGAGGATCAAGAAAACGGTTGGAGAGGCAGAAACAACGAGAAACCAGAAGACTACCGTGGAAACTTCCAACCCATTCTCCGTGCTACCTGACGAATGTGAGTGTTCTACTGGGAGCATCACGAAGGACGACGCCAAGGAAGGTGAAAACATTGTTGTTGTTGGGGATAGCCAAGTTAGGTACATGGATAGGGCATTCTGCTTGAAGGATAGGAGTTGGAGGCAGAGAGTGTTTTCCTGGGGCTGGGATGAAGGATATTGTTAGCCGTCTGGATGACATCAGGAGAGGTAATGGGAGCAATCCTTTTATCTGTCTCAATGCTGGAGGCAACGATGTTGGCAGACGTAGGAGTGAGGACCTGATTAGCAGGTATAGGTCAGCAATAGAGATAATTAGGAGGAAGAGTGGGAAACCTGTCATATGTGGCATTTTGCCAAGGAGAAGAGTTGGAAATGAACGGTTGTCGAGAGAAATTGGTGTCAAATTGGTTGCTGGACAAATACTGTAAGGAAAATGCAGTAACATTCATTGACAACTGGGACCTCTTCTATGGCAGAAATGACATGTATGCCAGGGATGGGGTTCACTTATCTAGGTGTGGGGTGGGAGCACTGGCCAACGCAGTGGAGGGAGCTGTTAGGTCTTTAAACTAGGAATAGTTAGTGGTATGGGTTTTGGCGGGAAAACTGTGAAGTCGCGGGGTAGTAATATGAGTACTAGGAGAACTAGTAATAGGCAAAATGAGGTGGATATTGGAAAGCCAGTGGCACTAATTGACAAGGACAGTAATAGGTTTAGTGGAATAACAGAAAGGAGCAGGAAGGTTAAAGAGAGAGGAGGGTCTTTAAATATTTATTACACAAATAGTCGCAGTGCTAGGAATAAGATGGACGAGTTGAGACTAGTTGCTAGTGCAGGTAACATTGATGTATTTGCCATTACTGAGGCGTGGTTTAATTCAAAAAGTCGGGACATGTCTGCAGAAGTGACATTCAGGGTTTTAAATTGTTCCAAGTAGATAGAAGTGTCGGGAAGGGGGGTGGGGTGGCACTGTATGTCCGAGATCGCTCTAACTGTTGCATAAAAACGGGTATTAAGTCTGAAGTAACACATACAGAGTCTGTTTGGATAGAATTTTCAAAGGGGCAAGAAAAATTATTTTTAGGTGTGATATACCGTCCCCAAATTTAGATAGGGACCAGGGGAGACTACTGTGGGAGGAAATTGTTAGGGCCACAAGGCACGATAATGTAGTAATTCTAGGAGACTTTAACTTTAGTCATATTGATTGGAATTTCTTGACTGGGAATTTAGAATCATACGATTTCTTAGAAGTAGTTCAGGATTGTTTTTTGAAGCAGTTTGTGACAGAACCTACAAGGGGTAATAACCTGCTTGACTTAGTTCTGGCAAACAATGAATCCCTTTTTAATAATTTAGAAGTTTCAGAGGAACTGGGTGCTAGCGACCACAAATCAATTACATTTTTCAAACCATTCATCACAACTGTCAGACACTGCAGCATCATGGGATCTTCTTACAAAGAATTCTTCAACGCTTGTTCAACCTTTGGACAAAGACCTACTTCGACTAGTGG
>NC_069403.1:94866866-94926514 GCF_026875155.1 Cherax quadricarinatus
TTTTTGGAGAATTATTTTATTATAAATTTAAACACTAACCTTGTCACGTAATAGTTGGGTAAGGAAGAATACCTATGTTCATGTCACATGGCTAAGGAGGGACTACTGACTGGAGCGGTGCTCACCATAATTTCGACAGGAGCAATATGTGCCTTTTGCACCGGCCAGTTAATTTTGTCCACCAGCCAACTTGGCCCTTTAAACCACGATAAAGCACTCACAAATTTTTCATAAGTCAAGCCTCGAGACAAGAAGTCAGCCGGATTCTCGTCACCAGGAATGTGATTAAAGGTTAACATATGCTGACCCAAACTGTTATATTTCTCCTGCATTTGATTGATTTCAGCGACTCTGTTTTGTACATACACAATCTTACTGTTACCATTACGAATCCATTGTAAGGATACCTCGTTATCAGACCAAATTACGGTGTCGCTGATATTTATCTCTCGCAATTTTTTTCTTATATAATTGGCTAATTTGACACCTACATAAATGGCCGTTAATTCCAACTGAGGTAAGGTACGTGATTTGATTGGAGCCACACTTAGCCTTAGACATAACAGAAGAAATGGCACTATTACATTGAAGGTAAGCGACTGCTCCATATGCTAATTCGAAGCATCGCAAAAAATGTGGAGTACATTTTCTCCATCTTGACTGGCCACATTACGTGGGAACTCCAACATTGGTAATTTTACATATTCACCTATTAGTTCTTCCCACCTTTCAACAAATTCCTCAGGTAGGGTTTCATCCCAAGCACATTAAGCTTCCATGCCTTTCAACAATTTCCTCAGGTAAGTGGGGACACTAAGCCTAGTGGATCGAAGCATTTTGAAACTTCCCCCAAGTAAGACTCTTGGTTAATTTATTGGGCATACTGTAGTTATTAGACTTTAACGATAACAAGTCTCTCTCTGTGTCCCAAGTCAGTCCCAGCACATTACTATATTTAGACACTTCAACTCCAGGGTTGTCTTTATTTATTTGAGCCCTTAAACTGGACGAATTACTGTTCCATTCCCTCAGGGGCATATTTGCACCTTGCATTATTTCATTAGCCCTTCATATATGCTCATTAGTTCCTCTTCAGTAGACGTCACCCCCAGGAAATTGTCCACATAAAATTGTTTACCCATTACTCCACTCAGTGGACCACCCGTACGCTTAAGGTGTGCATTTATCGTTGCCTGGAGTAGGAACGGACTGGAGGTAGCACCAAACAATACACTCCTGAAGCAAAAGTCTTCAGGGGACTAAGTGGGTCATTAGGATTCTCGGGCCATAAGAACCTAGTGCAATCCCCGGGCAGCCTCCTGCAGACCCACTCTCAGGAAAGCTTTACTTATGTCCCGTAAAGGCATAATTCTTAAACCCTGAAGTTTAATATGTCTCCCAGTTTTTCCGTCAACGATGGACCTGTCATCAAACAGTCATTCAAACTAGGTACATTTTTGTTACTCCTGGCACTACAATTAAACACAATCCTCAGAGGAGTGGTCTTAGAATCCTTCTTCACTCCGTGATGTGGCAAATAGTGACCATAAATCTGGGCTGTTCGGGAGGTACCTCTCTATGCATTTATTATTTAATGCTCATTAGTTATTTTATCGAAAGCAGCAACAGTTCTGGTGTTCTTGCTCAGTTCGTGAGTGAGCCTTTAATTGTCCATACGCCAATCGAGTATTAGGTTGGTAGGTCTGGATGGTTCAGCTTTTTTCCATGGAAGTTCACCAGTATTGTCCAGATATCAAAGTTAACATCTTCTGGTAAAGGAATCATCTGGACTTCTTCATTTCATTGATCCCTATGCTGTCCAATTTCCCATGAATTTATACAAGGTTCAACTTCATCCTCTATTGAAGTATATTTTTTCTGGCGGGTGATATTTCATGGGAGTAAGACACACCGTTAACTGTATATATGGCTCCTCCAGTCATTCATTATCAGTACGAGGAAGCCTGCCAGACATCACGTGCCTCCTGCGGTCCTTTAGAAGGGTGACTCCGCCATTTCTTTGTCATACCCTTACAAAGGTGGCATAATGGTCACTATATGAAAATATTATGGGGCCCCACAGAATCTTTTTTTACCACCAGAAGGTGCAAATTTACCTTACTTGAAAGCCTTTCAGTGCATTACCATGCACTATTGTAGATATTTTCTCTGGGAGCTATACGCAAATTACGGCATTATAGTTTTCTCTCACTGCCCAGCCATGAGTTAATAACCTGTGTCGTATGACTGGGCCTTCTTATTCGAAGAAAGCCAGATAACTTTGAGTATGCAGGATCTCCCAGTTGTACCTTCATCCCTTAAGGCAATACGTTTTATGAGGTACGGTTGGATCCTGATCCAGTAATGCTGGTTACAGTTTTGGATTTACGCCGTTTATCATTAATCAACATCCAACACAGGTAAAGCTACCTCAGCTAGGCCATCATTACCGACATTAGCTGCAATCTTTTTCGGTTGGCTATGTTGTGTCCGGGGTTATTATCACTATCAGTACTATTGTTTACCATCATTACGATTAGGATCTGCCTATTACACTAGCTATGTGGTGTCTTCCCTTGTTGACACTGTAAACATGGTGCATGTTAGCATGGTCAAAATCCCTTACATTATGATTTCCTAGACACCTGATACACCTAGCAAGCTCTTCCAATCTTTCCACTTTAACATCCCATGAATTTTAGGCATTACAGTTCTTAGAGAAATGAGTACCGTTGCAGAAGATACAATCTCTCCTTTCTTTTCCTGACCTCTTATCAACTAGGCTACCCTTATTGTGGTACTTCCTCCTCTTGCTTTGATGTGGAGAACCATTATTACTGGCCCCTGTCACTTGATATGTGCCTACGTAACCCGTTTAGTAGGTGACTTATGATTATTGATATTGGGATAGTTTCCTTTTGTGGAACTTGACAGGTGCACTGGGGTCTGTAGACGTGGTATTCCTAGAGGTAATGGGTTGGCTGGTCTGCAGTTCGACAATTAGCTCCTGCAGGCCCACTCTTATTTCTTCCAACCCGAAGTAACCCTTGTGATATCTGTTAAATAGCCACTCGAATGTCTTGTGGTTCAATTTATTCTGAATCAAGGCACTCAACAACCACTCTGCTCCCTCCAGATCATATTTATTAATCAAGGTCTTAAGAGTGCTTTCTAGTTTGATCCTAAATTGCTGTAAGCCGTTGCGGTTGTGATCTGGAGTCTTCAAACTAACCAAATTAGCTACTAGATCCAGCCTACTTTGCTCCAAGTTACCATAAGTGACCTCCAACAAGTCAACCGCCTCACTATAGGAGTCATCTACATTTGGGAATGCTTGTATGAGAACATGTGCATCTCCCCTTACTTGTCCCTTTACGTAGCATAATTTGGTAACACTTGCAAGATCACTCCTATCATGTATGACTGCTTTAAAGATAGACCAAAACTCCTCCCAGTTTTCTCCCCGGATTAAACACAGGCATGCATAATTCTGGGAGTTTTGGTAGACACCTCTGATTTTCCTTACTAGGTTGACCAACAACATTGTTTACACCCTTCAGCTTCTCCAAAGCCTTAGTTTTGCAGGACACAATGTTGTCCTCCACTTCATAATATTGATCCAGCAGCCGCTCCCTTTCAGCATCATCGGCACAATTCACCAGAAGATCGCTCTCACAGTCCTTATACCATAGTTTATATGACTCATATCTATTTTCTAAGGCATCTAGGTGTAACTTTAACTCATCAGGGTTTACCGTTTCTTGTCCCATTAACTCCATACACTTTTTGTATGATTTAGTAACATGACCCTTCCGAGCTTGTAGTGACGCTTTCTTTGCTTTGGCATCCATGGACTTGCCAGCCACACTAACTTCCTCAGACCCAGCCATGGTTAGAGAATTAATAATCACCAATTATACAACTTAAGTAGACACCTTGTGAGAGTAATTCTTGTACTTTACTCTTGTATAAATCCTAGCCACCCATGTGCTAGTAATTAATTGGGCTAACTATCATCTACCACACGACCGATTAAATTTGTGTACCCTATACCCACTTTCTTCAATTAGTCACTTAATTATTAAATAATTAATTCAGTTAATTTTTCACTGATTGCATCCGGTTCAGGAAGGACCAGCGGGCAGATATGGAAAATTTTATAGGGTGTTACCTGTATGTACCTCAGCATTACATGCATACGAGTAATCTCATTGGGAGACAACAACTACAGTGGACCCCCGCATAACGATTACCTCCGAATGCGACCAATTATGTAAGTGTATTTATGTAAGTGCGTTTGTACGTGTATGTTTGGGGGTCTGAAATGGACTAATCTACTTCACAATATTCCTTATGGGAATAAATTCGGTCAGTACTGGCAACTGAACATACTTATGGAATGAAAAAATATCGTTAACCGGGGATCCACTGTATATGGTTTACCGTAGTCCCCCCGTGTAGACATGTGAGAAAACTTACCCACCCCTGGTCACTACAGGTGGCCTTCGACACTCACAATCTTATCCATATCTATCCGAGACCAATGTAAATTGGATAGCACCCAGAAGTACGGCACTACTAATTAATTTATTTATTTATTTATTTCCAATTTGAGCACACATACAGAGGTACAAAAAAATACAGATAAGAGCAGTATGCCAAAGCCACTTATACTATGCATAGCATTACGGGCTGACTTAAAATTAACTTAAGATTAACTAAGCAATGATGAAATCAGTGATAAAACATTAATGTAAACAGATTACTATAAAGCACAAGTGAGTATTACAAAGACAGGTCATATGGTTGCATTCAGTTAGGTAGTGATTCTGTTAGGTAGTGTATTTAAAAAATAATAAAGTTAGATTCGGTTTTAGGTTTAGCATTTATGTGATATAATTGTGAGAAACATTTAAGATATACAATTTATAAGGTTCAGTTATTCAGTATTTATTTGGTTTTGGGTGAGTAAGTGATCTTTGAGAAGAGACTTGAATTTATAAACAGGTAGTGTTTCTTTTATATTTACAGGTAATGAATTCCAGATTTTAGGGCCTTTTATGTGCATTGAGTTTTTGCATAGTGTGAGATGGACACGAGGAACATCAAAGAGTGATCTGTGCCTTGTGTTATGGTCATGTGTTCTGTTGAGGTTGGCAAGGAGATGTTTGAGGGGAGGGTTAATATCAGAGTTAAGTGTTCTATGTATGTATAGGTGCAGTAATAAGTATGGATGTTTTGTATGGTGAGTAGGTTTTAGTGTATTGGAATATTGGTGAGTGTGCTGCTGTAGTGAGAATTTTTTATCATTCTAACTGCAGCCTTTTGTTGAGAAATTTAGTGGTCTGAGAGGGGTTAATTGTTGTTGGCCCATGCACAAATTCCATAGGTGAGTAGGGGTAAATAAGAGAGTGATATGGGGCCCAGGAGGGCTGACTGGGGAAAAACATAGTACCGTATTCTCGATAGTATGCTACAGTTTAGAAATTTTCTTAGAAAATTTGTTGTATATGTGTATGAAATTTGGTCTTTATCAAGGTGGATTCCTAAGATTTTTCCCTCTGTTGTTTTGTGATAGGTGATCCGTTTATCATTATGTTAAGAGGGGGAACTGTTTGCTCTGTTACCAAAATGAATGAAGTAGGTTTTGTCAATGTTTAGTGTAAGTTTGTTAGTCCTCATCCAGGTAGTATTTTGTAATTCGGTATTTCAGTATTGGCTAGCGTGACTGGGCTCGGGTGGGGAGAAGACGTATGTAGTGTCATCTGCAAATAGTGTGGGTTGAGTAATTGCGAAGCATTTGGAAGGTCATTTATGTATAGGAGAAGAGAAGAGGGCCAAGGACACTTCCCTGTGGGACACCAACTGTAATTGGTTGCGCAGAAGAGTTTGCCCCATTTGCGTACACATATTGGCTTCTGTTGCTGAGGTATGACTTGAGGTAGTTGAGGGAGTGCCCTCTTATACCATAGTGTGACAATTTTACGTGGAGCAAGCCCATGGTCAACGGTATCAAAAGCTTTACGTAAGTCAATGAAGATCCCCAGTGGGACTTCTTTTTTCTCTATTGCAGTGTATATATGTTCTAGCATGTGTATAATAGCATCATTAGTATTTTTATTAGGCCTGAATCCAAATTGGCAGAGGTTGAGTATGTTTTGGGAGATAAGGTAGGAGTAGATTCGTTTATGAATTAATTTTTCAAAGATTTTTGAGAGAGGGTGTAAGTTGGATATTGGCCTATAGTTATTCAACTCTGTTTGGTCTCTCCTTTGTGGATCGGGGTGACCTTGCTATTTTGAGTACTGTAGGGAAGGTGGAGGATTCAAAAGGATTTGTTAAAGAGTGTTGCAATGATTGGTGATAGCACTTGTGACATTTTTTGTATATAAAGGGTGGTAAGGTATTTTAATCTCCTGCCTTGTTTTTTAGTGCGTTGATAATAAGGGAGACTTCGTATGGGTTAGTCGGAGCTAGGAACAGTGTGTTCAGGTAGTTGCCGGTGAGGTAGTCATTTGGTGGGGTATCTGAGCTTGGGATTTTATTGGCAAGGTTTTGTCCTATAGTGGAGAAGAATCATTGAGTTGTTTGCTGTTTCTGTTGGTGGGAGTTGGGGTTCATCTGATTTTGCTAATTTTATTTCGCTATTTCGTGATATCTTTTTTGTTCCAGAATTTCTGATAGGGTTTTCCAGGTCTTTTTTATATCACCCCGTAAGTTGGATAATCTGTTCTCATAATACAATTTTTTTGCCCTTCTTATCAGGCTGGTTAGGATTGACGAGTAACGTTTTGTTTGGTCTCTGGTCATGTGACCCATTCTGTACTGTTTTTCATATTGGTGTTTTTGTATTTATGATTTGAGAATGCTGGGTGTTAGCAGGGACTGTTCAGTCTCTTTGCTGTCATCTGTTTAGTTTTTTTAGGGCAGTGCTTGTTATAGAGGTATTGGGGTTTTTTTAGAAAATTTTTTAATTTCAATTTTCAATAACTGTATAGGTTTTTTGCCAGTGTGCCAAAAAAAATGTTTGCTTTTTGCTTTTTGTGAAAATTAAATTTAAAGGCTGCCTCGGTTTTTGAAGTCCCAAGGTGACTTTAGTATTTTTCCCTTGGGGTTTTTTTTACCAAGGGGTTTTATGAGGGGAAAATAGGGTAGTGGTTGGGGGTATTTTCTGAATTATGCCCGATTTTAAAGGGGTTTTGGGGGTTTTTTTTCCCGATGTGGGAAGTAGGGAAACACTAAATCTGTAAAATCTTGAAAAGGGTTTTTTTAATTTTTGGGGTAAAATAAAAGTTAATCAATTTTGTTTGTGAATTCAAATAAGTGTGGGTTTCCCGGCTTTCAGGAGATTTATATTGAATTTACCTGAGGTAGTAAGTGACTTTGGGTTTAAAGGGTGCATCAGTTATCATATTCCTAGTTTTTTACTAAATTGGCTAATGTTTGGGCTGTGGAACTCTGTAGAAGTTTTAAACAATGTGAGAGGCTTTGTAGTAATTGGATTTTAATTTTTGCTATTATATTTTCCCCAAGTTTATCCCCCTTTTGCAAGTATTAGTGATACATTGGGAGTTGGTTTGAGTAATAAATGGGGGTGCCACCCCCCCCTTTTTGGGCCCGGCCTACAGTTGTGTATGGTGTGTAAACCCGGGAAAGGCAAATTTTCATTGTACATCAGGCCCTTTTGCCAGGTTTCAGTTAGTGTAAGAGGACATTTGGCATTTAAAAGGAAATTTTTTTTAAAGCTATAGGTCATTGTTAAAGCTTGCTTAAAGATTGTTTTTTTTGTTAAAGGGTAGTTTTGTTGTTGGGTTTGGGACGGGGAAAAGCCTTTGATTGTTCTGCAAATGTATTAATTTTAAATAACTGTTTTTTTTCATTTTAAAAACATTTAAAAAAGAGGTTGGTAACAGGATCAATTCTTGTTTAAACCATAATTTTGTAGTGAAACAAAGTTGGGAAAAAAAATAAAAAAAAAGTAAAAGTCTTAAGCAAAAAAATAGCACCTGGATTATTTAAAAAAATGAAAATATGAGCTAAGGGGGCTAAAACAAATTAAAAATATGATCAAAATTGTGGGGGGGTTGGGGAAAAATTTTGGGAGTTGTTAGAAAATATAAGGTAATTTTTTTAAAATTAAAAAAAAAGTATAAAAATTTTAATAAAAAAATGGGAAATAATATAGGTTGTTGGGGAAAAAATAAAGTGGTAATCAAATAAAAAAGAGCTTTTGGATATAATGGCAAAAATTTTTGAAATTATTCTACTTTAGCAATAAAATAGCACCTTTATTATTTTAACAATTTGAATAAAAAAACTAGGAAAGTTATATAAAGCTAAAAAAAGGGAAAATTATAAGGGCTAAAATTGGTTAAAGGTTAAAACAAAAATTAAAAAGGACAGAAGGTTGGAAATTTTTAAATAAACTTATAATATAAAATACAATTTTTAAAAAATTTCTTGCCCAAATTTCCCAGAGTTTGGGATAGGGTTTTTGACAAAATCAAGATTATAAAAAAATTTTTAAATTTTACAAAAAAAAATTCACAATTTAAAAATACCAAAGAATAATAGTAAAAAAAAAAACAAAGGGAAAAGCTTGGGTTTTAATATGAAAGTAAGAAAGGGGGACAGGTACACAGGTTCAAAAGGGTTATATTTAAAAGGGGGGGTTTTAATATAAAAACTTGAAAAATTTTGGCCCACAAAATTTATGGGAAGTATAAAATAATTTTTTAAAGGACAAAAGTAAAATTGACTGGTAGGGAAAAATGGGTTTAAAAAAAATTTAATTTTGTAATTAAATGAAATTTCAAAAAAGTGGGAAAAAATAAGTTTATTTCATTCAATAATTTCAAATGGTAGTTAAAAATTTAGGTTTTAAAGGCATTTCAAAGGGAATTAAGAGTAATTAGGATGTAAAAAGGGTATTAAAACCGGTAAAGGTTTAATTTGACAAGTAATGGTTTTAAAAGTCAAAAAAGTTTTAAAAGTAAAATTTAAATTTTTGTAAAAATGATATTTATTAATTTTGTAAGTAATACAATTGATATATTTAGAAAAAATTAGAGTAATATGGGAAAGAGAAAGTATCAAATTTAGCTAATGTTTAAGCGAACAATAGTAAATTTAAAAAAACATAAAGGTGAATTATTTCTTTCTAGTAAAATCACAAAAGAGGGGTTTATTATTTTAAATTTTTTTAAAAGGGTTTTACAATTTTAAATTTAAAGGCAAAAAGGGGCAAAAAAAACACTACCCCTAAAGTGGCTTTTAGGGTTGGGCATTGTTTTTTGTAGTTTTTCTTTGAATTTTGTATCCCTTTAGAAATCGGATAGAACATTCCGTTTGTGAATTTTTTTAAAAGATAATTTTTTAGTTTAACTTAATGAAGGGGGGGAGGGAAGGTTTTACACATGGTTTATATCCATCAAAGAAAAAACATTTGTACATAATCCCACCACTTACCAGATATTCTCTGGTCACTTGATGTAGCTGGATTACCCATAACCTATCCAATTACAACATACCTAACTGGCCAGTATCAGTCTGCTATAACTAGAAGGGTTACTTAACTGTGGGTGATTGATACTCCTTATTTCCTCCATTCACCATCTCATTTCGATGTCTTGCTACACCAACACGGTTCTTATTCCAGCAGGACGAGGTATCCGTTGGTTTGTCCTGGTTTAGAAGTCGTGACTCAATAAACTTCACTATCCTCGGGATGGGAACAACGTGGTCTAGCGTGTTCACTCGGAGCAAGGCGACTTATTTCACTTCACGGATTCTCTTAACTTAATGTTATTATCACTGATTACATTACCATTCACAAGACAATTTATTATACACATTAGAGGTCACTCCATTAAGATCTGAGACCGATGAGTGAGGATTAACTCACGTGTAATTTTCCCTGGACACATTCCATGGCGGTGCACCCATCACCCCCGGTCCTACCATTATTCACTAATTTTACCACTTATTACAGCGGTGCCGCCAACCCCTGCCCTGAGTCGACCTGTCCTCTCCGCACATCCGCGCAGGCGCAGGGCGAACCCGGTTGGTTCTATTCAAAATACAAATACATTTTGACCCAAATCAACACATTAAACACTTATTAGGCACTATAGCTTCAGAAATTAAATAATTTCCACATTTATGGTGCAGTATGAGTGTATATCACAGTTAGCCCTGTGCTATACTCCGTTTTCTCTAATACAAGCCACCAAGACAAGGATAGGAGAATGGTACAGTGGACCCCCGCATAACGATGGCATCACATAGCGATTATTTCGCATACCGCTTACTTTAATTGCAAAAATTTTGCCTCACATACCGCTTAAAAACCCGCTTACCGATTTTCGTCCGAGACGCGTCCAATGTGCGGCCTGAGCCACGCTCACATGTTCCGCCGGTGGCATTGTTTACCAGCCAGCCTCCGCGGTAACATCCAAGCATACAATCGGAATATTTCGTATTATTACAGTGTTTTCGGTGCTTTTTCTGGAAAAAAAAGTGACCAGGGCCCCAAGAAAGCTTCTAGTGCCAACCCTACAGCAATACTGGAGAGAGAGATAAGGGTGAGAATTACAATAGAGATGGAAAAAAAGATCATTTTATAAGTATGAAAGTGGAGTGCATGTCTCCGAGCTGGCCAGGTTGTATAATAAACCCCAATCAACCATCGCTACTATTGGTGGTACAGCTGCTGCTGCTGCTGCTGCACTGTCAGCTGCTGCTGCTGCTGCTGCACTGTCAGCTGCTGCTGCTGCTGCTGTAGCACCGTGTTGGTGTGGCTTATTGAGAATACCAGAAACAATTAACCCCAGAGGATTTGCCACCCAGGATAACCCAAAAAAGTCAGTGTCATCGAAGACTGTCTAACTTATTTCCATTGGGGTCCTTAATCTTGTCTCCCAGGATGCAACCCACACAAGTCGACTAACACCCAGGTGAACAGGGAAAAATGCCTGGAACTAGTGCTCATATTGGTGAATTTAAAGCCAGCAAAGGTTGGTTTGAGAGATTTAAGAATCGTAGTGGCATACACAGTGTGATAAGGCCTGTTCTGGAAGAAAATGCCAAACAGGACCTACAGTACTCAGGAGGAAAAGGCACTCCCAGGACACAGTGTCTCATCAGTCATTGCTGCATCTTCAATAAAGGTAAGTGTCATTTATTCATTTAGTAGACTAGTACATGCACAATATATACTGTGCATGTACTACTCTAGTATTGTGCATGTATCCTTCTCTTTGTGTGTGGGAAAATGTATATTTCATGTGGTAAAAATTTTTTTTTCATACTTTTGGGTGTCTTGCACGGATTAATTTTATTTCCATTATTTCTTATGGGGAAAATTCATTCACATAACGATTATTTCGCATAACAATTACCCCTCTTGCACGGATTAAAATCGTTAACCGGGGGTCCACTGTATTTGTTTACCATATACTCTTCATACCTCCGTCGAACTGCTCGATATTACGCCAAATATTATTTATTCTGGAGTATTTAACATGTTTTATGTTATTTACATTGTTTATTATGTCATATTAGATCAATTGTGATAGGCAAATAAGCTGTAGTGTTGATATTAGAGTAATAATAGAGTATATTCTCCTGCTTCATGAGACTGAGCTAATGGCAACTGACAGAGGCTTCAAAGCCACCTTATCTTTAATGGATAATGTACTGTGTAGGTGCTTTACATAATGAGAAGTATTTCTTTTATTCATTGGAACCATGGCTAAGGCTAAAAGTAAGCAGGTTAAAACAATAAACGGAGAAAAAGAAATTGGAATGACTTATGCAGCAAGTAGCGCCACCAAACAGTATCAGCAGGTTGGTGTGGCGACCCTGGAAATTTGAAATTATGCTAGCCAAAATTAGTGCCAAATAACCGAAGGAACCGAATAACTGATTGCCGGATTTGTGAGGGAGGACTGTATTACAAAGACAGGTCATATGGTCATTTACTGTGTTGCTGTGTAATCAGTAGAATGGAATATTCTGTTAGGTAATGAAGTTAAATAGTAACAAAGTTTGATTGGGTCACAGGTTGATATTTATGAGATACAATAATGAGATACATATATGAGATACAATTTATGAGATACAATTATTCAGTATTTATTTTGTTGTGGGTGAGTAAGTGATTTTTGAGAAGAGACTTGAGTTTATAAACAGTGTTTCTTTTATATTCACAGGTAATGAATTCCAGATTTTAGGGCCTTTTATGTGCATTGAGTTTTTGCATAGCGTGAGATGGACACGAGAAACATCAAAGAGTGATCTGTGCCTTGTGTTATGGTCGTGTGTTCTGTTAAGGTTGGCAAGGAGATGTTTGAGGGGAAGGTTTATGTCAGAGTTAAGTGTTCTATGTATGTAGTAGGTGCAGTAATAAGTATGAATGTTTTGTATTGTGAGTAGGTTTAGAGTTTTGAATATTGGTGGAGTGTGTTGTCTGTAGTGGGAATTTGTTATTATCCTGACTGCAGTCTTTTGTTGGGTGATTAGTGGTCTGAGATGGTTTATTGTTGTTGAGCCCCATGCACAAATTCCATAGGTGAGATAGGGGTAAATAAGTGAGTGATATAGGGCCAGGAGGGCTGACTGTGGAACAAGTACAGTTTTTCTTGATATATGCCACGGCTTGGAATTTTTTTTGGGAAAATTTGTTGTATATGGTTTGAATTTTGAGTCTATTATAAGGTGAATTCCCAAAATTTTTCCCCTGTGTGAGTTTTGTGTAGGTGATCCATTTATCTTTAAAGTTTAGAGACACACTGTGCTCTGTTACCAAAACTAAATGTATAGTGGGTTTTTGTCAATTTTTAGAGTAAATTTTTTTTCCCTCATCCAGGTTGATATTTTCGTAAATTGGGTATTTACAGTAAGGGCTGCATGAGGGGCTCTGAAGTAGACGTATGTAGTTCATCTGCAAAAAAGTGTGGGTTTGAGTATTGCGATGCATTTGGGGGTCTTTATGTATATAAAAAGAGGAGGGCCTAGGATATTCCCGGGGGGACCCAACTGTAATTGGCTTGCGGAAGATTTGCCCCATTTTGACCATTTGGCTTTGTTGCTGAGGGTAACTTGAGGTAGTTGGGGGAGTGCCTCTTATACCAAGTGCGAAAAATTTTACGTGAGCAAGTCAGGGTCAACTGTATCAAAACTTTCCTAAGTCAATAAAGACCCCAGTGGGATTTTTTTCTCTAAGCTGTATAAATATTTTTCTAGCTGTGATAATAGCATCTTTAGTTTTTTTTATTAGGCCTGAACCCAAATTGACAGGGGTTGAGTATGTTGTGGGAGATGAAGTAAGAATAGATACGGTTATGGATTAATGTAAAATTAATGTAAAATAAGACATTTAGTGTGCCCAAGAGTGATTATTATTATGAGTATTGCGTCAGAGTGAGAGATCTTAGCGATTTTAATGGTACCTGGACCCCAGCACGTAAGTTATTTAGGTACAGGTAACTAAGTATAATTATCAAGTATCAAAAAATACGCGAACTCTAAAACACTTGAAATTTTGGAAAGTTCTCTGACATAATAGATGTGGTCTTGGAGAATGTAAACAAACTGGGTGGGGCGCGCTGTATTTGAAATACCGTTTGCCGTATAACAAATTTTGGTCATAATTTGACATCGCCTTTTAGTGGAAAAGCTGTAACAAAATTTGGGGCCAAACGGGGGCCCCTGAAAATTTTACATGCCATGTCATTCAAGAAATGCAATACACGCAAAATGGGCTAATTTTTTAGAAACTAAAATTTAGTTTAGCAACTTTATTATGCGCCCCATACCCATCCTGTGGGCGGTAGTCAAAAGATTACAATGTTATATAATAGGTCTAGGGACTTGGTCCTAAAGTTTTGACAGCTGAACAAGTTACAAAGGTAATGAACTTTTACATGTCTAAATCTGGTCATAACCATGACCAAGTTAATAATGAACAACCTACACAATCATGAAAAAATTACAAAGTAATGAGCCATTCACAGGTCCACACCCGGTCACAACTGAAACAAGTTATTAGTGCAAATATTAATTGTGTGACAGATTACCTGCATGAGGTTTGCAAGTATTAACCTGAATTATTACATGCAAGTAATATGGGTGAGGTAAGTAGAACTTAGCCACAGGACTGTAATTCATTCGATGCCCACTCCTTCATCACTCTCACACAAAGCTTGACCTAACATTAAATTAATAATTAGCATTAACAAAACCAGTAACTCGGGTAAATTATGTGGATTGTATGGACTGCATATGATTTGGCTTGTTGGGTACACAGAATATAACTAATGATACATACATAAATTACAATGGTGTTACAAGAAAAGAAATTTGTGTTATCACTTACTATTGATATTGTAGATGGATCACACCTCAGTGCCTAACAAATAAAATAATTCTACACTGGCCAGCAAGAAATCTATATGAAAAGACAATGGCATACTTTTATTAAAGATTCCCTAGGGAAGAGGATCCAATGAATATAATACAACATAGCCCGAGATGGGATGGATAACAGTGGAGCACAATTTGGGCTCTTGTAAACAAACACAAACAGGGAAAAACTGGGAGAGCAACACCTGAAGCTCACCCCGGTTACCTCTGAGGCCTTGGATATTCCACTGTAAATAAGCCATGATTTGCAAAGAGAAGGATACAAGAAATCTGAAGGAAGAGGTATCTATGGACTAGAAGAATTAGAAAAGCCCACATGTGGAGGCAGCAGAAAACAAACAAGTAGCAAGGGATTGGAATGTAAACCAAGGATGGAAGCTCATGGCAGTCAAAAGTTAAGCAAACTACATTGCAAGGGTAGTGTCTCCACCTGCAGGCAGGTATGATATATGTGTCTACTTTGAGGATTGGGAGGTCTTGGAGGTCAAGCTGTTCCAGAATGCCATTACCACTTATCTGGAAATTATGTTGGGCAATGGTTTGAGGTACAATGGCAGTACCACTACAAGAATTGAGAGAATAATGTTTTTCAATTGTTACAGGAATAGCATCGATAGCTGTAAAGAGAGAAAGATCACGAGCTTTGTCAGCATTCTATAGTGACGTTGTGTGCACCACTCTTGAGAGCATGAAAGGATGTATCTTGATCAACATGGCATAGGAACACCTTGCTATGATCAGATAGTCAGTAGAAAATGTTGGCCGCAGAGTAATAAACTTAGTCCATTGCGTATTTTGAAACAGCGTGGAAGGGCAGTGAGTGTTGTGCCAGTCTTTTCTGGGCAGAGTGAGAAGTAAGTAAAGGAGTATGATCAGTTAATGGTCTTGGGCATTTAGGTGTGGGACCAGAGTTGGTCCAACGTGAAATAGGCGGGCAATCCAAAAATCGCTGCACCATAAAGGGAGAAGCCAGAAGCATGGTCAAAGAAGAGAGAAGGTTGGATGTATCAAGAGAGTCAGGAGGAACCTCAATACCTGGAGTGGGCGATGAAACGGCACCAGCAACAAGGTGCAGTAGCAGAAAGGGGCCTGGGAGAACCTCTTCACTGACTGCTACTAGGTTCTCTCTCTCTCCCTGCACCATAAGCTTTATCAAACCTCATCTTAAAACTATGTATGGTTCCCGCTTCCACTATGTCACTTTCTAGGCTATTCCACTGCCTGACGACTCTCTGACTGAAGAAATACTTCCTAACATTCCAGTGACTCATCTGAGTCATCAACTTCCAATTGTGACCCCTTGTTTGTGTGTCCCATCTCTGGAACATCATGTCTTTGTCCACCTTGTCTATTCCATGCAGTATTTTATATCATTATCATGTCTCTCCTGACCCTCCTGTCCTCCAGTGTCGTCAGGCCAGTTTCCCTTAACCTTTCTTCGTAAGACAATCCCCTTAGCTCTTGTTGCAAACCTTTGCACTTTTTCTAGTTTCTTGATGTGCTTGACCAAGTGTAGATTCCAAACTGGTGCTGCATACTCCAGCACGGGCCTGACGTATATGGTGTACAGCCATGAAATATTCCTTACTGAGGTATCGGAATGCTGTCCTTAGGTTTGCCAAATGCCCGCATGCTGCAGCAGTTATCTGATTGATGTGAGCCTCAGGAGATGTGCTTAATATTATACTCACCCCAAGATCTTTTACCTTGAGTAAGGTTTGCAGTCTTTGACCACCTAGACTATACTCTGTCTGTGGTCTTCTTTGCCTTACCCCGATCTTTATGACTTTGCATTTGGCAGGGTTAAATTCCAGGAGCCAATTGCTGGACCAGGCTTATAGCCTATCCAGGTCGGTCGGTCAGTCGGTCGGTCGGTCTCGGTCTCGGTCTCGGTCTCGGTCTCTCTCTCTCTCTCTCTCTCTGTCTCTCTCTCTCTCTCTCTCTCTCTGTCTCTCTCTCTGTCTCTCTCTCTCTCTGTCTCTCTCTCCTCTCTCTCCTCTCTCTCTCTGTCTCTCTTCTCTCTCTTCTCTCTCTCTCTCTCTCTCTCTCTCTCCTTCTCTCTCTCTCTCTCTCTCTCTCTCTCTCTCTCCTCTCTCTCTCTCTCCTCTCTCTCTCTCTTCTCTCTCTCTGTTCTCTCTCTCTCTCTCTCTGTCTCTCTCTCTTCTCTCTCTGTCTCTCTCTGTCTCTCTCTCTCTCTCTCTCTCTCTCTCTCTCTCCTCTCTCTGTCTCTCTTCTCTCTCTCTCTGTCTCTCTCTCTCTCTCTCTTCTCTCTTCCTCGTCTCTCTCTCTCTCTCTCTCTCTCGTCTCTCTCTGTCTCTCTCTCTCTCTCTCTCTCTCTCTCTCCTCTCTCTCTTCTCTCTCTCTCTCTCTCTCTCTCTCTCTCTCTCTCTTCCTCTCTCTCGGTCTCTCTCTCTCGGTCTCTCTCTCTCTCTCTCTCTTCTCGGTCTCTCTCTCTCTCTCGGTCTCTCTTCTCTCGGTCTCTCTCTCTCTCTCTCGGTCTCTCTCTCTCGGTCTCTCTCTCTTCGGTCTCTCTCTCTCTCGGTCTCTCTTCTCTCTCGGTCTCTCTCTCGGTCTCTCGGTCTCTCTCGGTCCTCGGTCTTCTCTCTCTCTCGGTTTGGTTCTCTAGTCGGTTCTCTCTCAGTTACGGTCTCTCTCCGTGGTCTCCTTGGTCTCTCTCTCTCTCTCTCTCTCTCTCTCTCTTTGAGGTTTGGGAGATTGTATTTGAAGATGTGGTTAAAATAGGTCATTAAAAAAATTAACAGCTCACCAGAAGACAGCAATGGTGAAGGCTCATCAAAAATGGTTTTACACAAATAAACAGCCCAATTTATTCATACAAACTGCAACTGATAACTTGTTTTATGAAGAGGTCGAGAATACGTATGGAAATTAAAGATCTTAGGAAAATGATCACTGTCATGTAAATCTGGGACAACAGATCGGGTAACGTGGAGTGTAGTTGAAGAGAAGCAAATAGTAATCTATTCAATAAAGACTTTGAGTGCGAGGATCAAAATGAAGGGGGAGAGAAGAAAGCCTCTCACCGGTCATCATGAGTCACAGGGAGATCCTTCCCAGAGGAAATGATGAGCATTAAAATTGCCTAACAAGAAGTGTGGTGGAGGTAGAGAAGAAACCAGAAATTCAACATCAGAAATGGATGGTTGAGAAATATACAATGAGTAGACTGTATACCACTTGTTCAAGTAGATATGGGCTGCAGTGCAAAGCAGTGAAGTATGAATAAAGATCTGGTAAAATGGCATACGAAAGTGCACTTTCATTAAATTTCCCACCAGGAAAAGGAGTGGATGAAAGTAATAAGCAACAGCCCAAGATGGGATGGATAACAGGAGTGCAATTTTGGCTCTTGTAAACAGACACAAATGGGAAAACCGGGAAAGCAACACCTGAAGCTCACCCTGGCTAAGCAAGGCTTCGAATATTACACTCTAATTAAATCATGTTTTGTGAAGAGAAGTAAACTGGTAGTGTCAGTAAAGTCTACATGTGGAGACTAGTAGGAGGTTGGCTACAGGATGGAGTGATAGGGTCAGGAGCACCACAGACCAGGCACTCTGCCATCAACCTGCAATTTTTGCCAGGTGGGAAAAGTCCCACAATTTCTACATTGTTGCAACAAAGATATAAATTCCCATACTTGTTAGTGGCATCTTGCTATATAAACAGATGATGGAAGTTCAGAGCAGTCATAAGTTAACTTGGCTATAAGGATAGTTTCTCCATCCAGGGGCAGGTAGTATATAAGTGTCAACCTCAAGAATTGGGAGGTAATGGAGTTTGAGTTGCTCTATAATGTCTGTACACACATTAGGAAACCACACTGAGCTAAGGTATGTTGTGAAACAAGTTCTACTGCAAGAATTGAAACATGTTTATGAATTGTGACAGTAGTATTGTTAGTGATGGTGACGGAGATAATGAGCTTGTCCACCATTGTGCACTGTGACAATCTGCACACTACTCTTGACAACATTAAACATTTTATCCAACATGGTAAAGGAGTGCTTTGTTGATGCCATGGCCTAAAATTTCTCCCAAAATGATGTTTGTTTGTTAGTGTTTCTGTCGTTTGCTATTAACCCCTGGACTGTCGCAACCCCCAATCCTGAGGTGTCTCCTGGTGTCGCAAAATTTCAAAAAAAAAAAAAATTATTTTTCTTATGAAATGATAGAGAATCTTTTCCCGACTGTAATGACACCAAAAAAAAAAAACGAAATTTTATGGAAAACTGACGGAATTATGCTCTCACGAAGTTAGCGACCTCGGCGATATTTACAAATCGGCGATTTCGCCCACTTTGAGCCCTATTTTCGGCTAATTCCGTTGTTCCAGTAGACCAAACTCATAGCTATTTCTTTAGAACTCCATTTTTTCTATCGATTGAGTACAAGAAACTGCCCATTTACTGATTTCAACTACCCAATAATGTGGTCAGAAATTTGCAATTTGGCCAATTTCACAAAAACTAAAAAAATATGACAATTTCAAAATAAGGTCCAGAATGAACAATGCAGACATTCCTGGCTCTAAAACAACATTTTCTTTGTTCATCAGTCATGTCTCCAGGCCCCTCTGATATTACTCTTGCTTTCTATTTTGAATTTTTATTCAAACAAAAAAATAGAAGACTACTATTATGCAGACTACTGCAATACTGTAATAATTGTATAAATAACATCAACCCATTCATGAATGCATATTAGAATGGCTAGTTGGACATTTATTGGACAATGACATCATTTGTTTACTTTTGAACATTGGCAAAAATCAAACATTTCCCCTACTTTGAGCTCCATTTCCAGGTTCTTTTTATAGTAAAACCAATCAAAATCACCTCTATTTCTATAATATGTTTTCCATTCTATCAAATGAGACCACGAAAACGAGAATACAACCATAAATACTATACGAAAATAGACCACAAAGTCGGCATTTTAATTAAAAAAAAAACTGTCGGAGTTTTTTTTTTCTCATTTTGCACTGCCTGCAGGGCCAGATTAAGAAGTCTCTGGGCCCTAGGCTATTCAGATTGGCGGGGCCCCTTTGAGTTACGGGTAAGCAAAGCGACCCTTTCCAGCTTGGGGGTGGGGGGGTGGGGGGTCGGTGTGAGCCTGTTTAAGGTCTAATTAAATACATTCTGGCTATTTAGATTAAATTTAATAGGGAAAGTACATCAAGACAACCAAAACCATTTACCAACAGCCATTATAACTATCTTGTTAAATCATGCATTTTAAAGAAAATAAACTCAAGACAGCATAGTATTACTAGATTAGGCTATTAATTAAAGTAGTGACATCATGTACCTATTATATTCAGCATAACCACTACAGCACTATTATTCCCTTTATAAATCACTGGCCATTATTGTTATCATTGCATCATGCATAAGACTATCAAATCATATAAACTCAAGAAAGTAAAGAATTGTTTATATTCACAGGCACTTCTGTGATGTAAATAAAGGCGTGTTGAGTGTTGCCATCTATGGTTAGGTTTATTTATTTTTATTTTATTTTATTTCATTATTTATTTTTGTTTTGATTAATTTTTAAAATTCAATTTTACTCTCCAAACACTTGAACTTTTTAGGTAGGGACCCCTTTGCACTTGCACCATGTACACAGTCTTGGATGAGCCCCTGAACCCCTTGGACTGCGGGGCCCCCAAATGCGTGGGGCCCTAGGCAAATGCCTAGTTTGCCTATGCGGTAATCCGGCCCTGACTGCGTGCTCCAGGATTTTTTTTATATGGTGCACATGGACCACACAGACCCATTCTCTCACATGTGGGTCTACCAGCTTTCTCCTGCTTGATTTGAAGCCGCTAGAATTTATGAGTATATATACGTCAAACACGGTACCTCGTAAGACGTATATATACGGCTGCGACAGTCAAAAAGTTAATATGCTCCCACTATCTTCTGTCTTTCAAGCAGACCCAAAAAATACTTCCCTACTTTAATATCAGTGTTGGTAGAGGAAGAAATATTAGTGCATGAAACATGACACCACCTCTAGGAAAGCTTTCTATCTAGTATGACTTCTCATGTGACTTTCTAATTGAAATCTTTTAGTAAAGTCTTTCAGACATTCTGAACACTGATATGGCCTATCCCCAGTATGAGTTTTCATGTGTCTTACTAAGTGAGAATTATTAGAAAAGTCCTTCAGACATTCTGAACATTGATATGGCTTCTCTCCAGTATGAGTTTTTATGTGTTTTACTAAATTTGATTTCACAGAAAAGTCTTTCAGACATTCTGAACACTGATATGGCTTCTCTCCAATGTGAGCTCTCATGTGTTTTCCTAAACGTCTTTTGCTGGAAAAGTCTTTCAGACATTCTGAACATTGATATGACTTCTCTCCAGTATGAGTTCTTATGTGTCTTACTAAATTTGATTTCATAGAAAAGTTTTTCAGACATTCTGAACACTGATATGGCTTCTCTCCAGTATGAGTTCTTATGTGACTTACTAAATATGATTTTCTAGAAAAGTCTTTCAGACATTCTGAACACTGATATGGCTTCTCTCCAGTATGAGTTCTTATGTGTCTTTCTAAATCTTTTTTGCAATAAAAGTCTTTCAGACATTCTGAACACTGATATGGCTTCTCTCCAGTATGAATTCTCATGTGAATTACTAAATCCGATTTTCTAGAAAAGTCTTTCAGACATTCTGAACACTGATATGGCTTCTCTCCAGTATGAGTTCTCATGTGTATTGCTAAATCTGATTTTCTAGAAAAGTCTTTCAGACATTCTGAACACCGATATGGCTTCTCTCCAGTATGAGTTCTTATGTGCCATAGAAAGTTATACTTTTCAGAAAACTCTTTTAGACACACTGAACACTGAAATGTTTTTCTGCCTATATTAAATTTGGCCAGATGTCCACGCTGAGGTTGTTGTGAAGATTGTTTGAGTGAGCGTGAATGTTGCTCTAATTGATCTCCTACACAAACATCTGTACATTGTGTTGCTTCAACACATTGTTTTTCATGTGAATGTTGATCTAACTGGTCTCCTACATGAACAACTGTACATTCTGTTGCTTCAACACATTCTTTTTCAGGTATTTTAGACATATTGAACAATAAGTTTTCACATATTTAAATTGTTTAACCAGTGGAGATTTGAGAATGTTTTATTACACAGAAAACTAATATTACTGTATTATTCTATTATTATAAATATAGCAAGCACTAAACATGTAAGGGTAACAGTGTGTCTGAGGAATAAGAAGGATGACACTAGCAGATATTTATGACACTTGTTGGCACTGTAAGTGTTGTATTACCAACACTGTTGTAACAGTATTGTCACTGTATTAACCCTTTCAGGGCGACAGGCCCTCTCCCAGACTTGTTCTCAGGGTCGACAAATTAAAAAAAAAAAAAAAATCTTATGAAAAGATAGAGAATCTTTTCCCGATCATAATGACACCGAAAGTATGAAATTTTATGGAAAACTTACGGAATTATGCTCTCGCAAAGTTAGTGGTCTCGATGATGTTTACACATCGGCGATTTGAGCATTTTGAGCCCTATTTTTGGCCAATTCCAGTATACTAGTCGATAAAAATCATAACTATTTCGCTAGAACTCTATTTTTCTCTATTGAATGAGTACAAGAAACCACCCATTTATTGATTTCAACTATCCAATAAAGTGGTCAGAATTTAGCAATTTTGCCAATTTCACACAAATTTCAAAAGATGCCAATTTCCAAACAGGGTTCAGAATAAACAAGAAAAACATTCTTGGCACTAAAATAACATTTCGTCTGTTCATTAGTCATGTCCCCATGCCCCTCTTACATTCTTTTGCTTTCCATTTGGAATTTTTTTTCTCACAAAAAATAGAAGATTTACTGTTATGCAGACTACTGCATTAGTGTAGAAATGGTATAAATAATATCACCATACTTGTGAAAGAATATCAGACTCACCAGTTGACGTGTATTGGACGCATAGCATGATTTGTTTACTTTTGAACTTCGGTAAAAATCGAAGATTTCTGCTACTTTGAGCTCAATTTCAAGGTACTTTTTATTGTAAAATCAATCAAAATCGTCTCAATTTCTGTAACATGTCTTCCATTCTATAAAATGAGACCAGGAAAACTAGAATACTATCATAAATACCATACAAAAATACAGTGCAAAGTCTTTGTTTTAAACCAAAAACACTGTCAAAGTTTTTTTTTCTCATTACGCACTTTGTGCTGCAGAATTTTTTTTATACTGAGCACACTGACCACACAGACCCATTCTTTCATACGTAGGCCTACCAGCTTTCTCTCACTAGATCTGAGGGCGCTAGAATTTAGGCGTACTAGTATGTCAAAAACCCTGGTGCGTAAGCTGTACTAGTACATCAGAAACCCTGAAAGGGTTAACACTGTAGTCAGTGTTTCACTGAATTACATTGTAGTTAGTGTTGTCACTGCATAAACATCATAATCAGAGATGTCATTGTATTAGCACTGTAGTTAGTGTTCTCACTATATTTACTGATATGCCTAGTCACCTTCCACATTGCTTTGAGCTGATATCACTTAATATCATATTGCAAACTTCCTTATTAGTAGCTAAAATAAGCAAGTCCGACTGTATAATATTATCTGTGGTCAATAAAAATTACTTAGAGGAATCATGTAAAATTATTGTATATTCTCAGTGGTTTTAAAATCTCATGTTAGGTGTAACAGTTGTCAAACACTAGTGTAACGACCAGTCTCTGGTTAACCCGAGCTGCCTCAAAGTACGTCACGTGATCTACCTTATGTCAGGTCACCCCTCCCCACTACTGGCAGCAGCAGCTGGTCTACAGCTCAAGGTGCATTGCTTGGAAGTCCTCTGTTGTAACAGAACCGTATTCCCTTAGATCATACTTAAGTAGATGCTTTTGGGGGACTTATCTGTACATTATGTCCCAAGTCCAATATCTGATATATTCACTAGTGTTCTGAACTTGTAACTTTATTCATGTGAATGGAAATGAAACCTTAAGGTCATGTACATAGTTCTCTGTAAATATTCTTGCACTCATAAGATACAAGAGAAAAGCTAATAACTTATAAGTGATATGTTCTATGGAACAATATATTATTACAGGCCATAAATTTTTCTTGTAATTCTTGACTCTCTATGAAAAGTAGTTAGATTTTCATCAACTTATTGTATCTCGACATCCTGTAAAGTGTAAAAGAGGATAAGAGGCAATAATACATTATAGTATTTACAGAACTTACAGGAGTTTTCTGACACTGATATTGGTACTAAATGTGCCAACTTCTTGTACCAGGATGACCTGCAGTGTTGACACTAAAAGTACCACCTTCTTGTACCAGGATGACCTGCAGTATTGACACTACAAGTGTCAACTTCTTGTACCAGGATGACCTGCAGTACTGACACTACAAGTGTCACCTTCTTGTACCAGAATGACCTGCAGTATTGACACTACAAGTGCTAACTTCTTGAACCAGGATGACCTGCAGTATTGACACTACAAGTGCCACCTTCTTGTACCAGGATGGCCTGCAGGTATCAAGATGACCTGCAGAACAAAATTGAAAATTTAGTCTTTCATTATAATCATTATTATAATTATAATTATTATAATTATTATTTTTAAACACATCAGCCATCTGCCACTAAGGTAAGGTGCATGGGGCTCATCTACAGTAAATCACCTCAGACCCTTAATAACCCAACAAAAAACAGTAGTCCGATTGATAACAAATTCCAACTCAAGACAGCATACTCCACCACTAATCAAGAGTCTTAACTTACTCAATATACAAAACACCCACACTTTTTGTGCCTATTGCATGCATAGGACACTGCACTTGAATATAAACCCTCCTCTTAAACTTTGCCTTGACAGCTGCAACAGAACACACACCCATAATACAAGAAACAGAAAGCTTTTTGATATCCCTCGTGTCCGTCTTTCCCCATGCAAAAACACTATGCACAAAAGGGCTCTAAAATTTGGAATTCACTGCCAGAGAACACTAAAGGACCCCTCTCTGCAAACCAGTTCAAGACTCTTCTTAGAAATCACCTACTCACTCAAAACTAAACACCTCACCCAAAACTAAACAGCTTCCAAGCTGCTTTCAAATTCACCTCCATTACCACATACTGTGCTAAGGATCACAGTGTCACTCACCTAAGTCTCAAAACTTCAAAATAGATGCTCAAAGTTAATTACATTACTTAAAACTATTTTGTAAAAAATCAATACCTGCACAAAATTGCTCTGACTTATACTCAATTGTAACAATCATATATTGTAAACTATACTGTCAACATGGCCCATTGTAATATTCCTGTATTGTAATTTAAGTCATTTTACTGTTGATATATACAACCAGTATATTAATTTCAACTTACACCATTGTAATAATCCCATATTGTAATTTAAGTCAATTTACTGTTTGCTATATATAAAAACATGTACAACTTTAACTATGATCTATTTGTCTAGTATTAAGTAGTCTGTAACCCATTAAATTTAGTCTGCCTGTAATGTCAAGGCATGACAGTGACTTTCTTTGCACTGCAAAACATTATTGTTATTACACAATGTAAACTCTATGTAAGTACGACTCCACCCTACAACATGTCAATCATTGTAAACTTGCAAAGAAATATTTGAATCTGAATTTGAATAAAAAAGAAACACTTTCTCCATCATTCACTCCATCACTGTCTTGCATGAGGTGAGCTGATATTACAGTGCCGATGTCCATCCAAACTGCAAATATCTCCACCCCTCCAACTGAGTGCAGGCACTGTACTTCCCACCACTACCTTTCATTCAGAGTGGAGACACTGTACTTCCCACATCCACCCGTCTGGAGTAAGGTACTGTACTTCCTACCACTACCCTCCTTCAGAATTCAGGCACTGCACTTCCTACCACCACCCCTTTTTCAGGGTGAAGGCATTTTACTTCATACCCCCACCCTTCCTTCAGAGTGCAAGCACTGTACTCCCCACCACCACCCCTTCTTCAGAGTGCAGGCACTGTATTTCCCACAGCCAGGTCTCAAGTCCAATTAACCACTTTCCCTAATGTCTTCATAAATGATATCTTGCTCATGCTCCAATAGCATGTCATGTCCAAAAAACCATTTGTTTTTATATCATGTTCACACATGCCTGCTTGGTGTCTGTGGCATGCAGAGTACGTAACCTTTATTCGGCGCATGTACACACCCTCACTGACAGGCTGTCTCCCCCAACCAGCAAACCAGGGGCTAAGGGTTGACGATGGGACCCAGTCATTCAATCAGTACCCAGGTTCCAGCCAATGAGAAGATGGTTTTGGCAATCGCAGAGGTGATGTGGGTACCACTCACCCATCTGCCCTTGTCATTCCCATTCTAGAGTGGGTTGAAGCACAGTCTGCTCTCTAGTGGCTTCTATTCTGCCTTGCTTACCGTGGAGTGCACTAACACCTGCTGTTGTATATAGTGTACATACTTCTGTTCTAAATTGGTGAAGGATAATATAAATCAAAAGTTTTTCTGCTGTGTTTATTTTGCTCCCTTTGCACCCAGGATAAAAGGCCTTTGGGACTCCTGGGTTGTAATATGGGTAGCCTGTCCGAGAGCTGGAGCTGGACTTTGAGCACAAATTGAGCCTAGGGTGACACTGGAAGCAGGAACATTGTGCAGCTTGCTGTCTGGCATTGCATTAGTTTTGCCAATGCTTTACAAACTTTGCATACCAATTGCCTTGCTATGGTCAGCCTTGCTATTGTATGATCGTTCAACAGCTCATTACTAGCTTGTTTGGTGCTCTCGCTTCGCTACGGTCAATCTTGTATGAAGATTTTGCAGTCAGCTTTGCTATTGTGTATCCACCGTGCAAACGTATGTGCGTATTCTGCAGTTGTATTGTGCATAGCTAAGCGTATCCTGCAAATAAAGTCTTATGTTTGGGTACAAGTATTCTGCAGTTGTACTGTTCATAGCTAATCGTGTTCTGCAAATAACGTGTTACGTTTGGGAATTCTGCAGTCGTACTGTGCATAGCAAATAACTTATACATTGGGGTATGCCACCTAGACGAGTCAGACGTCTGGTGTCGGCATATACTTTATTTAACTTGCCTAAATTGTCCCTACAGCGTTGTTGGCAAATTGCTCATTCCATTGGCATTGATTACGAACGCACTCTCATAGCTGTACAACTGCATTCACTAATCACTGACAAACTTCAGGAAGATGAGATGGCACATCAGACTCCTCCCTCTACGGGAGCAAGGAATAAAACTCCGATGTTCTCGCAGGAGGAAGATGATACATCAATGGAGCAAAATCGTCAGTCTAGTACAGCAGGGTTGTGTCAAGGCGAATCAGTGGTGTTGGCACTTGAGTTGCCGAAGATCAATCTTGAGCAGACTAGGGAACAGAGGGCATTTGCCAAGGAAAAGTTTGATAGGGAAAAAGAAAGAAGGCAGTTCTCGCAAGTTGTAAATGACTTTAGTTTACAGAAAGCAGTACAGCTTGTTCCCCGCTTCAATGAGGCCGAACCAGAACAATTTTTTGAAAGTTTCGAAAACAGGCTCGAGCCTTCAAGTGGCCGGAAGAGCACTGGGCATCGTTGGTTCACACAGCATTGTTTGGTAAGGCACAGGAATTTACGTCAGTTTTAAATGACACTGATTTTTCCGATTATAAAGTGGTGAAAACCACAGTTTTGAGAGCATATACATGTATCCCAGCTAAGTACACAAAATTCTTCAAGTTAGGCAGACGACAGCTTGGTCAATCCCTGGTTGATTTTGTGCGACAGCAGACCAAAGCTTTTACCAGCTGGTATAAAGCAAGTGGTGTTGCTACCTTCGATGATCTTGTGCAGCTTATTCTGGTTGACAACCTGCTGGAGTCTGTGAGACCAGAGGTTAGAGTCTTTCTGTAGGATCGTGACTTAACCACTGCATTGGAGGCAGCCAGGTTGGCTGATACCTTTGAAACTAACCGCTCCTTGTCCGAGCGGTCCCATCTCTCTTTTCAACAGCCTGGCATTAGCAGAGATCATCAACCTTGGAGGATGAAGTGCCAGCCGGAGGAAGAATGTCTACATTAGCCAACTTATGGTCCACCTGGTGAGAGACAAACCACTCAACATGGTGTAACTCGACAACAGTATCCAGAGAGATACCAGCCAGAGCGACACCAGTTGCAATGTCAGCAGGGAGTTAAGGGCAAACCTGTCGTCTGCTTCCTTTGTAATAAATTAGGTCACATCCGTCCCAATTGCCCCCACAAACCCCAACCCATAGGGAAAATCTATAATATCCCAAGTAACATGTCCATGAAAGAAGTAGAGAAAAGGATGGCCCCTTATTACTGTCAGAGTCTTATTTCCCTTCAGGAAAACTCAAAAACAACTGAAGTCAGAGCCTTTAGAGATACTGGAGCATATTGCTCACTTATAAGAGAGGGAATATTACCCCTTTCAAAGAACACCTCATTGAATTCCTCTGTTCTGTTGGAAGCATTTGGAGGAGCTATATTTTCTGTCCCCTTGCACAGAATTTATGTCCATTGCAAATATTACACTGGATACTTGACTGTGGGTGTATCTGAGGGATTCCCCATGAAAGATGCCATGTCATTACTGGGTAATAACATTACCACTGTTAGTGTATGTCCTGAATCCATAATGATTAATTCCTCTCCGGTGTTGGCCATAACTCGGGCAACATCCCAAGGGTTGTCTGGCAAGAATGCTGACCTATCCTTGGATGACTCCGATCTCAGAATAGCCAATTTGTTTTATGAGAAAAACTGGCCAGGGCCTCGTGGATCAAGTGAACAGACCCAGATCAAGCCTTCCTATTCCAGGGTAGCAGGATTGCCAGATATCTCTGTTTCCATGCCCGAGGGACTGTCCTCCTGGGAGGAACAACGAAAGGACCCTTCTTTGAATTACGCTTTTCAGGCAGCCATGGGTAAATCCTTTTTGGATCATCCGGTCAAGTATAAACTTAAAAACGACTAATTGATTTGCAGTGAGACTGGTAAGGAGATAGAGGGCCGGCAACTGTCATACAGGTTAGTAGTTCCAACAAAGTTTAGACCTCAAATACTGAATATAGCTCATAGTACTTCATTAGGAGGTCACCTAGGAATTACTAGAAGATTAGTTAGAATCGCAAAAGAATTCTATTGGCCAAAATTAAGGCAGGATGTGAAGAATCATATTCGGTGTTGCCAAGAATGTCAGCAAGTAGGGAAACCTGGCCATTCCATTAAACCTGCACCTCTCCAACCTATACCTGCTGATGGAGAACCTTTTGCAGATTTAATCATAGACTGCATAGGTCCACTACCTAAGTCAAAGTCTGGAAATCAGTACAGTAAGGCCCCGTTTTACGGCGTTTTGCCTTACGGTGTTCTGCTAATATGGCGATGTCAAATTATGACCAAAGTTTGCTATACGGCAAGCGGTCTTTCAAATACGGCGCCCCCACCCGGTTTGTTTACATTTTCCGTGACCACATCTATTATGTCAGGAAACTTTCCAAAATTTCAAGTGTTTTAAAGTTACTGCATATTTTATATGTACTGATAATTATACTTATGTGTACCTGTGCCTAAATATACTTACACACTGTGCTGGTGTGCAGGTACACATTAAGATCGCTAAGTCTCTCTCTACTCATGACGCCAATACTACGTAATAATAATCACTCTTGGGCACACTAAATGTCTTATTTTACATCATTATAGGCATTTTCATTAATCCATCTATGATATTTTCCTCAAAATTATATATGAAACCCATTACATAGCATATAAACATGATACATACACTCACAGAATACAAATTTATGTAAATATGAGATTTGTTTACCAAGCAGCTGTGTAGGTAGTGTCGGAAGAATTACGTTTTCTCTAGTCAAACTGGGGGATAACTGCAGAAAAATATTCTTTTCGTATGCCTTCACTCTATATATAGCAATTCATGACCCTTGTGGGTTTAGTGCTTTTTATTATAATAATAATAATAATAATAATAATAATACAGTGGACCCTCGCCTAACGATATTATCCGTTCCTGAGAGCTCAACGTTAGGCGAAATTATCATTAGGCAAATTAATTTTTCCCATAAGAAATAATGGAAATCAAATTTATCTGTGCAAGACACCCCAAAGTATGAAAAAAAAATTTTTACCAGATGAAATATTAATTTTAATACACACAAACTGAAGAAGAGATGTACAATACATGACACTTACCTTTATTGAAGATCTGGTGATGATCGATGGGATGGGAAGACGGGAGAATGTGGAAGGGGAATCCCCTTCCATTAGGACTTGAGGTAGCAAGTCCTTTTCTGGGGTTTCTTCCCTTCTTCTTTTAATGCCACTAGGACCAGCTTCAGTCACTGGACCTCTGTCGCACAACATATCTGTCCACAGAGGCCTGTACCTCTCGTTCCTTCATGACTTACCTAAAGTGTTTCACAACATTGTCAGTGTAATAGTCACCAACACAGCTTGCAATAGCTGTGTCAGGGTGATTTTCATCAAAAAAGGTTTGCACTTTAAGCCACATTGCACACATTTCCTTAATCTTTGAAGTAGGCAACTTCTTCAATTTCTCTCTCCCCTCCTCCAAAGCAGTTTCCTCAGGTGTGGCCTCTTGCTGTTGAAGATGATCTAGCAGCTCATCAGTCGTTAGTTCTTCATTGTCCTCCTCCACCAACTCTTCCACATCCTCCCCACTAACCTCACCAATATGAGCACTAGTTCCAGGCATTTTTTCCTGTTCACCTGGGTGTTAGTCAACCGTTGTGGATCGCATCCTGGGGGACAAGATTAAGGACCCCAATGGAAATAAGTTAGACAGTCCTCGATGATACACTGACTTTCTTGGGTTATCCTGGGGTTAATTGTTTCTCGGTAATTGCTTCATGTTAAGCCATACCAACAACACACTCTCCACATCTTCGAGTAATACAGCTGACTGTGGTGCATCAACAGCTGACCGAGGTGCAGCAGCAGCTGACTGTAGTGCAGCAACAGCTGACCAAGGTGCATCAGCAGCTGACTGTGGTGCAGCAGCAGCTGTGGTGCAGCAGCAGCTGTGGTGCAGCAGCAGCTGACTGTAGTGCAGCAACAGCTGACCAAGGTGCAGCAGCAGCTGACTGTGGTGCAGCAGCAGCTGTGGTGCAGCAACAGCTGACTGGTCCAGCAACAGCTGACGGTGGTGCAGCAGCAGCTGACTGTGGTACGATAGTATTTCTCACCCTTTTTACCACAGGGTTGGCACTAGAAGCTTTCTTGGGGCCCATGGTCACTTATTTTGCAGGTGAAATCACTAAAAACGATGTGATAATATGAAATGTTCCGATTGTATGCTTGGATGTGACCGCGGAGGCTGGCTTGTAAACACTGCCACCCACGGAACAAGTGAGGCTGGCTCAGGCCGCACGTGGACGCGTCTCGGACGAATCGCGTTATGCAATGCCATCGTTAGGCGAGGGTCCACTGTATTATTATTATTATTATTATTATTATTATCTTCATTCACTCTAAAAATGGTGTGTTGCTGTTTGTTTATTCTGAACTAACTTGTACAACTTGTACACAATGTAAGAGTATTTGTATTGTGATGTAATTATTAAAATAAAAAAATATTAAGGTAAATGTTTTACAAACTCTTACAAATGGACGTGAATGAACTAAAAGTAAACACATATTAATACGCATTTATTTCTCCTGACCAAGTGATCGCCCACTACCTGTTCAGTTTGTATTCTTACATTGTCTCAACTCTGTATCTCGTTCTCTCTCTCGTTTACTCTTTTGTTAACTAGTTGGCTCTCACTGACAATGATGTCTAAGGTTAGCTGTGATAACAAGAGAAGTCGTAAGCCTCTTGCTTTAAGTGCCAAGTTAGAGGATGATGGTGTGCCATTCTGATTTTATTCAATAAATACCCTGCCACTTACCTCTCACACATTAATATTAATATTTTAAGGTAACTAATAAATGTACTGTGTGTATCTTACCTTTTATTGTGTTTTCAATGCCTATTTCTATTGCTAACTTAATATAAGTTAGTGTAAACTTGTTGTCTGGCATTTATTGCATATTTTGTGTGTGCTCTGATAATAATACTTGTGGACCTGTGTGGTAGCCGGCCGGAGGGACAACATTACGTTTTCTCTGCTCAGCCATCAGAGAAAACGTGTATGAATCTGCGTTTGGCCCAGCCACTCCCACACTCCGCTTTCGTTTAAAATTTTCGGCATGAATTATTCATTACTTCTACAAATAACAAAAAAAGGCACAATACCGTGACTGGAACGATACACAAATAACCCGCACATAAAAGAGAGAAGCTTACAACAACGTTTTGGTCCGACTTGGACCATTTACAAAGGTTGTCTTTCTCTCTTCTGTCTTGTGTTTCTGTTCCTTCTTCATTTATTTCACCACTTCCCCTTTTCAGGCACCTCTGTGCGCTTGCTCTCCCTCTGTGGGCACCTAGCTCTCTTGCAGTGCTCCCCTTCCTTTGTTTTGGACTGGCTCGTCCTCCTTATTCACCACTTCTACCACTACCACTACTACTACCTCTTCTACTTCTACTACTACTACTACTGATGAAATTAAGACACCTGTGTGGCTGGCTGGATGGCGAAACGTCTACGATAGGGATGCCCGGGTGTTGCACATGTGTCTTAATTTCATCTTGCCGGTATTATATACCATTCTTGTACTACTACACTACTACTACTACCACCACCTCTTCCTGCCTGTATACAGCCATCCTGCTCCACTTCTGGTTAGTGTGACTTTGTAAATGGTCCAAGTCAGACCGAAACATCGTCGTAAGCTTCTCTCGTTTATGTGCGGGTTGTGTATATTACTTCTACCTTCGTTTATGATGGCATGTAAAGGTGTAGCCCAGGCGGGCTACACCTGCCAGCTACCTACACTGACTTCCTACAAATAAATACTACTCACCTCTCTTCCTATATTAAGACTACACATATTTTAAGGTAAATAATGAGTGTACTGCATGTGTATTTTACCTTTCTGGGATGTTTTAAATATCGTATATTAGGTATGAAACGGGGAGCCAGGGCTACCTACACCTGGGTTACCTGCACCTGACTTCCTACAAATAAGTACTACTCATCTCTCTCCCTACATTAAGATTACAAATACTTTAAAATAAGTAATGAATTTACTGTGAAAATATTTTACTTTGTGTGTTTTTAATGCCTAGTTCTATTACTAACTTAATATAATTTAGTGTAAACTTGTTGTCTGGCATTTATATGCATTTATAAATGGAAAAAAGTGGCGTTCTGCCTTCCGGCGATGTCTGCTTTCCGGCGACAACCTGGAACCTAACTCGCCGTATAAGTGGGGCCCTACTGTACTTATTTACCATTATGGATAGAGTAACTAGATACCCTGAAGTAATTTCCATGCGCAGTATTAATACTAAAGCTATTCTCAAAGCTTTAACCAGATTTATTTCTTGTTTTGGCATTCCTAAAACTATTCAAAGCGATCAAGGTACTAACTTCACTGCCAAAGCATTCAGGGAAGCATTAACTAGGTTAGGGATAATCCACTGCCTATCATCCTCAGTCCCAAGGCGCCTTGGAAAGATTCCATCAGACGTTAAAAAACCATGATGAGAACTTTTTGTATGCATTTTCCTACAGACTGGGATGAATCACTACCTTTGTTGATGTTTTCAATATGAGAAATTGTGCAGGAGTCTACCGGGTATAGTCCGTTGGGCACAATGTACGAGGTCCTCTTCGGGTGCTCAAAGAAGGATGGATGGGAGAAGACGTTAGCTCAAGACTCTACAACCCGTCTTCAAGGTTGCAGGTGGCACGTCAGTTAGCTAAGGCTAACCTTAAGGGGGCTCTGGTGGCCTGGTGGTTAACGCTCTCGCTTCACATGGCGAGGGCCTGGGTTCGATTCCCAGCCAGAGTAGAAACATTGGGCGTGTTTCTTTCCACCTGTTGTCTATGTTCCCCATCAGTAAAATGGGTACCTGGTGTTACGTGGTTTGTCCCTTATTACTTTGATAGTAAGGTTCTCACTACATGTTCTAGTGTGGGGTAGCTTTTTACTTAATGGCCTTATCTGTCTAGGGGTAATACTTACATCATGGCTGATCATCTTGAGTGTCTGATATCCTCTCAACAGCCCTCTTCACAGGTTATGTAAACTACTACTATAAAAATATAACTGTATTCTCAATAGATATGTACAGAATATACAATTACAGCCTCACACTTTAAAAACAAAGATCTACACACTCCATAGCTGTTCTCCCACATTATTAACTTTTGTCCTTCTCTCTTCTTGACATAACTCTGGGCTAACCAGTGTTTTGACACACTTTAGTCACCCTGGGTATGGTGGCCACAACTTAAATTATAAAAACTCACCCCTGGAGCACACATACTGCCCCAAAAGATAGAAGGACCCAGAGATCCTGCCAGGTTGAAGGTCAACCACAGAGAGAGAGAGAGAGTCAGAGAGGGAGAGAGAGAGAAGCCTAGCTAAGCTCCTCCCACCAACACAAAAGACTGTTGTCAAGCACAATTCTCCAGTTACCACAATTCTACCACACCTTAATTTACTTTTACAAAAAGAAATACAACTTTATAAACTACTTATTTAAATTGTGTGTGTGTCTATAGGATAACCTATTATATTGAGAAAAAGGCTTGACACAGCTGCCTCTCAGTCATAAGGTTGATCAGCCCTTATGACATTTAGAACTGAGTCCCCATCAATTCAATACAATTAGGTATTCCAGAGTAACTGTTACTTATAAATACATGTTGGGTCCTATAGCCCCATAACACCTGGGTGTTAGTCGACTGGTGTGGGTCGCATCCTGGGACACTGACCTAATTTGCCTGACATGCAGAGCATAACAAGGGGCTTTCCATGTAGTAGTATGTCATTGTTGTCAGCTAGGCCTGTATACCATGTACATGTACTTGTAGTAAATAAAGATATTATTATTATTATTATTATAAAGGCAGCTCAAAATAAGATGAAACAGAGGTATGACAGAAATGCACAATTCTGCTCCTTCCATCCAGGAGACAAAGGTGTTGGTGCAGGAACCTATACCTGGCCACACCTTGAAAGCTAGATTTACGGGGCCTATGCAAATTGTAAGTAAATTATCTGATGTAAATTATGTGGTAACCCCTTGATAAGACCTCAAAAACTAAAACTTTCCACATTAATCAATTAAAATCTTTTCATACACCAAATAAAGTCCCAGTAATGACTCTGTCCTCTACCTCTGAGGACGACTCTGATTCTTTGCACTCTATTTCTGAAATTAATGTCAAACTTCTAAACTCTGTCCTCCTCAAGGATCCTAGCCCTTTAATGGTGGGGCTATCTGAAACTCAAGCAAGAAGTTTAACTGCGCTTCTACAGTCATACCCTGATATTTTCTCGGATGTGCCGCAAAAATGTATGTTTGATTATCATGACATAGATGTGGGAAACTCTAAACCTATTAAACTCTCCCAATACAGAGCTAATCCTGAAAAGCAGAAGCTACTTCAGCAGGAGGTAGAATTTCTGTTAGAGCATGGGTTAGTGGAGGAGTCATCTAGTCCATGGGCTTCACCGTGCATCCTTGTTAAAAAAGATGATGGAGGTTTTCGTATGTGTGCAGACTACCGTAAGGTGAATGAGGTCACAATCACAGACGCTTACCCTCTTCCTCATCCGGATGACGTAATCGACTTTGTGGGTAAGGCTACTTTTGTGTCCAAGTTAGATCTCCTTAAAGGTTACTATCAGGTACCTTTGACGGATAAGGCGAAGGAAATCTCTGCCTTTGTAATTCCAGGTCATTATCAATATACAGTCACCCCCTTTGGAATGAAAAACTCCTCCTCTTCATTCCAGAAACTTATCCATCAGGCTATTAAAGAACTTGAAGGCATGGCAGCGTACTTGGATGATATTGTAGTGGCGTCTGATACAGTAGGGCCCCACTTACATGGCAGGTTAGGCTCCAGGCTACTGTCGTGTGGGGTTCGGTAGGAGATTTGAGGGTTGAAGGTAGACACACTTGTTGGATGGTAACGATATATATAATGTCAGACTGTGGTAAGGAAGGGATGGGCCCAGCCTGCCGTGTTACTGCCTGGATGTCTATCGCCGAGTGAGAGCAAGGCAGCTCGTCTCAGTGCCTCAAGCTGTACCCCGTGACGTCATACAGTCACAGACCTAGGGAGCTTCTATATAAAGCACATGGATGGTACTATGATACTCAACTAATCTATACATATAACATATGTAAAGGAGGAGCAGCAACTATGCTGACACTACCACCGTAAAGCGGAAATCGCCATAAAGTGGATACAAATACTAGATATTTATTTATTTATTTATTTAGTAATTTGAGCATACATACAGAGGTACAAAAAAAATACAGGTAAGAGCAGCATGCCAAAGCCACTTATATGCAAAGCATTACGGGCTGGCTTAAAATTAACTTAAGATTAACTAAGCAATGATGAAATTAGTGATAAAACATTATTGTAAACAGATAACTATAAAGCAAAATGAGTATTACAAAGACAGGTCATATGGTTGCATGCATTACTGTACATTCAGTCGAATGGAGTATTCTGTTAGGTAGAGTATTTAAAAAAATAATAAAGTTAGATTGGGTTTTAGGTTTAACATTTATGTGATATAATTGTGAGAAACATTTAAGATATACAATTTATAAGGTTCAGTTATTCAGTATTTATTTGGTTTTGGGTGAGTAAGTGATCTTTGAGAAGAGACTTGAATTTATAAACAGGTAGTGTTTCTTTTATATTTACAGGTAATGAATTCCAGTTTTTGGGCCTTTTATGTGCATTGAGTTTTTGCATAGCGTGAGATGGACACGATGAACATCAAAGAGTGATCTGTGCCTTGTGTTATGGTCATGTGTTCTGTTGAGGTTGGCAAGGAGATGTTTGAGGGGAGGGTTAATATCAGAGTTAAGTGTTCTATGTATGTAATAGGTGCAGTAATAAGTATGGATGTTTTGTATGGTGAGTACGTTGAGTGTTTTGAATATTGGTGTAGTGTGCTGCCTGTAGTGAGAATTTGTTATCATTCTAACTGCAGCCTTTTGTTGGGTAATTAGTGGTCTGAGATGGTTAATTGTTGTTGAGCCCCATGCACAAATTCCATAGGTGAGATAGGGGTAAATAAGAGAGTGATATAGGGCCAGGAGGGCTGACTGTGGAGCATAGTACCGTATCTTCGATAGTATGCCTACAGTCTTGGAAATTTTCTTAGAAATTTGTTGTATATGTATGAAATTTGAGTCTATTATCAAGGTGGATTCCTAAGAATTTTCCCTCTGTTAGCTTTGTGATAGGTGATCCGTTTATCATTATGTTAAGAGGGACATCTGTAGTTCTGTTACCAAACTGAATGAAGTAGGTTTTGTCAATGTTTAGTGTAAGTTTGTTAGTCCTCATCCAGGTAGATATTTTCTGTAATTCGGTATTTACAGTATTAGCTAGCGTGACTGGGCTCGGGTGAGAGAAGACGTATGTAGTGTCATCTGCAAATAGTGTGGGTTTGAGTAACTGCGAAGCATTTGGTAGGTCATTTATGTATAGGAGAAAGAGAAGAGGGCCAAGGACACTTCCCTGTGGGACACCAACTGTAATTGGTTGTGCGGAAGAGCTTGCCCCATTTGCGTACACATATTGGCTTCTGTTGCTGAGGTATGACTTGAGGTAGTTGAGGGAGTGCCCTCTTATACCATAGTGTGACAATTTTACGTGGAGCAAGTCATGGTCAACTGTATCAAAAGCTTTACGTAAGTCAATGAAGATCCCCAGTGGGACTTCTTTTTTCTCTATTGCAGTGCATATATGTTCTAGCATGTGTATAATAGCATCATTAGTATTTTTATTAGGCCTGAATCCAAATTGGCAGGGGCTGAGTATGTTTTGGGAGATGAGGTAGGAGTAGATTCGTTTATGAATTAATTTTTCGAAGATTTTTGAGAGAGGGTGTAAATTGGATATTGGCTTATAGTTACTCAACTCTGTTTGGTCTCCTCCTTTATGGATCGGAGTGACCCTTGCTATTTTGAAAACTGTAGGGAAGGTGGAGGATTCAATGGATTTGTTAAAGAGTGTTGCAATGATTGGTAATAGCACTTGTGACACTTTTTTGTATATAAAGGGTGGTAAGGTATTTAAATCTCCTGCCTTGTTTTTTAGTGCGTTGATAATAAGGGAGACTTCGTATGGGTTAGTCGGAGCTAGGAACAGTGTGTTTGGGTAGTTGCCAGTGAGGTAGTCATTTGGTGGGGTATCTGAGCTTGGGATTTTATTGGCAAGGTTTTGTCCTATAGTGGTGAAGAAATCATTGAGTCTGTTTGCTGTTTCTGTTGGTGGGAGCTGGGGTTCATCTGATTTTGCTAATTTTATTTCGCTATTTCGTGATATCTTTTTTGTTCCCAGAATTTCTGAAAAGGTTTTCCAGGTCTTTTTTATATCACCTCGTAAGCTGGATAATCTGTTCTCATAATACAATTTTTTTGCCCTTCTTATCAGGCTGGTTAGGATTGACGAGTAACAAGTTTACACTAACGATAACAAGTTTACACTAACATATATTAAGTTAGCATTAGAACTAGGCATCAAAAAACAATAAAAAAGTACAATACACACATAGTGCACTCATTACTTACCTTAAAATATTTATAGTCTTAATCTAGGGTGAGACAAGTAGTATTTATTGTAAAAAATCAAGTGTGGTATGTGTGGTAGTCAGCCGGGCTACCCTACCAGGCCAACCCACCCACACATATATTCTATGATATTTAAGCATCCCAGAGCAATAAAATGTATATACAGTTCACTCATTACTTACCTTAAAATATTTGTAGTCTTAATGTAGGGTCAGGAGTAAGTAAATGAGATAAAACGAATAAATGAGAGAGAGAAAGAATGAGTGCATGAGAGAGGACAGGCGCAGAGTTATGTAAACAAACCAGGCGAAGGTAAGTTTTGTAAACAACTAAGTGTACATGTCTGGTTTGTGTACAAGTTACATTGTGTACAGGTTGTCTCTACATTGATACGGTAAAATAAATAAAGAAGAACACTCCCATTTTCATGTAACATCATTTTGAGAAGAAATGATGCTCTGAGTGAAGGCAATGGAAATAAGTCACTCTGTTTGACTTTTTTGGGTTATCCTAGGTTCTCTACACATATGCTGTTATGTATGATAATCTATGTAACTGTAAGATAAGATAAGATTTCGTTCGGATTTTTAACCCCGGAGGGTTAGCCACCCAGGATAACCCAAGAAAGTCAGTGCATCATTGAGGACTGTCTAACTTATTTCCATTGGGGTCCTTAATCTTGTCCCCCAGGATGCGACCCACACCAGTCGACTAACACCCAGGTACCTATTTGCTGCTAGGTGAACAGGACAATAGGTGTAAGGAAACGTGTCGGAATTTCCACCAGCCGGGAATCGAACCTGGGCCCTCCGCGTATGAAGCAGAAGCTTTAGCCACCAGACCACCTGAATAAACTTACTTACATACATACAAAAGGAATAATTTTCTACAGTTACCCCTGGTAACACATTTTCTCTTATGTTAGATTAGAGAAAATGTTATTCTTGTCATCACTTGTACAAGTTATCTGGCTACCACATCTCATATTTATGTTTATTTATTCTATTGTGGGGTGTATTTATCATCTTTATATGTTATGTATCATGTTTATTATATAATTTTGAAAAAATATCATGGATGGATTAATGAAAATGTGTATGTTAACGTAATATACGACATTTAATGAGACTTGGCGATTATTATTATTATTATTATTATTTCTAATATGGCGTCACTTGTGCAAGTCGTCTGCTACTACATCTCACATTTATGTTTATTTATTCTACTGTGGGGTGTATTTATCATCTTTATATGTTATGCATCATGTTTATTATATAATTTTGAAAAAATATCATAGATGGATTAATGAAAATATGTATATCAACGTAATATACAACATTTAATGAGACTCGATGATTATTAGTACTAATATGACGTCTGGAGACATAAGACACTCTTACTGATTTTAATGTGTACCTGCATGCCAGCACAGTATGTAAGTTTAAGTACAGGTATACATAAGTATAATTATCAGAGTATATATAAAATATGAAATAACTTTTAAAAACACTTAAAATTTTGGAGTTTCCAGACATAATGGAGAGACTTAGTGCTTAGGGATCTCACAGAGAATGTAAACAAACCAGGTGGGGCGCAGTGACCGTATTAGAAAGTCAGGTGGGGGGAGCCATATAGCGAGTTTTGGTCATAATTTGAAATGACCGTATTAGCGGAGCGCCATAAAGCAAAACGCCATAAAGCGGGGCCCTACTGTACTTGGGATCAACACCTATTTAGACTTGAGGCTCTCTTTGAGACCTTTCAGAGTTCCCATTTAACTGTTAATTTATCTAAGTCTTCCTTTGGCCAGGCCACTGTTACTTTTCTAGGCCATGAAGTAGGTAGTGGTAAAGTTGCTCCTAAATTTACTAAAGTTCTTGCCATTAAAGATTAACTAGTTACACATGATAGGAAATCTATTCAACGATTCCTAGCATGATAGGATTTTACAAAAGATTCTGTAAAAAAATTTCGGATATTGTAGCGCCTCTTACCTCTCTTACCAGCCACAAAGTTCCCTTTAATTGGACTCCAGATTGTCAAGGTGCTTTTGATAAAGCAAAAAGATTATTGTGTACTGCACTGTAAAGCGGGGCCCTACTGTACTTGGGATCAACACCTATTTAGACTTGAGGCTCTCTTTGAGACCTTTCAGAGTTCCCATTTAACTGTTAATTTATCTAAGTCTTCCTTTGGCCAGGCCACTGTTACTTTTCTAGGCCATGAAGTAGGTAGTGGTAAAGTTGCTCCTAAATTCGCTAAAGTTCTTGCCATTAAAGATTATCTAGTTACACATGATAGGAAATCTATTCAACGATTCCTAGGCATGATAGGATTTTACAGAAGATTCTGTAAAAAATTTTTCGATATTGTAGTGCCTCTTACCTCTCTTACCAGTCACAAAGTTCCCTTTAATTGGACTCCAGATTGTCAAGGTGCTTTTGATAAAGCAAAAAGATTATTGTGTACTACACCCATTCTTTTGTCTCCAGACTTCTCCAAACCTTTCTCATTACAGGTAGATGCTTGTGAGTCTGGGGTTGGGGCAGTACTGTTGCAAAAGGGTGATGAGGAGTTGCAGCCTGTAGCCTTCTTCTCTGCCAAGTTCCAGCCGCACCAGAGGGCTTACTCTACCATTGAAAAAGAAGCCCTCGCGCTGGTACTGGCTTTGGAGCACTTCGATGTTTATGTGGGCCAGACTTCGCAGGTGGTCACTGTCTACAGTGAACACAACCCTATAGTATATCTTCAAGCCATGAAGAACCACAATACGAGGCTCATGAGATGGAGTCTATGACTGCAACCCTACTCTCTCAGAATATTACACATTGCCGGCAAAGAAAATAAGCTGGCAGACTCTTTATCTAGAGTCCAACAATGTTACTCTATATTATAATTATATATTAGGTTAGAATGTGTTAGGTTACCTGTGGTGACCAGTTTAAGCTCTTTTTTTTGTCCCCTTGTGTGGGTTTTTTTTTTAGTGAGGTGACGCGGGCTACCGTCCACCCGTGTCTTGGACTTATGTTAGCCCGACTGTCTGCTGTCTCGCTCTGGGTTTAGGGTCTGGCTTTCTGTCATGAAAAAAACTGAGCTCTGTCTAAGAGTTGGATGGTTGAGCGGCACCAAATAATGGTGCCACCATGGCACCATTATTTGGTGCCATGGCAGCACTGTTACCACTGGGAGGTGGGAGCCTAATCCTGAGCCCTTTCAGGGTGGGGGTGTGGCATGTAAAGAGTACATAACCTTTATTCAGCGCATGTACACACCCTCATTGACAGGCTATCTCCCCCAACCAGCGAACCAGTACCCAGGTTCCAGCCAATGAGAAGATGGTTTTGGCAAATGCAGAGGAGATATGGGTACCACATCACCTCTGCAAGAAAACGGCAATCAAGGAAGCTGTTCTTGCCAAAGGTGCAACTATGTTTTCAAAACTGAGATCGCAAGTGTTAGAAGATGTTGAGAGACTGTTATTGGTGTGGATATAAATGAAAAACATATAGCAGGAGATAGCATCTCTCAAGCGATCATTTGTGAAAAGGCTAGGCAGTTGCATGATGATTTAATTAGAAAAATGCCAGCAACTAGTGGTGATGTGAGTGAATTTAAGGCCAGCAAAGGTTGGTTTGAGAGATTTAAGAATCGTAGTGGCATACATAGTGTGATAAGGCATGGTGAGGCTGCCAGTTCGGACCAAAAACAGCTGAAAAATATGTGCAGGAATTCAAGGAGTACATAAACAGTGAAGAACTGAAACCTGAACAAGTGTTAAGTGACGAAACAGGCCTGTTTTGGAAGAAAATGCCAAGCAGGACCTACATTACTCAGGAGGAAAAGGCACTCCCAGGACATAAGCCAATGAAAGACAGGCTTACTCACTCGATGTGTGCCAATGCTAGTGGTGATTGCAAAGTGAAGCCTTTATTGGTGTATCACTCTAAAACTCCCAGAGTGTTCAGGCAAAAGAATGTCCTCAAGGCTAATTTGTGTGTGCTATGGAGGGCAAACATTAAGGCATGGGTCACTAGGGACTTTTTCTGTGACTGGTTACACCATGCATTTGCCCCTACTGTGAAAAATTACCTAAGTGAAAAGAAATTGGACCTTAAGTGCCTCTTGGTATTAGACAATGCTCCTGGTCATCCTGCAGACATGGCAGAGCGACTTTCTGCAGACATGAGCTTCATTAAGGTTAAGTTTTTGCCTCCTAATACCACTCCTCTCCTGCAGCCCATGGACCAGCAGGTCATTGCAAACTTCAAAAAACTCTACACAAAAGCTATGTTTGAAAGGTACTTTGTAGTGACCTAAGAAAGTCAACTGACTCTAAGAGAGTTTTGGAGAGATCACTTTAGCATCCTCAATTGTGTAAATATTATAGGTAAGGCTTGGGAGGAAGTGACTAAGAGGACCTTGAACTCTGCTTGGAAGACACTGTGGCCAGAATGTGTAGACAATAGAGATTTTGAAGGATTTGAGGCTAACCCTGAAAGGCGTATGCCAGTTGAGGAATCCATTGTGGGATTGGGGGAGTCCTTGGGGTTGGAGGTTAGTGGGGAGGATGTGGAAGAGTTGGTGGAGGAGGACAATGAAGAACTAACCACTGATGAGCTGCTAGATCATCTTCAACAGCAAGAGGCCAGACCTGAGGAAACTGCTTTGGAGGAGGGGAGAGAGAAATTGAAGAAGTTGCCTACTTCAAAGATTAAGGAAATGTGTGCAATGTGGCTTAAAGTGCAAACCTTTTTTGATGAAAATCACCTTGACACAGCTACTGCAAGCCGTTCCGGTGACTATTACACTGACAATGTTGTGAAACACTTTAGGAATGTCATAAAGGAACGGGAGGAACAGGCCACTATGGACAGATATGTTGTGCAACAGAGGTCCAGTGACTCTCAAGCTGGTCCTAGTGGCATTAAAAGAAGAAAGGAAGTAACCCCGGAAAAGGACTTGCTACCTCAAGTCCTAATGGAAGGGGATTCCCCTTCTAAACACTAACACCATCCACACTCTCCCCTCCTCCCATCCCATCAATCATCACCAGATCTTCAATAAAGGTAAGTATCATGTAATTGTACATGTCTTCAGTTTGTGTATTAAAATCAATATTTCATGTGGTAAATTTTTTTTTTTCATACTTTGGGGTGTCAGGAACGGATTAATTTGATTTCCATTATTTCTTATGGGGAAAATTAACTTGACTAACCGATAATTTTGACTAACAATGAGCTCTCAGGAACGGATTAATATCGTTAGTCGAGGGTCCACTGTATATGCTTCTAAACTGTTGCATTCTGAGCACCTCTGCAAAAACAGTGATTATGTGTGAGTGAGGTTAAAGTGTTGAATGACGATGAAAGTATTTTCTTTTTTGGGATTTTCTTTTTTTTTCGGGTCACCCTGCTTAGGTGGGAGACGGCCGACTTGTTGAAAAAGAAAATACAGTGGACCCCCGGTTAACGATTTTAATCCGTGCAAGAGGGGTAATTGTTATGCGAAATAATCGTTATGTGAATGAATTTTCCCCATAAGAAATAATGGAAATAAAATTAATCCGTGCAAGACACCCAAAAGTATGAAAAAAAAATTTTTTACCACATGAAATGTTAATTTTAATACACACAAACTGAAAAAGGCATGCACACTTACATGACACTTACTTTTATTGAAGATCTGGTGATGATTGATGGGATGGGAGGAGGGGAGAGCATTATCTTCTTACTGTTTAGAAGGGGAATCCCCTTCCATTAGGACTTGAGGTAGCAAGTCCTTTTCCGGGTTACTTCCCTTCTTCTTTTAATGCCACTAGGACCAGCTTGAGAGTCACTGGACCTCTGTCGCACAACAAATCTGTCCATAGAGCTCTGTACCTCCCGTTCCTTTACGATTTGTCTAAAATGGGCCACAACATTGTCATTGAAATAGTCACCAGCACGGCTTGCAACAGCTGTGTCAGGGTGATTTTCATCCATAAAGGTTTGCAGTTCAACCCACTGTGCACACATTTCCTTAATCTTTGAAGTAGGCACAATGGATTCCACAACTGGCATAGGCTTCTCAGGGTTAGCCCCAAACCCTTCAAAATCTTTCTTAATTTCCATACTAATTCTCACCCTTTTTACCACAGGGTTGGCACTAGAAGCTTTCTTGGGGCCCATGGTCACTTATTTTCCAGAAACACCACCGAAAACACTGTAATAATATGAAATATTCCGAGTGTATGCTTGGATGTTAGCGCGGAGGCTGCCTGGTAAACAATGGCACGGGCGGCACATGTGAGGCTGGGTGAGGGCGCACATTGGACGCGTCTCGGACGAAAATCGGTGAGCGGGTTTTTAATCGGTATGCACGGCAAAAATTTTGCGATTAAAGTAAGCGGTATGCGAAATAATCGCTATGTGTTGCCATCGTTATGCGGGGGTCCACTGTACATGTGCCTTATTAGTCTTAAGATATGCTCTGCATGATGCATAAACAGGGCCATACAGTAGCCTGGAACCTAGCCTGCTGTATAAGCAGGGCCATACAGAAGCCTGGAACTAAACTGCTGTATAAGCAGTGTCCGCCTGTGTTACCTGAATTGTAAAATTATATTTCCTTAACACCTTCAGAGGCCGTCAAGTAGTTTTTTGTCATGAGCTCCACTCACTCAGGTGAGCTGCGAGTGGTAAATCTTAATTAAACAATGCCTAAACTAATCTTAATTAATCTTAACTGACACAACCCTAATCTTAATTAAGCCATAACTAACCTAATCTTAATTATTTTAATCAAAAAAAGTGCTAAATGACCTCATCTTAATTAAATGATTCCTAACCTGATTTTAACCCTTTCAGGGTTTCAGCCGTACTAGTACGACTTATGCACCAGATTTTTTGATGTACTAGTATGCCTAAATCCTAACGCCCTCAAATCTAGTGAGAGAAAGCTGGTAGGCCTACATATGAAAGAATGGGTCTATGTGGTCAGTGTGCGCAGTATAAAAAAATCCTGCAGCACACAGCGCGTAATGAGAAAAAAAACTTTGACAGTGTTTTTGGATTAAAAAAGCGACTTTGCACTGTATTTTCGTATGGTATTTATTGTTGCATTCTAGTTTTCCTGGTCTCATTCTATAGAATGGAAGACATATTACAGAAATTGTGATGATTTTGACTGGTTTTACAAAGAAAAGTACCTTGAAATTGAGCTCAAAGTAGCAGAAATGTTCAATTTTTACCAAAGTTCAAAAGTAAACAAATCATGCTATGCGTCCAATACACATCAACTGGTGAGTCTAATATTCTTTCACAAGTGCGCTGATAATATTTATACCATTTCTACACCATTGCAGTAGTCTGCATAACAGTATATCTTCTATTTTTTTTGTGAGAATAAAAATTCAAAGTGGAAAGCAAAAGAATGTAAGAGGGGCATGAGGACGTGACTAATAAACAGAGGAAATGTTATTTTAGCGCAAGGAATGTCTTTCTTGTTTATTCTGGACCCTATTCGGAAATTGGCATCTTTTGAAATTTGTGTGAAATTGGCAAAATTGCTAAATTCTGACCACTGTATTGGATAGTTGAAATCGGTAAATGTGTGGTTTCTTGTACTCATTCGATAGAGAAAATAGAGTTCTAGCGAAATAGTTATGATTTTTGTCAACAAGTACACTGGAATTGGCCGAAAATAGGGCTGAAAGTGGGCAAAATTGCCGATGCGTGAACATCGTCGTGACCGCTAATTTCACGAGAGCATAATTCCGTAAGTTTTCCATAAAATTTCATACTTCTGATGTCATTATGATCGGGAAAAGATTCTCCATCTTTTCATAAGAAAAAAATAATTTTTTTTTTAAATTTGGCCGACCCAGAGAACAAGTCTCTGAGAGGGCCTGTCGACCCTGAAAGGGTTAAATAAATGATATAATACTTTACCTAACATAAACTAAATTAAAATATACCTAATACAGTGGACCCCCGGCATACGAAGGCATCAGTATACGCTAAATCCAGTATACGATACAATTTAACGCAAAAATTTTGACTCGGTTCGCATTAAAAAACCCGGTATACGCGATTCGTCTGGGACGTGTCCACATGTGGTCTGAACTGCCCCATGCATGCCAGTGTTTACAAGCGAGCCAGCCAGTGTGCTAGCATCTAAGCATACACTTGGTACATTCCATCAGTGTTTTTGGTGCTTATTTATGCAAAATAAGTTACCATTGGCCCCAAGAAGGCTTCTAGTGCCAACCCTTCGAGAAAAAGGGTGCTAATAACTATTGAAATGAAGAAAGAGATAACTGAAAAGTACAAGAGTGGAGTGCGTGTGTCGGAGCTGGCCAGGTTGTATACGAAACCCCAATCAACCATCGCTACTATAGTGGCCAGGAAAACGGCAATCAAGGAAGCTGTTCTTGCAAAAGGTGCAACTGTGATTACAAAACAGCGGCCGCAAGTGTTAAAAGATATTGAGAGACTGTTATTGGTGTGGATAAATGAAAAACAGATAGCAGGAGATAGCATCTCTCAAGCAATCATATGTGAAAAGGCTAGGAAGTTGCATGACGATTTAATTAGAAAAATGTCTGCAACTAGTGGTGATGTGAGTGAAATTAAGGCCAGCAAAGGTTGGTTTGAAAGATTTAAGATTTATAGTGGCATACATAGTGTGATTAGGTATGGTGAGGCTGCCAGTTCAGACCAAAAAGCAGCTGAAACATATGTGAACGAATTCAAGGATTACATAGACAGTGAAGACTTGAAACTTAAACAAGTGTTTAATTGCGATGAAACAGGCCTGTTTTGGAAGAAATTGCCAAGCAGGACCTACATTACTCAGGAGGAAAAGGCACTCCCAGGACATAAGCCTATGAAAGACAGGCTTACTCTTTTATTCTGTGCTAATGCTAGTGGTGATTGCAAAGTGAAGCCTTTATTGGTGTATCACTCAGAAACTCCCAGAGTGTTCAGGCAAAAGAATGTCCTCAAGGCTAATTTAGGTGTGCTATGGAGGGCAAACATTAAGGCATGGGTCACTAGGGACTTTTTCTATGACTGGTTACACCATGCATTTGCCCCCACTGTGAAAAATTACCTAACTGAAAAGAAATTAGACCTTAAGTGCCTCCTGGTATTAGACAATGCCCCTGGTTTTCCTTCAGACTTGGCAGAGCAACTTTCTATGGACATGAGCTTCATTAAGGTCAAGTTTTTGCCTCCTAATACCACTCCTCTCCTGCAGCCCATGGACCAGCAGGTCATTTCCAACTTCAAGAAACTGTACACAAAAGCTATGTTTCAAAAGTGCTTTGAAGTGACCACAGACACTCGATTGACTCTAAAAAAGTTTTGGAAGGATCACTTAATATCCTCAATTGTGTAAACATTATAGGTAAGGCTTGAGAGGAAGTGACTAAGAGGACCTTGAACTCTGCTTGGAAAAAACTGTGGCCAGAATGTGTAGACAAAAGGGATTGTGAGGCTAACCCTGAGAAGTGTATGGCAGTTGAGGAATCCATTGTGGCATTGGGGAAGTCCTTGGGGTTGGAGGTTAGTGGGGAGGATGTGGAAGAGTTGGTGGAGGAGGACAATGAAGAACTAACCACTGATGAGCTGCTAGATCATCTTCTACAGCAAGAGGCCAGACCTGAGGAAACTGCTTTGGAGGAGGGGATAGAGAAACTGAGGAAGTTGCCTACTTCAAAGATTAAGGAAGTGTGTGAAAAGTGGCTTGACGTGCCAACCTTTTTTGATGAAAATCACCCTGACACAGCTACTGCAAGCCGTGTTGGCAACCTGTACAATGACAATATTGTGAACCACTTTAGGAAAGTCATAAAGGAACGAGAGGTACAGGCCTCTATGGACAGATATGTTGTGCGACAGAAGTCCAGTGACTCTCAAGCTGGTCCTAGTGGTATTAAAAGAAGAAGGGAAGTAACCCGGGAAAAGGACTTGACACTTCAAGTCCTAATGGAAGGGGATTCCCCTTCTAAACACTAACACCAGCAACACTCTCCCCTCCTCCCATCCCATCAATCATCACCAGATCTTCAATAAAGGTAGGTGTCAGTTTGTGTGTATTAAAATTAATATTTCATGTGGTAAAAAATTTTTTTTTCATACTTTTGGGTGTCTTGGACGGATTAATTTGATTTCCATTATTTCTTATGGGGAAAATTGATTCGGTTTGCGATAGTTTTGGTTTACGATGAGCTCTCAGGAACGGATTAATATCGCAAACCGGGGGTCCACTGTATAACCTTAATTACAGGATACAATACTTTACAATATCTTACTTAAAGTAACTTAACCTAACCTAATCTTAATTAAACAATATAACTTAGCTTATCCAACTTTAACACCTTTAGTTAATATCTTCCAAAATAAAATTTACACAAAACATACATACTACATAACAAACATTGGTTCTATGCATTGAAAAGTGTGAAATAATATTTGAGTTCCACAGAGAAGTTGACACTAAGTATAACCATACCTTTGACATAGTTCCACATAAGAGATTAGTGCAAAAACTGGAGGACCAGGCAGGGATAACAGGGAAGGCACTACAATGGATCAGGGAATACTTGTCAGGAAGACAGCAGCGAGTCATGGTACATGGCGAGGTGTCAGAGTGGGCGCTGGTGACCAGTGGGGTCCCACAGGGGTCAGTCCTAGAATCAGTGCTGTTTCTGGTATTTGTGAACGACATGATGGAAGGAATAGACTCCGAAGTGTCCCTGTTTGCAGATGACGTGAAGTTGAGAAGAATTCACTCAATTGAAGACAAGGCAGAACTACAAAGGAATCTGGACAGGCTGCAGACCTTGTCCAGCAATTGGCTCCTGGAGTTCAACCCCACCAAGTGCAGTCATGAAGATTAGGGAAGGGAAAACAAGACTGCAGACGGAGTACAGTCTAGGGGGCCAGAGACTACAAACGTCACTCAAGGAAAAAGATCTTGGGGTGAGTATAACACCAGGCACATCTCCTGAAGCGCACATCAACCAAATACAGTACGGCCCCGCTTTACGGCGTTTCGCCTTACGGTGTTCCACTAATACGGCGATGTCAAATTATGACCAAAATTTGTTATACAGCATGCAGTCTTTCAAATATGGCGCACCCCACCCAGTTTGTTTACATTCTATGTGACCACATCTATTATGTCAGGAAACTTTCCAAAATTTCAAGTGTTTTAAAGTTACTGCGTATTTTATATATACAGTGGTCCCTCATTTATCATAGTTAATCCTTTCCTGGAGTTGCTACTATTATCGAAATCTACGATTTTCGAATCAATTTTCCCCATAAGAAATAATGTAAATACAATTAATCCGTTCCTGACACCCAGAAGTATTAAAACAAAAAATTTTTTTTACATGAAATATAGATGTAGTACATCAACAATACAATGGGAAATGATGAATGAAACATTAACAGCATAACACTTACCTTTATTGGAGATTCTTCTTAGTGTATGGGACACTGGAGGAGGAGAGAGATTTGACTTTTACAGTTTGGAAGGGGAATCCCCTGGTTTTCTTTTTTCGGTCCCATAAAACCCCCCGGCTAAGTTAACGGGAAATTTTGCTACCCCTTTACTTACACTTTGGCAAAATTCACGACACGCAAAATGCATTATATATTTTACATACTCTAGGTTTTTTCCTTTTTCTAAATAGCCTTTTTTCCTTTTTATTTTTCCCTTTTGGGCCAGGGGGAAGGGGAAAAAGAATCTTTCCTCCGTAAGCCATCGTGTCGTATGAGGCGCTAAAATCCCGGGAGCAAGGGGCTATTTAACCCCTTCCCCTGAATAAAAATTACTAAAAAAGGAAAAAGAAAAACTTTTTTAAAACGGGGTTTGTTTAAAAATGTGCGGGGATTTTTGGGGCGGAGGGACAAAAAACAGATTTTTTGCTGTTTGGTAAAAAAAAAAGAAGTTGATGCCCCGGGCCCTAAGCGAAACAAAGCTAAAGGGGGGTTGGAGAGTTTCAGGGGGGGGGAAATAAATGGGTTAAATCTGGAGTATTTTGAGAGGTTAGAGAAAAGGAAGGGGTAGCAGTAATTTTTAAATGATCAGTTAGGGAAGGAAAAGAGAATATGAATGTGTAAATTCAAAAATTTAAAGGGTTGGTTTAAAAAAAAAGGGGGTTTTTAAGGGGGATGCGAGAAGGGGGTTTCAAAATTAAGCGTGTATGCACCTGGAAAAAAGAGGAATGCAGGGGAGGGGGAGAGAGATTTTGGGAGATTTTTAAGTGTTTGTATAGGAGCCTTTAAACCCAAAGTGAGGGGGAGTAATTGGGGGTAGGGGACTTGAATCCCTAAAGTAGGAAAAACTTTTGAGAGGGGGTTGTGGTAGGAAAGTTTGGGGTCCCCAGGGAAAATTTATAAGGGGACCCCTTTTGATTAAAATTTGTATAAAAAAGGGGTTTTTTTATAGGTAAACATTTTTTAAGAAAAAGAGGATAAAAAAAGTATACACGATTTTGAGGTAGGGCGAAATGACAGTAGTTTTTTGGGGATTATGTTTTGGTAGATAAAAGACTGTTGATTTAGATTTCGGGATGTACATGTTTTTTAGAGGGGCCACAGTTTAAAACCGATCACTTTCTAGTTGTAGCTACACTGAGAGTAAAAAGGTTTAATGGGTTTCAAGGAAAAATAGGAAACAGGGAAGAGAGAGGTGAAGGTTTATAAATTTAAAAGGAGGCATTTTGGGGTAAATAAAAAACAGCTATTGGAGGATAGATGGGCTAATTGAGGGGGCATGGGGCAAGGGGGCCCAGGGGTTTATGGGGTGGGTTTTAAAAAAATGTAGTGTTAGAGTGTTCAGAAAGTTTGGGGGTTTACGGGAAAAAGGGGGGCGGGGGGAAAGAGGAGCGTTTGGGGGGAATGATGATGTAAAGAGAGTAGTAAGGGGAAAAAAGTTGGCATATGAAAAGTTTTTTACAAAGGAAGGGGATGCAAGGAGGGAAAAATTATATGGGAAAAAGAGAGAATTAAAGAGAGGGGTTTTAAAGCAATGTAAAAAGAGGAAAATTGAGAGGGGTGGGTGAGATTTTTAACCCAAAAAATTTTTTTTGAAAATAAAAAAATTTTTGGGGAGGGGAATTAACAAGTTAAGAAGCCTGGGGAAAAGGGAAAAAAATGGTTTTTTGTTTTTTAAAAAAATAGGAGAGGAGAGTTTTTTAAAGGAAAGAGGTAGGGGGGTTTTTGGGGAAGAGGGGAAGGAATTTTTGGGGAATTGTTAAATGTTATGAAGTTAGGGAAGTTGTAAATTTCTTTGTATAGGGCAAGGAGGGAAATAACATTTTTGTAGGAGTAAAGGGAAAGCCAGTTGTGGGGGGGGGAAAGGCACGTGAGGCAGTGGGTTTAAAATAAAAGGGGGGTAAGGCACCCGGGGGATTGTGGGATAAAAGAAAAGAAATTTTAAAAAGCGGGTTGGGATATGGGTTTTGGGGTGGTTGGTGAAATTTATTTAAATTTAAATGTATGGAAGAGGGTAGGTACCTAGGATTGGAAAGAGAGCTTTGCATATTTCCTTTTAAAAAAAGGAAAAGGGGGTTTAAAAAGGAGAGTAAAAAAATTTATAGGGGATAATTTCGGTTGAGTGTACCTGGAAAAATTTGTATGGTAGAAAAAAATTTTAAAAGAATTAAGGTAAGACGGAGAATAGGATAGCAGATGAAAAAGGGGGGCTTTAAAAAAAGGGTTGGGGGGTGTGTGGCCCCAGGTTGGTTTACAGTAAAAACATATAAGTGAACAGTATTTTAGAAAAGGGGCAAAAAAAGGGTCTTTTTTGGCTTTTATGGTTTTGGAAAAGGGTTATGACAGGGGGGGATGGGGGGCAATGTGGCAGTTGTTGAAAGGGTGAAGGGTGTAGGGGGGTGGGTTTTACTAAAAGGGCATTGAAGATTTTTTTCCCCGAGGATAGTGAGGCTAAAGGGTTAGAGTATGTGGAAAGGGGGAAATTTTTTTTCCCAGTAAAAGTCCCCCTTGGGAAAAAGGGGTTTGTGTGATTCACCGGGTTTTTTTAAATAATTTATAGAGGGGGGGGGGTTTGGAAAAGAGAAGAAAATCGGGGTTTGGCAAAAAGGCGTGGGGGTTAAAAGAAAAAGAACCACACAAAGTGGGAGTTGTCACAGCTGCTCTTTGCCAAAGGGACACTTTTGCTTTTGGGGAGATTCTGAAAGAATTTTCCCAGAGATTGGGGGATGAATTTTTTAGGGTGTCAAAAAAAGGGAAAATTTAAAGGTGAAAAACAGGAAAGAGTAAGGTTATGAGGATAAAAAAAAAGATTGGGTTGATGAAAGTTGAATATCAGATTGGAGGGAGAGATTTATGGAGGAGGTGAACTATTCAGATATTTGGGAGTGGACGTGTCACGGATGGGTCTTGAAAGTTTAGGTAAATTTCTTTAAAATTGAGAGGGAAAAAGATTGAGTGGTGCACTTAGGAGTCTGTGGAGCAAAAAAACTTTGCCCTTTTGGAGGAAAAAGGGGGGGGAAATTTTTATGGGGAGTATATTTTTTCCCAAACGCCCCTTATATGGGTGTGAAGCGTGGGTATGAATTTGCGCGAGGAGAAGGCTGGAGGCAGTGGGAGTCATGTCTGGGGGCAATGTGGGGTTTTGTGAATATAATGCGGGGAATTGGGTAGTTTGGAAGTTAGGAGGAGGGGGCGGGATTCCCAAAAAACTGTTGCCCAGAGGCTGAGGAAGGGTTTTTGAGGTGGTTCGGACATGAAAGAGGAATGGAGCAAAACAGAAGCTTCAAGGGTGTATCAGTTTTGTAGGGGAAGGGAAAGGGGGGGTGGGGGTGGGCCCCTGGGAAGGGGTTGGAGGGGGGGGGGGGTAAAGGAGGTTTTGTGTGCGGGGGGCCCTTGGACTTCCAGCGGGGCTTTGCGTGAGCGTTTTTTGATGGGAAAGTAAATGGAGACAAATGGTTTTTAATACTTGACTGCTGTTGGAGTGTGACCCAAAGTAACTTTTTATGAAGGGATTCGGGGAAAACCCGGCGGGCCCGGATTTGGGGCCCCTGGAGAGGGGAAAATTTAAATTTTTGGGGCCGGGCACTCGGGAAGGAGGGGGTGGAAATGAAAACCCCCTTTTTAAAAACGTAGTGAAAAAGCCCCCCCCTTTCTGGAAAACCCAAGTAAAAGGGTTAAGGGGAATGATGGTAAAAAAATTTTTCTTTTTTGGGGGGCCACCCTGCCTTTGTGGGAATGGCCGGTGGGGAAATAAAAAAAATTACCTGGAGGAGGACAAACAAACTTACACTAAACATTGACAAAAACCTATTTCATTCAGTTTGGTAACAAGCTACAGATGTCCCTCTTAACAAATTGCCCCAAGGACACCTATCCCCAAAACTAACAGAGGGAAAATTTCTTAGGAATCCACCTAGAATGGGCTAAAAATTTCATACACATTACATAAAATTTTTCTAAAAAATTTTCCAAGACGTAGGCATACTATCGAAATACGGTTTCTATGTTCCACAGTCAGCCCCCCTGGCCCTAATCACTCTCTTATTTACCCCATCTCACCTATGGGGAAATTTTTTGGGATGGGGCTAACAACAATTAACCATCTCAGTTCCACTAATTACCCAACAAAAGGCTGCAGTTTTGAATTTATAAAAAAATTTTCACTACAGGCAGCCCACTCCACCAAAATTCCCAAAACCCCTAAACCTTCACCAATTTAAAAAACATCCATACTTTTTACTGCCCCCCATTACATTTCAAAAACACTTAACTCTGATATTTTAAACCCACCCCTCAAACCATCTCCTTGCCAACCTCAACCCGAACAATTTACCATAACCCCAAGGCACAGATCACTCTTTGAGGGGCCTCCCGGGCCATTTTCACACTATGCAAAAAATCAATGCCAAAAATAAAAGGCCCCCCAAAATCTGGAATTCATTAATGTTTAAAAAATTTAAAAAAAACACAACCTGTTTATAAATTAAAATTCTTTTTCAAAGATTTCTTACTCACCCAAAAAACCCAAAAAATTTCTGAATAACTGGGAACAAATTTTAAATTTTATATTTTTAAATGTTTCTCACAATTATATCACATAAATGTTAAACCTAAAACCCAATCTAACTTTATTATTTTTTTAAACCTACCTAAAAGGGAAACATACCCAACTGAATGCAACCAAAATGAACCCTTCTTTGTAATACTCCCCTTTTGTTTATAGTTATCTGTTTACCCTTAATGTTTTTCCCCGATTTTTATCATTTGGGTTGTTGCACGCTGTATAGGCCCTTTTGGCTTGCGCTTCTTTTTTAAATTTTAAAAAATAAATAATAATCATTGGGTTTTGTTAATCTTAAGTTTTAATTTTTAAAACCAGCCCGAATGCTATGCATAGTATAAGTGGGTTTGGCAAAAACTGCTCCTTTCTGTATTTTTTTGTACCTCGGGGGGGGGGGGTTGGGGGGGGGGACAAATTGGAAATAAATAAAAAAATAAAATCGGGCATTACAAAAATTTAAAGGGTTTTTATAGTTTTTTTCTTTTTTTTTCCGATTTCTTTCTAAATTTCCCACTTTAAAATTTGGGGGGCCCGAGAGACCCTTTCTGGGATATAATTTATATATATAAACTCACTGTATTGAAAACAATAAACCCCACTAAAATTAATTTTCCCTTTTTTGTTTACCACTGTTGTTTTTTAAAAATAAAAAATGCACAAATCTATGTAAAACTAAGTTCTATCATATATTTACATATTTAAAAATCACTGGACATGGTTTTAAAAACTGCTGGGGGGCTTTTGGAACTCCTGAAACAAAGGGACCCTGCACAAGGCACCCTTTCAAATTTCCCCACACATAAAAACCCGGGGTCTTTGCGTTTTATTTTCCGTCGTTTTGTTTGGGGCACAGACGATGCATCTCTTTTGAGCCCAAAATTTTTTCTGATTTAAGGAAGCTGTATTATGAAAATTTATTTACCTTCCCCCCTCAAACCCCTTGGGTATAACCCCGAGTAAATTTTGGGGGCCTTGTTTTATAGCAGGTGTTCTTACCTGGTTTTTTCCTTTCCCTTATGATTTTTCCCGACACAAAACAAACAAAATTCACCATACGGTGGTCTGTTGGGCCCGTCTTTATTTGGTACCCTTTTAAAATGCATTGAGCCCTTTTTAAATGTCCATGAGATGGAAGGGGAAAAAATTTTTATGTACCCCTTGTAACTTTTACGAACCAGTCAACAAAACCAATCGCTGTCACAATTTGTCAAAACCCAAGCGCCCTTTTTGTGTATAATCAATCACGTCCCCCGGGTTTTCGGGAAAACAATTTTATTAGGGCACCGATCAACTTTGCCACTGCTTTCATTTCATTTCGGTGAAAAAGGTTTTGGGCAACAATTTTGAAATTTCTTTTTCATGCCACCCTAATGGGCCCTTTAAAGTCTTGGGGAGGGAAACCCCTGCACGTCATCCCACGGGGCACCTGCCCTTGAGCCTGGGCATGTGTTTAAAGATTAGAACGCACTGTGCCACAAACATTTGTCTTGTTCACTCGCAGGGAAAACATGAAATAAAGGGCTTGTGTACCAGTTTTCGGTATATAATGTATGCCCCTTACCAAAAATAAGGTGCCACTGTTTTTCACTATGCACCTGAGATCCCAATAACATCTTGGTATCTTTTAATGTTTTTCTTCCGTGTATTTCAACAAAATTGCACCCGGGCCCCTGTCACCGTCGCAGAGTACAAACATTTTAAAACCAAAACGTTTTCCTCTTGCTTGGTACAAAACTGCTTTAATGACAGTTCCCACCTTTTTAACAAAATCAAAGACTCTTTAAATTTCAAGATTCTTGGGGAAAGGATAAAAAATATATGCGAACTTTTGTTTTTAGAAAAATGAAAAACATTTCTAATCTTGGGAAACCTTTTCACTTCTTTCAGGCCCGGTTTTTGTTCCCGAGAAGTGCAACATAGTAAATAAGATAAACCTGTTCACTGGGATGATTTCACCCAAAGGGCCGGGGTTTGAAATTAAACCCAATCTTTTGGGCCAGTATGCTTTTTAAAATTTTTGCTTATAACATGGGGCAAAACATTATTGTTGCAAAAAACAAATATATTTTTTGCAACAGCATCTCTTTCCACCTGGGGTATCTTTTACTGTGGTGATATGATTTTGTATTTTCCCGGTTTTAAATCAAAATTATTATTACTTTCCCTGACAATATTTCCATCAAAGGGGTGGCCCAAAAAATAATTCAAAGAATTCCAGTTCCCTTGGGCCCTGGTTCCCAAGGGGGCAAGTAGTTTGAATTCCACTTTGAGATTTATCAAAATGGTGAGGCCCTTGGGGGCAAAATTGGGGTTTCTGCCAATCCCCCATACGGTTTTCTGGTGGATACTACAACATAGGGGTGGTTGTGCAGGGGTTTTTTGGTGGGTTTGGTGGCTGACGCTCCGGGTTTTTCCTTTAACTGACGAGCCCGAGCGGGGGGTCCCACCCTGGGCTGGTGAGTTTACCATGGCGGTGCCCCTACCAAACACCCCTAACCCATCCACTGATGCCCCGTTGGGCTATCCCCTGCCAAGTTTTAGCCCCATCATCCTCACTATCACCCACCTAAAATGGGTTTGGGCCATGGGGTTATCCGGAAAAGTACTCCGGGTGTTTCTCCGGGTTGTAAATCCGTCCCCTGGGCCCCCAGCATGGGTACACTACCCAGGCATGCGGGGTGGCGAACATACCGACGTTCACCCTGAAATGATTCCTCACTATCACAACCCCGAATGATCGTCGAGGGTCAATAAAATCCCAAACCCCTTTTCCCATCATAAATTTCTGAAGTCAAGGGCCCGGCCAAGCGAAAATATTTTTTTCTCTTGCGTTGAAAGGGACAAAAAAACTGTGAGTCACGAGCGCCCAACCAACAAGGGAGAAAAGGGTTTAGGTCACAGGGTTTTTTTCACATTGTCGGGTATCCTGGGCATTCTTTTCGGTCACAAACTGATCAAAGCCGTAGAATTCGTCTTCATTTCCACTTCCATCAGTGTCAGAATTATCAGATAGGAAGAGGAGAGTCCCAATTTTCCAGGGAGTGAGAGCTGACTTGCGACGAGGCATGGTGAACAAGGGTAACTGAGCCGGCGTTCCCACAATGCTATGCGGGCGCCTAGATTTTTTGCTTATGGCGCACACCCACCACGCAGACCCGTTCTCTCACATGTAAGCCTATGAGCACTTTTGCGCTAAATTTGACGGCGCTAGAATTTTGGCATAGATCTACAGTTTGGACACTCAACGTGAAGCCGTAGATCTACAGGACGGACCCTGAAAGGGTTAACACTTCCCTAAAATGGCCCAAGACTTTGTCACTGTGCATGTTGCGAACATGGCTTGCAACAGCCTTGTCAGGGTGACGTTTCTCCATAAATCTTTCCATCTTACCCCACATAGCAAAAATCTCTTTAATTTCTGAAGAAGGCACCTTCTTCGATCTCTCTTCCTCCTCCTCAGCAGCAAGATTCTGAGCTGCGATCTGTTGCTGTTCCTGCTGAAGCTCTTGCAGCTCCTCAGTGGTGAGCTCTTCGTTGTGGTCTTCCACCAACTCTTCCACATCCTCCAAACTCACATCCAACCCCATGTAACTCCCCAGTTCAATGATGTTTTTCTCAATCATATTTCTCACTTTCTTTACCACAGGCTTGGCACTAGGAGCTTTCTTTGGAGCCATGGTAGCTTATTTAGTACTTGCAAGCACTAAAATGAGTGGAATATTATGAAATATTTCGTAGGAGCACATGAGGGGACCTTCGCTCACTGGTAAACAATGCCACACTGGCTGGGTAGGGAGGCCGCCCCAGCTCACACCATGCGTACGCATCCTGGACGACCTACTATTCGCGAGTCAACCTATGATTAGCGAGCCCATGTTTATACGAAAATATCCCTATGATTTCCGAAATCTGCGATTCCCGAGAACTACGATTATCGAGGGACCACTGTACTCTGATAATTATACTTATGTGTACCTGTACCTAAATATACTTACACACTGTGCTGGTGTGCAGGTACACATTAAATTGCTAAAAGTTTCTCTACTCATGACGCCAATACAGGTCCGCCATCACAAATCCAGCAATCAGTTATTCGGTTCTTTCAGTTATTCAGCACTAATTTTGGCTAGCATAATTTCAAATTTCCAGGGTTGCCACACCAACCTGCTGGTACTGTTTGGTGGCGTTACTTACTCTATAAGTCATTCCAATTTCTTTTTCTCCATTTATTGTTATAACCTGCTTTCTTTTAGCCCTAGCCATGGTTCCAATGAAAAAAAATGCTTTTCGTTGTGTAAAGCACGTACATTGTCCATTAAAGATAAGGTGGCTTTGAAGCCACTGTCAGTTGCCATGAGCTCAGTCTCATGATGCAGGGGAATATGCTTTATTATTATGCTAATATCAACACTACATCTTACTGTCTATCACAAATTATTTAATATAACATAATAAACAATAAAAATACAAAAAAATTTTGGTTTAAATCATCGGCGCGGCACAACTTCCAAGCTCCGTATTTTTCTCCAATCCCAGAGCTCCCAAATGCCCCTATGATGCCCCTATTACAAGCAAAACTGCACTTCCCAAGTAGCACCGAATGACAAAGTTTTAAAAACAGTGAAACCCTTTACAAATCAACATAATAGAGATAAAAGGAAGACTGCCACAAACCAAAAGCAAAACCCCCGTGCCAGCCGAAAACTAACCCCTAAGCTTTGTATACCAATTCTTTTTTAAATACAACAATTCTGTAGATTTGAGGGGCAAATTAAGAGGAAACAGCCCAAGGGCCCGCAGAAAAAAACCCAAAAATCAACTATTCAACAAGTGATCAGGAGGGACGCCCGGGCCCCGCAACCCCCCCATCACCACCATCAAGGCGACACCACAAAATAACAACAAACATGGTTGCCACCAGCCCATCCCCCCTCTCTTCCCCCGGTTCAACCTACCAAGATTCTCAGGTTGACCAAAGATCGAACCCCAAAGTCATGCACTCCAACTTAGTTATTTAAAATATGAATCTTCGAGAGACGCTAAAAAAACAAGACACCGGGGGACACAACTCGAAAACAAAATCCTCAGTTTTGAACAAAAGTTAACAACACCAGGAAGCTAATGTGACAAGACCCTCCCAAAAGTCTAGATACCCTACCCCAAAAATAAAATCTCTTTAAAACAAAGGGTTTAAGAAGCGTAAAGCGGAAAAAAAAACTTAGAAAAACCGTTCAGTGACTACTTTGTCTCCAAGAAAAAAAACTGAACAAAATAAACTATGGACGCAGTAATAGTTAACGTCCACTTTTTCCCCTGATAGAACCAAACAACAGTAAAGAAATTACTCTGCAGTCAAAAAGGACCCAAAAAAGTGTTATTGTACC
>NC_069403.1:94927014-94949036 GCF_026875155.1 Cherax quadricarinatus
GAGAACTGTTTGATCGGACTGTAACCAAAGTGGAGGGGAGGGCTTTTTTAAGGCAGAAGAGGTGGGGGTTTGGTAGTAGTAGTAGGGTGGGTAGTAGTACAGAATGGAATATAAATACCGACAAGATGAAATTAAGACACATGTGCAACCCGGGCATCCCCATCGTAGACGCTTCGCCATCCAGCCAGCCACAGGATGGCGAAACGTCCACAACAAAGACAACCAGACGCCACACATGTGTCTCAATTTCATCAGTAGTTGTAGTAGTAGTAGTAGTAGTAGAAGAGGTAGTAGTAGTGGTAGTGGTAGAAGTGGGAAGTAAAGAGGACGAGCCAGTCAAATACAAAGGAATGGGAGCACTGCAAGAGAGCTAGGTGCCCACTAAGTGAGAGCAAGCGCACAGAGGTGCGTGAAAGGGGAAGTGGGAAATAAATGAAGAAGGAACAGAAACACGAGACAGAAGAGAGAAAGACAACCAAGAGGAGAAAAGGAAAGAGGAAAGGGGAAGAGGGAGAAGAAGAAAAAGAAAAAGAAAAAATGAGGAGTCTTAAGTCACGGGTGTTCCTTTGAAATTATCCTCATTTGAAATTACCTACCTTTGAAATTATCCTCTTTTGAAATTATTCACCTTTGAAATTATCCTCCCCAATATTGGTTGAGTACGTTTTCAATGTGAGAACGATACCGCTGTTTCATTAACGTACGATTGTGCAAGAAAGGTATAAAATACCGACAATATGAAAGTTAAGACACATATGCAACATCTGGATATCTTTATTGTAGACGTTTCGCCAACCAGTGGCTTTATCAATACAGATTCTAGGACATAATAGGAAGACAGTAGAACTATATACAAAAGATGAGGTAATCAGTCCCTCGGCCTTGGAGTTAGTGTTCACAGCATCTCCTCCACCACGATGCTGTGAACACTAACTCCAAGGCCGAGGGACTGATTACCTCATCTTTTGTATATAGTTCTACTGTCTTCCTATTATGTCCTAGAATCTGTATTGATAAAGCCACTGGTTGGCGAAACGTCTACAATAAAGATATCCAGATGTTGCATATGTGTCTTAACGTACGATTCAAAGGTTTCTCTGTACTTAATAATATTCTCTCAAAGAATTCGCAAGGGTATTATTTAAATATGTAAATTTATTTCTAATGATATTCTCGTAATTATCATCTAAATCATCTTCAGTTGTAAATTTCAAAATATTCATGGGTTCCACTGGTCTCCCACTAAGCAAGTGTGAAGAAGTAAATGTTTCTGTGTCTGTGGAATCAGCAACGTAAGTTAACTGGCAGTTACTTATTCTGTGTTCAGGCACCAGCAAAACAGTTTGCTATGTTAATGGTAAGCAGAATGTCATTGCTGATAACCTGTCGAGACATAGCGCAGACAACAATTCCGTTGAGGATCTCGAGCTGTGGTTCCCAACCTTCTTTGAGTCATGCCTCACCTCGGCACCTAAAAAAATTGATGTCCTCCCTGATATAAAAAAATTGGGTGTTGAAATAGTATATTGCGTAAAAATACAATTTATCATTTTTTTTAAGTAACGCACCAAGTTAACTTTAATCAAGTTTGAGAATTTCAAGTTAGTGAGATCCTTGACAGGTTCAGAGGTAGCAGCATCACTTACCTCATTCTTATAAAGCCAATACAACTGGGTGAATTTTTTTGCAGAAATATTTATTGACATAATTCCAAAAATGTTATGAACCCAAATCTCTTGAATCAACAAGGATCCTATTTGCTCCCAGAAGTTGCCTATGTAATATATTAAGTTTTTAAAAAAATATCTGCCAAAATAACTAACAAAAGCTTTACTATCTACTGTTAATAGGAGCTTCATCTATGGTTTGGCCTTTAAAAAGTCACTAACAGCATCAAATAGCTCTATGAATCTTTTCAGGCAGTTGGCCTTTGACAGTCACTATATATTAGTGTGAAGCAATAATATCACATGATCTGCTTTTCTGTCCTCACAAAACTTTATTGACGCTCACATTTAGCATCAGCTTCGATAGTGTTGATACATTTTATTACTGAATTCAATATCTCGTTTACAACAGATGAAATGCATTTTGCAATCAAATTTTCACTGTGATTTATAAATGAACAAGCAACATTTCTGGATAATCCTTCAATAATTTTAAACAGCCATTTTCCTGACTCACGAAATCGTAATGACACGATTGCAAACAAACCATACCACGGGCGGGATTTGAATCCGCGGTCAGAGAGTCGCAAAACTCCAGACCGTCGCGTTAGTCACTGCGCCAGCTAGCTTCAATAAGATTCGTCCAACTAGGTATATTTCTACACCATAGGAAAGTTAGCATAGGCACCACTGTGTCCACAAATGCAAGTTTTTACAGACGAATCTCCCGCTAGCATGGCCGTGACGAACTCTAGATCAAGTCCCCTCAAAGCCGTCGGTCTGGAGTTTTGAGACTCTCTGATCGCGGGTTCAAATCCCGCCCGTGGTATGGTTTGTTTGCAATCGTGTCATTACGATTTCGTAAGTCATGTTGACTGCTTTGAGGGGTCTTGAGCTAGAGTTCGTCACGGCCACGCTAGCGGGAGATTCGTCTGTAAAAACTTGCATTTGTGGTCACAGTGGTACCTATGCTAACCTTCCTATGGTGTAGAAATATACCTAGTTGGACGAATCTTATTGTGGCTAGCTGGTCCAGTGGCTAACGCGACGGTCTGGAGTTTTGAGACTCTCTGACCGCGGGTTCAAATCCCGCCCGTGGTATGGTTTGCCATTTTCTTGCCCATCATAACAGGGACAATATTAGCAGCACAACATATAATGTTTTTCATCAGTATTGCATTTTAAGTATATGGCAGTAGTGGGCCTTTCTAATGATTCACAGAACATCTCAAAAAAAATTTCCTAATCAATACATCTCACATATACACAAATAACCCGCACATGGAAGAGAGGAGCTTTCGACGGCGACTATTTACAAAGTCACACTGTCAGTGTGTGACTTTGTAAATGGTCAAAGTAGGACCGAAAAGTCGCCGTAAGCTCCTCTCTTCTATGTGCAGGTTGTTTGAGTATTATTCCAGTCAGTGTACTGTGACTATTTTTTATCTCACATATGCCAAAAATAATACATTCTTCAATTTTTGCAATGAATTTCCTCGATTTTAACATTTGAATAAAGTGAGCTTCAACATCTCCACTCATGTAATAAAGTTGGTAGAATTACCGATAATATGTAAAGTAAAAAGACACAAGTGCAACTAATGTGACATTTTATTGTGGCAACGTTTCGCTGATAAAGCTCCTGGAGAGCGAAACATTGCCACAATAAAATGTCACATTAGTTGCTCTTGTGTCCTTTTACTTTACACATCTCCACTCATCTCTTCTGCTGCGACAATGAGTATTCTTAATGGCATTAAGCCTTTGACATCTTTGTCATCCTTTTCCAGAAATGTTTTGAGAGGCTGAAATTGCTGGCTTAATTAAATCCTCACCAACAGTATTATTATTCCATTTTATTGCAACACGGAGAACAATTTGAAAACTGATTTCAAAAGTACGATTAATGACTGCAGTTTGCGCACAGAACGAGTGATTAAAAATATTCTAATTTTTAATTTACAAGACTAATATGCTTTGCTTTTAAATGTGTCTCAAGACGGCCAAGTTTCACGGTCAAACACTGTTAACTTGGGTGATCATCATGCACCCGGGGCGATCATCATCCACCCGGGGCGATCACCATGCACCCTGGGCGATCATCATGCACCCTGGGCGATCATCATGCACCCGGGGCGATCATCATGCACCCGGGGCGATCATCATCCACCCTGGGCGATCATCATGCTCCCTGGGCGATCATCATGCACCCTGGGCGATCATCATGCACCTGGGGCGATCATCATGCACACCACGCATAAAACAACACTGCTAATACATCCTCTGAATACTGGCGAACTTTTGTTTATGGTAGATGAATGGTTCAGAGAACCGACATGTTGTTGAATTAGACACATGTGCAACTCTTGGGTATCTTTATTGAGGAAACGTTTCGCCACACAGTGGCTTCATCAGTCCATACAAAGGATAAACTTGAAGAACAGGAGGAGAATGAGGTAATCAGTCCCTCAGCCTTGAGTCGATGTGGTCAGTCCATCAATCTTGAATAGAATACTGCATATGAGCGGAGAAGCAGCTTATGAACCGTAGAGAGGTGAGGGGCAGCAGTCGTAGGTGGTGTCACATTTGTCCAATGTGGAAGTAGGTCGTGCCCAAGGGTTAGGCAAGTGAAGAATTCCCAAGTATTAAGATCCTAAGAAGTTGCAGTGTGTGACAGGATGATAGATGAATGGTTCAGATAACCGACATGTTGTTGAATTAGACACATGTGCAACTCTTGGGTATCTTTATTGAGGAAACGTTTCGCCACACAGTGGCTTCATCAGTCCATACAAAGGAGAAACTGAACCCATAATGATTTATTCTTCTCCGGTGTTGACCATAACTCGGGCAACATCCCAAGGGTTGTCTGGCGAGAATGTTGACCTATCCTTGAACGACTCCGATCTCGGAATAGCCAATTTGTTTTACGAGGAAAACTGGCCAGGGCCTCGTAGATCAAGTGAACAGACCCAGATCAAACCTTCCTATTCCAAGGTTGCAGGATTGCCAGATATATCTGTTTTCATTCCGGAGGTACTGTCCTTCCGGGAGGAACAACGAAAGGACCCTTCTTTGAATTTCGCTTTTCAGGCAGCCATAGGTAAATCCTTTTCGGATCATTCAGTCAAGTATAAACTTAAAAACGACTATTTGATTTGCACTGAGACTGGTAAGGAGATAGAGGGCCAGATACTGTCAAACAGGTTAGTAGTTCCAACAAAGTTTAGACCTCAAATATTGAATATTGCTCATAATACTTTATTAGGAGGTCACTTAGGAATTACTAAAACATTATATAGAATCACAAAAGAATTTTATTGGCCAAAATTAAAGCAGGATGTGAAGAATCATATCCGGTGTTGTAGAGAATGTCAGCAAGTAGGGAAACCTTGACATTCTATTAAACCTGCACCTCTCCAGCCTATACCTGTTGAAGGAGAACCTTTTGCAGAATTAATCATAGACTGTGTAGGTCCACTACCTAAATCAAAGTCTGGAAATCAGTACTTATTTACCATTATGGATAGAGTAACTCGATACCCTGAAGCAATTCCCACGTGCAGTATTAATACTAAAGCTATTCTCAAAGCTTTAACCAGATTTATTTCATGTTTTGGCATTCCTAAAACTATTCAAAGCGATCAAGGTACTAACTTCACTGCCAAAGCATTTAGGGAAGCATCAACTAGGTTAGGGATAATCCACAACTTATCCACTGCCTATCATCCTCAGTCCCAAGGCGCCTTGGAAAGATTCCGTCAGACGTTAAAAACCATGATGAGAACTTTTTTCATGCATTTTCCTACAGACTGAGATGAATCATTCCCTTTGTTGCTGTTTTCAATAAGAGAAACTGTGCAAGAGTCTACCGGGTATAGTCCGTTTGAGCTGATCTTTGGGCACAATGTACGAGGTCCTCCTCGGGTGCTCAAAGAAGGATGGATGGGAGAAGACGTTAGCTCAACACTCTACAACCCGTCTTCAAGATTGCAGGTGGCACGTCAGTTAGTCAAGGCTAATCTAAAGGCAGCTCAAAATAAGATGAAACAGAGGTATGACAGAAGTGCACAATTCCGCTACTTCCATCCAGGAGACAAGGTGTTGGTGCAGGAACCTATACCTGGCCACACCTTGAAAGCTAGGTTTACGGGACCTATGCAAATTGTAAGTAAATTATTTGATGTAAATTATGTGGTAGCTCCCCTTGATAAGACCTCAAAAACTAAAACTCGCCACATTAATCAATTAAAATCTTTTCATACACCAGATAAAGCCCCAGTAATGACTCTGTCCTCTACCTCTGAGGACGACTCTGACTCTTTGCACTCTATTTCTGAAATTAATTTCAAACTTCCAAACTCTGTCCTCAAGGACCCTAGCCCTTTAATGATGGGGCTACCTGCAATTCAAGCAACAAGTTTAACTGCGCTTCTACAGTCATACCCAGATGTTTTTTCGGATGTGCCGAAAAAAATGTACTTTAGGTTATCATGGCGTAGATGTGGGAAACTCTAAACCTATTAAACTCTCCCCTTACAGAGCTAATCATGAAAAGCAGAAGCTACTTCAGCAGGAGGTAGAATTTTTGTTAGAGCATGGGTTAGTGGAGGAATCATCTAGTCCATGGGCTTCACCGTGCATCCTTGTTAAAAAAGCTGATGGAGGGTTTCGTATGTGTACAGACTACCGTAAGGTGAATGAGGTCACAATCACAGATGCTTACCCTCTTCCTCGTCTGGATGACGTAATCGACTTTGTGGGTAAGGCTACTTTTGTGTCCAAGTTAGATCTCCTTAAAGGTTACTATCAGGTACCTTTGATGGATAAGGCAAAGGAAATCTCTGCCTTCGTAATTCCAGGAGGTCATTATCAATATACACTTACCCCCATCGGAATGAAAAACTTCCCCTCTTCATTCGAGAAACTTATCCATCAAGCTATTAAAAGACTTGAAGGCACAGCAGTGTACCTGGATGATATTGTTGTGGTGTCTGATACTTGGGATCAGCACCTATTTAGACTTAAGGCTCTTTTTGAGACCTTACAGAGTTCCCATTTAACTGATAATTTATCTAAGTCTTCCTTTGGCCAGGCCACTGTTACTTTTTTAGGCCATGAAGTAGGTAGTGGTAAAGTTGCTCCTAAATTTGCTAAAGTTCTTGCCATTAAAGGTTATCAAGTTCTACATGATAGGAAATCTCTTCAACGTTTCCTAGGCATGATAGGATTTTACAGAAGATTCTGTAAGAATTTCTCAGATATTGTTGCCTCTCTTACCTCTCTTACCAGTCACAAAGTTCCCTTTAATTGGACCCCAGAGTGTCAAGGTGCTTTTAATAAAGCTAAAAGATTATTGTGTACTGCACCTATTCTTTTGTCTCCAGACTTCTTCAAACCTTTCTCATTACAGGTTGATGCTTGTGAGTCTGGGGTTGGGGCAGTACTGTTGCAAAACGGGGACGAGGAGTTACAGCCTGTAGCCTTCTTCTCTGCCAAGTTCCAGCCTCATCAGAGGGCTCACTCTACCATTGAAAAAGAAGCCCTCATGCTGGTACTGGCTTTGGAGCACTTCGATGTTTACGTGGGCCAGACTTCGCAGGTGGTCACTGTCTACAGTGACCATAACCCTCTAGTATATCTCCAAGCCATGAAGAACCACAATACGAGGCTCATGAGATGGAGTCTACGACTGCAACCCTACTCTTTCAGAATTTTATACATTGCCGGCAAAGAAAATATGTTGGCAGACTCTTTATCTAGAGTCTAACAGTGTTACTCTATATTATAATTATATGTTAGGTTAGGGGATAAAAAAAAGAGCTTGAAAGGGGTAACCCCTTTCAAGCTCTTTTTTTTTATCCCCTGGTGTGGGTTATTTTTTTTTTTTTAGTGAGGGGACGCGGGCTACCGTCCGCCCGTGTCTTGGACCTATGTTAGCCCGACTGTCTGCTGTCTTACTCTGAGTTTAGGGTTTGGCTTTCTGTCACGAGAAAAGCTGAGCTCTATCTAAGAGTTGGATGGTTGAGAGGAAAGGCGGTCCCATTATTTGGTGCCATGGCGGCACGGTTACCACTGGGAGGTGGGTGTCTAATCCTGAGCCTTCTCGGGGTGGGGGTGTGGCATGCAAAGAGTACGTAACCTTCATTCGGCGCATGTACACACCCTCATTTACAGGCTATCTCCTCCAACCAGCGAACCAGGTACTTACGGTTGATGATGGCCCCCCTCGTTCAATCAGTACCCAGGTTCCAGCCAATGAGAAGATGGTTTTGGCAATCGCAGAGGTGATGTGGGTACCATTCACATGTCTGCCATTGTCATTCCCATTCTAGAGCTGGTTGAAGCACGGTCTGCTCTCTAATGGCTTCTATTCTGCCTTGCTTACCGTGGAGTGCACTAATACCTATTTTGGACGTAGTGTATGAAGTGTACATACTTCTGTTCTAAATTGGTGAAGGATAATATAAGTGAAAAGTTTTTCTGCTGCGTTTATTTTTGCTCCCTTTACACCCAGGATAACAGGCCTTTGGGACTCCTGGGTTGTAATAGTGATGCGTCGATGCATATTTCGTGTGAAGGTACGGCAGTGGGATTGTACTTCGTCTTCAGGGTTCCACATTCATGTTAGTCTTTCTATCAAATGTATTTTGGATGTGAGAGACTTTGCCTTTACCGGGCAGACCCGAGTGTAGGCGGTCATCATAGCGTGGTTTTTTGCGCACGTCCTACAACTCCCGCCGCGTATCTAGGTTCCCATTCTCTATTTCTGACCAATCACAGACCTTCCCTGAGTCGCCCAGGCTGAGCGGTGATGGCGGCTGCTCGCTTCCCATTGGTCGAGACAGCAGAATGTAAACACTTCTACCTTGCCGGCGCCAAAACTCGTGTTTCTCGGTATAGTGCTCCTTATATACTGAAGCATTTCACCCAATACAATGTCGGTAAGTACTGATTTGTGTGTCTAGTGTGTAAATGAATAGTTTAGCCATATTTTGATATATATATGAAGGCGTTGTGAAGCATATTACGAGTGCACCATGCAAATGAAAAAAGTGCAACAAAATATGACCAAGCACAGTCGTTCCTGCCCTTTTAGGTGCAGTTTTCAGTTTCGGTATATAAATATTTCCATAAAATTTGGTAGTGTATATATGAATTCAGTAATGGTCTGGGTGTGTACAGAACGTTTTTATTGTCCTTCCAGATCAATAAGAAATTGTTCTACGGTGAGTCCTCCAAGGATAAGTCGAAATTTGTCTGTGTTTGGGATGACAGTGACTCAGATCAAGATCCAGATGACCTGGAAGTGGTGGAAACTGATGATAATACTTGCCACAAGATGCAGAGGTGCCAACAGATGAGAAGGAAGCTATGCACCATCCAAAAAGAAGAAATTGAACAAGAAGAAGATACTTGCTTACATGCAAGTATTGCAGCAACAAGAATAATCATGTCGCATCTTCATTTTCCTGTGCCACATGCAAAGTTAAATCTATCCATCAAGAAGGATAGAAATTGTTTCATAAAGTTTCATTGCAGAAATTAGTGATGTAAAAGGATTGTTCTTTCTCAGGGAACTCAAGAATATTTCATTTGTAAGTTGTATCTCATTGCAATGTGTCATTGTTGATAGTAGTTCCTACTTCTATTTTTTTTACTGCTTATAAATTGTTCAGATACAAGTTCCATTTATGTTTTTTTTTATTGTCTACTTTTTATAATAAATTTAAAAAATATTTATTTCGTTTTTTTTCAACAATTGCAACCTTGCAACATTCTAAATTGTTATACCCCAAACGGGCAGGACCGCATATACTCGGTGTTCGAATATCTGCAATTGCCCGAGATGTTACTTTCACAACTCTGTTTGGATGGTCTCAGTGACCTTACATCGAGTGGCTCTATCTCCTCATACGAAATCACTTTCAAAATCTGCATTTTAGTCTGCCTTGCCCTCTGAAGGGTTGCTCCCTTTACACCCAGGATAACAGGCCTTTGGGACTCCTGGGTTGTAATAGTGATGCGTCGATGCATATTTCGTGTGAAGGTACGGCAGTGGGATTGTACTTCGTCTTCAGGGTTCCACATTCATGTTAGTCTTTCTATCAAATGTATTTTGGATGTGAGAGACTTTGCTTTCATTTTTCTCTTAATTACAGTAGACCGTTATATTACACGGTAGTCACGTTCCTGGAAACGCCGTGTTAGGTAAAACCGTGTTAGGTAAACAAAACATTGTCGTGATATGTTATGTGTGGCATGCAAAGAGTACGTAACCTTCATTCGGCGCATGTACACACCCTCATTTACAGGCTATCTCCTCCAACCAGCGAACCAGGTACTTACGGTTGATGATGGCCCCCCTCGTTCAATCAGTACCCAGGTTCCAGCCAATGAGAAGATGGTTTTGGCAATCGCAGAGGTGATGTGGGTACCATTCACATGTCTGCCATTGTCATTCCCATTCTAGAGCTGGTTGAAGCACGGTCTGCTCTCTAATGGCTTCTATTCTGCCTTGCTTACCGTGGAGTGCACTAATACCTATTTTGGCTAAATGTATGAAGTGTACATACTTCTGTTCTAAATTGGTGAAGGAAAAATAAGTGAAAAGTTTTTTCTGCTGCGTTTATTTTTGCTCCCTTTCACCCAGGATAACAGGCCTTTGGGACTCCTGGGTTGTAATAGTGATGCGTCGAAAGCATATTTCGTGTGAAGGTACGGCAGTGGGATTGTACTTCGTCTTCAGGGTTCCACAATTCATGTTAGTCTTTCTATCAAATGTATTTTGGATGTGAGAGACTTTTCTTTCATTTTTCTCTTAATTACAGTAGACCGTTATATTACACGGTAGTCACGTTCCTGGAAACGCCGTGTTAGGTAAAACCGTGTTAGGTAAACAAAACATTGTCGTGATATGTTATGGTTTTACTGCTTAAGACTACAAATGCAACAGAAATAATAGTATTTCTTACCTTAAATTGTGGGTGCTGGTGTTTGTGGATGATTGTGAAGACAGCGGGATGCATGGTGTGGCCCTACTGGTCTGAGGTGGATGGTTGTTGGTTGTTGGCAAAAGTGAATGGTAGAGGTTCTGGTCCTAAAGTCGATGGTTGTACTGGAGTGTGCATAAATTCTGTAATTTATCTCCAGGTTCTTTTACCCTGCAGTACATTCTATAGCTGATGGTAAGGCATCACCAGCTGGTCTAGACCCCGTTTCAAGGTACTGCTTCTAGATTTGTCAGGGTCCTCTTCAGTGAAAAAGTCTGCTAGTTTAACAGCAACATGGAACTGCACACGTAACTGCTGCAATATTAATTGTTTTGTCTTCAGGTTCTTCTTCATCTGTTATGTGGCTTCCTTGCATCTGTGCATCGAGCTCTGCCAACATTTCCTGTGGATTCCTGTCTTCATCACCATCTTCTAAGAGCTCATTTACATTTTCTTCATTCATATCATCAAAACCATCACCTGGTAATCTCCTTGCCAGCTAAACAATTTCCTGAACTTGACTCTCGAGCAAGGAAACACCAGTGACTGGTTTGACCTCCAAATTACTGGTAAGGTGTTTTTATCTACACCTTTCATAGCACGAGGATTCTTAGAGCGACAAATAACCATGGGCCTACACTTGAAATCACCTGACTTATTACCGCAAAGGTTTCAAGGTGAAGCGATGCTTTGCTGCCTTGAAGCCCGGTACACTTTTTTCTCTTGCTGACTGATATAAGTTCTTGCTGGCATTTTCTTCCAAAAAACTCTTGTCTCATCGGAATTAAACACTTGATGTGGCTCATAGCCACCCTCAGAAATAATTTCCTGCAATTCAGCAGGGAAATTACTTGCTGCTGTATGATCAGCTGTAGTACTTTCACCAGAAAACTTAATATAATGTAACTTATTATGCAACTTAAAGTTGTGAAACGAATTTGTGCAAAACATACATACTTTTTCAGGCCTTCCTTATCACACACACTGCTCTAAACAACTGTAAGGTCTTTTCCCTAATTAAAATGAAATTATGTGGTGCACCTTTCTTTGCCTTTTGTTAGATCCACTCAAGCAACAAGTTTTCAGTTTTATTTACGTTGTGATCTACGTGTCATTCTTTTTATGAGATGACATCTTGGGTTATTCATTACACAAGCTCGTATATTCACCTCATTCTTTTTAATTATATGAACTGACGCTTTATTAAGGCCACAGGCCCTCACTATATCCACCCCTCACGTCAGCCACTCTTAATCTTGTTTAATATCTCCATTTTCTTCGTAACTCCTAGACTTAAACTTTTTAACATTTTCTTGCCACTTTCAGCAACACTTGTATGCCTACTGGGTGCCATGATTACTTGACAGATACAAGATATGGCAAATAAAAGATCTAAACTCAATTCATAAATACAGCTCGCTCCTAGCTGTGTTGGGGAAGTATGCCGCAGGCTGCGCTCAAATTTTTTCCCTCCCAAACCGAATCATCTTAAGTTAATTTTACGAAGTATTGCATAAAACTGTGCCCAATTTTTCAATAGTGCAATAACCAAAACGTGCCAAATAAAACCGTGTAATATAATGGTTTACTGTATTTCATATAATTTCTCTATTGGAAGCATATTAGGTGAATTACCTGGCCAATCAAAAAGAGATTTAATTCATTAATTATATCTGAAAATGCTTTAACAGATTTTGCTGTGTTGCATGGTGCTCCATCCTGAATAAAATGGAACAATTCTTCCCCTTAAAATAAGGCATGTATCTGAGGAATGAATCTAGTTTCTGAAAGTCTTCTTCACTGAACATTTCGCACGGTATTTTCAACAATTAAGATCCTACCTGTACCTTTACTACAAATTATGGACCAGACCATTACAGATGTTGTATGGGTGTTCACCACACATTCAGGATGTTGTATGGGTGCTCACCACACATTCAGGATGTTGTATGGGTGCTCACCACACATTCAGGATGTTGTATAGGTGTTCACACATTCGGGATGTTGTATAGGTGTTCACCACACATTCAGGATGTAATTCCACAGTAACTCGTCTTCTTACAAACCGAGATGTGTCACACATTACTTAAAACACCAATTCATCACAGAAATAAATCTGCAAGGAAAGTAAGACAGACATTTGTAGGTATGAAAAATATTGAAGCTTGCTACACAAATTTTTGTCAGACATTCAGATCACTCATAATGTAACATAATTCTAAAAAAAAAAAACAAGAATCGGTGATCATCAAAATTTGACTTACCGATTTCCAGTCATCTGCAGTGAAGGTAGAATACTTCTTTGCCAATTTTAAAAGTTTTTCAATAGCTGAAGGGGTCAACTTGGATCTTTTTTTAACGTGGATAACTTTTTAATGGGAAGTAACGTACGTGTCTTCTCAGGGCCCTCTTTCCCTCTTTGAAACATGAATATTCTCTTGTTCCATTTGATGTTAAAGTTGCTCAATGAACAGTTTTCTATTGGTAAGCAGCTTCTTTTCAATACGTGGGTGTGCTCTTGGAGTTATACTTTTTCTACGACTTTTATCAGCTAGTTCTAGGGTAAAGCTGAAATTATTTCATCCATAGTTAAAGGGTTAATGTCAACCTGTCATCAGTACTACTTGAAACTTTTACGTTTTCATCTATTTTTCTGAGAGTGTAACTTGATTCTGTCAGAAACACATGAATTTGGCCGTTATTATATATATATATATTAATATAATATATATATAATATATATATATTATATAATATATATATATTTTATAGGGAAGTACCACCTCTATAGCTGGAATGGGGACCCTCATCCTCAGAGAAACAATAAACGTACCTCAGAGAAAACTCAAGGTTCTCCCCGGAGCTGTTTGAATATTTTCTTCTCCTACCACCCCCTAATATATTTTTTATTCTATGTGAACATTTATTAATAAACAAAATGCATTTACAGAAAAAAAACAAACATGAATACAATGGCACAATGTATCAAAGATGATGAATTTCCTCCAGCATCCTCCGAGGCTGGACGTGAACCAAGTATGCAGCAAGCATTTCCCCTCTGGATGGCGACGCTAGGCGCTGGAACATGAGTGTGGCTGCCCTGGGTCCCTGGTGGTGTCGATGAGTCTGGAACCCAATTCTTTAAGGAAACGTGTGCATTTTTTCCCCATGATCCCAAGGACTCTGATCCCACTGGGACAAATTGATACTGTTGGCTAATGTCCCTGTACTTGCTGATCTTGTACTCCTCCCTGTGGTCAGCAGCTCCTCCCTGTCGCCCCACACTGTGATGGATATAGGTGTCAGCCAGTGTGGACACACAGGTATAGTCCCATGCTAAGAGTTTGCCATTCTTCCAAGGATAGATGGTGATCCCGTCGGGGCGGTTTTGCTGGGTTGTGGGTATTGTTTGCTGCAAGTGATCGTGGCTCCCTCTCGGCAGGGCATCCAGCTGTAGCAAGGGTTCTCTTAATGATGTCGTTGACCTCATTGTGTCTTGCATGCCAGCCCTTGGTTTTGGAACAGTTAAGACCATGTAGACCGTATTGGGTCTGCTTGCACTTCGCCGCAAATACACATATATTCTGTGTGAATTTGGGGCAGCAAGGCGCAGAGCCACTGCAATACGGAGGGTCATAGGGTCGAGTCGCGTTCCCATTGCCGATATGGGAACTGTTTGGAGGAAGTCCCCGGAGTGATGTGCACTCACAGTTTGGAGACGGGCAATCTCCCTATCTGATGTTGCAGCCCTGAGCCTGTTAGCAAGCACCTTTTCAGCAATTGGGCTATCCCAGCTTGACTGTTTGTGAGCCAGTGCTGCACTAGGGTTTGGTGCTGGAGCAGCAAGAGTCTCCCATTCGGTGATGGCACTGACATAGCTAGGGTCTTCTATTCCTGCTGAGTCACTGAGGGTGTCAGGAAAAATTTGTCTTATCAACTCGTTTGATGCAATGGAAGAGGATAGGAAAGCTGGTAGAGCAATCTGGGAGGATCTGCGTACTCCTAGCCCTCCAAGCCTGACCGGAAGTGAGGCTTGCAACCACTGTCCATCGTCAAGGGAAAGATTTCAATACACTCTCAGCATGGCCTTCAGGAGAGAGTCATATTCCTTGAGTTTTGGACTGCTGAAGGCTTGGAGCATCTCAGAAAATAGGTAAGTTTTGGGGTTGACAGGCACCTGGTGAGTAGGTAGAAGGCATCGTGTGTGTCAATGTCTTTCATCCTGTCTTCCATCGTCCGAGGTACTGAGACTTTTTTTCCTAGGATCAGATCGAGGCATTGGACCCAAGAGGAGCACCGAGGAGAGTGCTATTGGCTGGATCAATGGCTCGTGCTCCTGGTAAAACGTACTAATATTCTGGATCAACTGTTGATTGGTAGAAACTATTTTCACATTTGGTGGGGTTTAAAGAAAGGCCCCAGGCTTTCTCCCATGTCTTTAATTTTACTGATGTCCTCCAGGAGAGATTCTGTTGTGCCAGCTAGGGTACCGTCGTCCAGAACCAGATATTGAGCTCGCTGGAGAGTGCCTCCGTGACTTCCTTGATGACCAAACAAAATAGAAAGGGGGCGAGAGGGTCCCCCTGTTGCACGCCCTCACACGAGTCAATTTCATGGTCCCCAAACAATAGTTTGGAAGTCACACTATAACACGATTCTATGAAGGGATAAAGGGAAGGGAAGTTTCTATAAACTGCTGGAGAGCAGCATCCCTTCTGACTGAGTTGAAAGCATTGGCAAAGTCCAATTTGACCAAGGCTTTTTCATAGGACATGTTTTTGATATATACTCGTGCTGCGTGGGCAGCTGCTTCACAGCCCTGTTGAACGCCGAAACCGAGCTGATTGGTTTCAGCATTGCAGCAGCCTCTTGACTCACCCTTCTTACTGCAGCCTTGGCGACTAGGCGCCGAAGGTGTTACCCACTGCAATGGGCCTGATTCCGCCATCCTTTTTCCGAGGGCACACAATGAGGCATCAAAGAAAAAGGGTCTGATGGCCTCTGGGACACCGCCAGCCAGGCACAGTTGGAAAATTTGGTGAGTTCAGACAGCAGCCCTCTGAAACCTCACCAAGTGCTGGATTGAGTATTGTTTTAAGTGTTGAGGCCTTAAACCGGTGAAACCTCCTGCTGAACCCTGTGGAAATGACATAGCAGCTTTATGCACATCCAGCATCCTGTAAGGTTAGATGTTCTTCGCCTGCTGCAATGTCAGGGAGGTCAATGTTGGTACTGGGAGCCCTGGGTGGATGTTTGTCCTTCAGAGCTTGCGCCGTGCTGACGTCCTTGGGAGCGATGGTATCCTCACTGGTTATAAGTCTCAAGGCTCCAATAGTATTACCCTCTTCTATTTTTTTGCTAATTTGGGCTCTGATTTTTGAGGTGTCGGGTGTCCTGTTGTTGGCATTTGCCCGGCGGGTGTTTGTCGCCCTAGGGGGGAGACGGATGAGGTTGTCATCCCTTGGGAATGCATTTATTGCCCTAATAACATTGTTGCTAGTGACTTGTCCCTCCTTGGTGGGACAGCCAAACAGCATTGCCAAAAAGCAGCACAAGTTGTGCCAGATCTGTTGTTTGAAGGAGCATCGTTGACTTTCTTCAGAAGGTCAGTGAATTTCCTAGCAGCTTGAGGCGAGCTGCTTTGGGGATGTGTGTCAGAGTCCTGGTGGATGTTAATTTGATTGCAGATTTGAGGTCCTCTGTAGAGGTGAAGTCACGGTTAGCTGTCAGCCCTGTCTGCTGGGGGAGGCTGTTAGTTGTTCTCATTTGGAGCTCTCCTGGAGCCTAGACATCTGTTGTGTGCACGGATGTTGCCAGATGTGGGATTGAGTACACATTCCCTGTGGCACACCCGGCAGATGCCTCGTGAACGACAGCTTTGGCTCTGTCGTGAAGATTCCTGGGAACCCGCGACTACTTGTGACATTGCTGATATCGTGGGGGTGGGAGGGCGCCAGCTGTGGGGCGACGGGTGAAGGGCAGCATGGATGCATGGGGGATGAGGGTGGGGGAGTAGCGGGCGGCGGAACTTGTAATTGGTGGGGCACTAAACGGCAACACCCTTGGTCAGGAAGTCAGTGGGCCTAGGCTGGGATGAGGGGAGGGGATCTGGGATGGGGAGGGGGAGGGAGTGGCCCTGTGTGTTCGCTCAAGACGCACATCACTGACTAACTTTTGCTAATTGTTATACACTTATTGTTCCATTTAGAAAAAACCCCTCGCCATTTGGCACACTAATCACCATGCTCACACTATTAACCGAGGTGTTCTGTTCACCATCCAATGACCGTGTCGTGGGCGGCCACTTCCTTCCCCAACCCACGACCCCGGCCGATCACAGATGTAAACAAAACCTCCTCCACACCTCCACTGCCAGGATCCCCTCACCACCGCTACTTCCCAAATCCCAACATGCACACTGCACTTTCACTGATACAGAAGCAATGGTCCGATGTAGGGGTTTGTCACAACTCTGTGATCTCCAGTCGATACTCACGATGATGTCTGCCGAAACTGGCCCGCGTAAACCATGTTGGTTCCTGGTTTTACACACAGAATGTATGGAGCACCACACACTGGCTCCCCCCTCTACGCCGGCAAGCGCGTATAATATATATATATATATATATAATATATATATATATATATATATATATATATACGTTATTATATATTATATAATAATAACGACCACCCTGCCTCCCACCGAGGCAGGGTGACCCAAAAAGAAAGAAAATCCCCAAAAAGAAAATACTTTCATCATCATTCAACACTTTCACTTCACTCACACATATTCACTGTTTTTGCAGAGGTGCCCAGAACACAACAGTTTAGAAGCATATACGTATAAACATACACAAAAAGTCTCTCCAAACTGCTAATATCCCGAACCCCTCCTTTAGAGTGCAGGCATTGTACTTCCCATTTCCAGGACTTAAGTCCGGCTATTAAAAATAACCGGTTTCCCTGAATCCCTTCACTAAATATTACCCTGCTCACACTCCAACAGATCGTCAGGTCCCAAATACCATTCGTCTCCATTCACTCCTATCGAACACGCTCATGCACGCCTGCTGGAAGTCTAAGCCCCTCGCCCACAAAACCTCCCTTACCCCTTCCTTCCAACCTTTTCGAGGACGACCCCTACCCCGCCTTTCTTCCCCTACAGATTTATATGCTCTCCATGTCATTCTACTTGATCCATTCTCTCTAAATGAACCAAACCACCTCAACAACCCTCTTCAACCCTCTGACTAATACTTTTATTAACTCCACACCTCCTAATTTCCACACTCCGAATTTTCTGCATAATATTTACACCACACATTGCCCTTAGACAGGACATCTCCACTGCCTCCAACCGCCTCCTCGCTGCAGCATTTACAACCCAAGCTTCACACCCATATAAGAGTGTTGGTACTACTATACTTTCATACAGCCCCGTCTTTGCCTCCATAGATAACGTTTTTTGTCTCCACATATACCTCAACGCACCACTCACCTTTTTTCCCTCATCAATTCTATGATTACCCTCATCCTTCATAAATCCATCCGCCGACACGTCAACTCCCAAGTATCTGAAAACATTCTCTTCTTTCATGCTCCTAATCCCCAATTTAATTTTTTTTTATTTTTCTTTACTAATTCATTTGATACCCTCATCACCTTACTCTTTTCTATGTTCACTTTCAACTTTTTACCTTTACACACATTCCCAAACTCATCCACTAACCTTTGCAATTTTTCTTTAGAATCTCCCATAAGCACAGTATCATCAGCAAAAAGCAACTGTGTCAATTCCCATTTTGTATTTAATTCCCCATAATTTAATCCCACCTCTCTCCTGAACACCCTAGCATTTACTTCTTTTACAACCCCATCTATAAATATATTAAACAACCATGGTGACATTACACATCCCTGTCTAAGACCTACTTTTACCGGGAAGTATTCTCCCTCTCTTCTACACACCCTAACCTGAGCCTCACTATCCTCATAAAAACTCTTTACAGCATTTAGTAAACTTACCACCTATTCCATATACTTGCAACATCTTCCACATTGCTCCCCTATCCACTCTATCATATGCCTTTTCTAAATCCATAAATGCAATAAAAACTTCCCTACCTTTATCTAAATACTGTTCATATAATGCTTCAATGTAAAACACTTGATCTACACATCCCCTACTATGTATATATATATATATATATATATAATATATATAAAATATATATATATATATATATATATATATATATATTTATGTCGTGCCGAATATGTAAAACTGGTCAATTAGCAAGAACTCATTTAAAATTAAGTCCTTTCAGAAATTTTCTCTTATACGTTTAAAGATATATATTTTTTCATTAATGTTAATGTAAAATTTTTTAATTTTGCACAAGAAGAATCTTAGAAAACTTACCTAACCTTATTATAACAAGCGCAATTTATTTCAGCCTAACCCAACTAAACATATTTTAGATTTGTTTACAATAATTTAATACTAAACAAACACAGTGAAATATATTTTTTTCGTTAGGTTCAGATGATTTTGGAGAAATTATTGCATACACAAATTTCCGCTTGTCCTATATGACAAGATGAGCGTTGCTATTTAAGCCAAGATCGCAAGTTCTGTCTATTCGGCACGACATATATATATAATATATATATATATATATATATATAATATATAATATATATATATATATATATATATATTATATATATATAATATAATATATATATATTTAGTCGTGCCGAATATGTAAAACTGGTCATTAGCAAGAACTCATTTAAAATTAAGTCCTTTCTAAAATTTTCTCTTTTACGTTTAAAGATATATTTTTTTTCATTAATGTTGATGTAAAAATTTGTAATTTTGCACCAAAAGGAACTTAGAAAACTTACCTAACCTTATTATAACAAGAACAATTTATTTCAGCCTAACCCAACTAAATATATTTTACATTTGTTTACAATAATTTAATACTAAACAAACACAGTGAAATATATTTTTTTCGTTAGGTTCAGAATGACTTTGGCGAAATTATTGCATACACAAATTTTCACTTGTCCTATATGGCAAGATGACCGTTGCTATTTAAGCCAAGATCGCAAGTTCTGCCTTCTCCGGCACGACTATATATATAATATATATATATATATATATATATATATATATATAATATATATATAAATATATATATATATAATAAAGGAGGTTTTGTGTGCGAAGGGCTTGGACTTCCAGCGGGCATGCGTGAGCGTGTTTGATAGGAGTGAATGGAGACAATGGTTTTTAATACTTGACGTGCTGTTGGAGTGTGAGCAAAGTAACATTTATGAAGGATTCAGGGAAACCGCAGGCCGGACCTGAGTCCTGGAGATGGGAAGTAGAGATGGTGTGGGTGCCTGAGAGCAACTTTCGTTTGTGTGTGTACTCCACCTAGTTGTATTCGCCTAGTTGTGGTTGCAGGTCGACTTATAGCTCCTGGCCCCTGCTCTTCACTGGCCACTACTAGGTCACTCTCCTCGCACCATGAGCTTCATCATACTTCTGGTTAATGCTATGTATGGATCCTGCCTCCACTGCATCGCATCCCAAACTGTTCCACTTCCTGATTACTCTGTGACCGAAGAAATACTTCCTAACATCCCTGTGATTCATCTATGCCTTCAATTTCCAGCTGTGTCCCCTTGCTGCTGTGTCCCAACACTGGAACATTCTGTCTCTGTCCACCTTGTCATGTCCCCCCTATCTCACCCGTCCTCCAAAGTCGTCAGGTCGATTTCCCTCAACCTCCCCTCGTAGGACATAACCCTTAGCTCTGGGACTAGTTTTGTTGCAAACCTTTGCACTTTCTCTAGTTTCTTTACGTGCTTGGCTAGGTGTGGGTTCCAAACTGGTGCCGCATACTCCAATACGGGTCTAACGTACACAGTGTAAAGGGTCCTGAACGATTCCTTATTAAGATAGCAGAATGCTGTTCTTAGGTTTGCTAGGCGCCCATATGCTGCAGCAGTTATTTGGTTGATGTGCGCCTCAGGAGATGTGCCTGGTGTTATACTCACCAAAAGATCGTTTTCCTTGAGTGAGGTTTGTAGTCTCTGGCCCCCTAGACAGTACTCCGTCTGCGGTCTTCTTTGCCCGTCCTCAATCTTTATGACTTTGCACTTGGTTGGGTTGAACTCCAGAGCGCAATTGCTGGACCAGTCTGCAGCCTGTCCAGATCCCTTTGTAATTCTTCCTGGTCCTCGTCTGATTTAATTCTTCTCATCAACTTCACATTATCTACAAATAGGGACACTTCGGAATCAATTCTGTCATGTTGTTCACAAATTCCAGAAACAGCGCCGGTCCTAGGAATGACCCCAGTGGAGCCCCACTCGTCACAGGTGCCCACTCTGACACCTCGCCACGTACCATGACTCGCTGCTGTCTTCCTGATCATTCTCTGATCCATTGCAGTGCCTTCCCTGTTATCCTTGCCTGGTTCTCCAGTTTATGCACTTACCTCTTGTGTGGAACTGTGTCAAACTCCTTCTTGCAGTCCAAGAAAATGCAATCTATCTCTTGTTTTACTGCTGTCACTGTCATAGAACTTCAGTAGGTTTGTCACACAGGATTTCCCGTCCCTGAAACCATGTTGGCTGTTGTTAAGCTCATTTCTTTCTAGGTGTTCCACCATTCTTCTCCTGATAATCTCCATGACTCTGCATATTATACATGTCAGTGACACTGGTTTATAGTTTAGTGCTTCTTGTCTGTCTTTTCTTAAAATTTGGGACTACATTTGCTGTCTTCCATACCTCAGGCAATCTCCCTGTATCGATATATGTGTTAAATATTGTTGTTAGGGGTACACATAGTGCCTCTGCACCCCCTCTTAGTGAAGAGGCTCAGAAGCCTCTTCACTTCTTCCTTGGTTGTATGCACTGTGTCCAACACTTGGTGGTGTATCCCACCTCTCCTTCTTTCTGGAGTCCATTCTGTCTCCTCTGTGAACACTTCTTTGAACCTCTTGTTAAGTTCTCACATGCTTTGCGGTCGTTTTTTTTTTTGATCTCCCTTCATTTCTTAGCCTGATTACCTGGTCCTTGACTGTTGTTTTCCTCTTGATTTGGCTGTACAACAGTTTCGGGTCAGATTTGGCTTTCGCTGCTGTGTGTGCGCGCGAGCGCGGGTGTGTGTGTGTGTGTGTGTGTGTGTGTGTCTATTCACCTAATTGTGGTTGCAGGATCATAGCTCCAGATCTAGCCTTTTCACTGGTCGCTAGTAGGTCACTCCTTCCTTGCTCCGTGAGCTATATCATACCTCTTCTTATTGCTGTTATAAAACCTGCCTCCCCCACCTTCC
>NC_069403.1:94949536-94982199 GCF_026875155.1 Cherax quadricarinatus
CTTCAAATTTGTTTGTTGCTTCAGTTGACGTTGCTGCTTTTATTGTGTTTGTTGGGATTGTTGTTCGTATTGTGTGTCAGATGATGATGATGGTATTTTTTTCTCAGTTGTTGAGTGTTAATTGTTGTTCTTGGTACAGTTTATTTGTTGATGTTGCAACTGGAAGACTGTGATACTGTTGCTGGTATTGTGTTTTCTGATGTTGCTGATATTGTGTTTTCTGATGTTGTTGTTGGTATTGTGCTTTCTGATGTTGCTGCTGGTAATGTGTTTTCTGATGATGCTAGTATTGTGTTTTCTGATGTTGTTGCTGGTATTGTGTTTTCTGAAGTGGAAAAAGACACTTATGTACAGTTCAGTATATTATAGGAAACGTCTCGCAACGAGTGGCTTCTTCAGTCGTAATACAGAGATAACTAAAAAACGAGTTTATGTAGTGGTAGGAGTCAGGTGGAAGGTCGCGAGGGTGGTAATAGGGGTAGTAGAACTGTGGTGAGATGGGTTGGGCTGGAAAGGACCTGTCAACATCATATTACAGTGGTCTCCAGAATAAGTAATATCATGTTGATTAGGAATTCAGATATAGTGTAACTTTGGGACTGTTGATGGATAATGTAACTGACCTCAGTTAGTACAGCCTTAAACACTATCGCCGTCATAAAACTTATTTAATGATTAATCTAGCCTCACTGAATTTCATGAGGTGTCCCACATCGTCCCTGTCTTGGATACACATGTTTCTAAGGTCATCACTGTTGCAAGCGTTTTTGTGTTCCCTGGAAATAATATCCAGAGATCTGGCTGTTTCCTCCACATATACTTTGTCACAACCCCCACAGGGTATTGTGTATACTCCTGCACTCCTGCCAGAGACCTTCTTGGGTGTATCCGCTAGGTTTCTAATAGCTTTTGAAGAGCTGATAGATATTTGAACAGGTTATCTGTCAAGTAGTTTAGAAACGTTAGTGGAAACGTCGCTGACCGGAAGAAAATATATAACTTGAAGGCTTTCGTTCAACTGAATTGATGTTAGTCTTGTTAAGGGTGTGTGCCACACGTATCCTGTAATCAGTGTAGGGGGAAGTGTAGCCATCTGAATAAATGTGTGAAGTATGTGCATGTGTCTTCGAGGAACTGCGAACTGGAAATTCTGTAACCTCTCAGAAAGAAGCCAATAACTTCTCTTTTTTTATTATTTAAAGTGTCATATTAAACGAAGAAATGTCGAAGACAATTATTGTAGGCTGGTTTAGACTTTAAATGCAAGTATATCGAGAAATGGTAATTAGTTGTTTTCGATTTCTAATACCATTTCTTGATGTATTCCTACACACAGGTGTATAGAGACTTTCTTTTAAAGTCTACCGTGAACCAACCTATAAGGTTTGTGTGTTTGTTGATTATATTATTTCTGGCATTGTAAGCTTGTTGATGTTATTACACTTATCTTCCGGATATCAGGACGGCGAGCCTGGCCCATAGCCTGGCTCCGGGAGAACAAAAACTCTCGAAACCCATTAAAGGTGTGGCGCTCTGTTTATAAGAGAAGGAACCAATCTCTTTGTAAATAATAATATTCAAAATCATTGCAGATATCATTGGGATTAACTTAGTTTTTGTTCTGAGGGTTTCCATACACTTACGTATTAATTTCAAAGCACAGACTATCCAATGGGTATGTACTTTGAAATTATCTGCCTTTGAAATTATCCACCTTTGAAATTATCCACCTTTGAAATTATCTACCTTTGAAATTACCTACCTTTGAAATTATCCTCCTTTGAAATTATCCTACACAAATAACCCGCACATAAAAGAGAGGAGCTTACGACGACGTTTCGGTCCGACTTGGACCATTGACAAAGTCACACTAACCAGAAGTGGAGCAGGACGGCTATATATAGGCAGGAAGAGGTGGTGGTGGTGGTAGTAGTAGTAGTAGTAGTAGTAGTAGTAGTAGTAGTAGTAGTAGTACAAGAATTGAATATAATACCGACAAGATGAAATTAAGACACATGTGCAACACCCGGGCATCCCCATCGTAGACGCTTCGCCATCCAACCAGCCACTGGATGGCGAAACGTCCACAACAAAGACAACCAGACGCCACACATGTGTCTCAATTTCATCAGTAGTTGTAGTAGTAGTAGTAGTAGTAGTAGTAGTAGTAGTAGTAGTAGTAGTAGTAGTAGTAGAGGTAGTAGTAGTGGTAGTGGTAGAAGTGGGAAGTAAAGAGGACGAGCCAGTCAAATACAAAGGAAGGGGAGCACTGCAAGAGAGCTAGGTGCCCACTAAGTGAGAGCAAGCGCACAGAGGTGCGTGAAAGGGGAAGTGGGAAATAAATGAAGAAGGAACAGAAACACGAGACAGAAGAGAGAAAGACAACCCAGAGGAGAAAAGGAAAGAGGAAAGGGGAAGAGGGAGAAGAAGAAAAAGAAAAAGAAAAAATGAGGAGTCTTAAGTCACGGGTGTTCCTTTGAAATTATCCTCATTTGAAATTATTCACCTTTGAAATTATCCTCCCCAATATTGGTTGAGTACGTTTTCAATGTGAGAACGATACCGCTGTTTTATTAACGTACGATTCAAAGGTTTCTCTGTACTTAATAATATTCTCTCAAGGAATTCGCAAGGGTGTTATTTAAATATGTAAATTTATTTCTAATGATATTCTCGTAATTATCATCTAAATCATCTTCAGTTGTAAATTTCAAAATATTCATGGGTTCCACTGGTCTCCCACTAAGCAAGTGTGAAGAAGTAAATGTTTCTGTGTCTGGGGAATCAGCAACGTAAGTTAACTGGCAGTTACTTATTCTGTGTTCAGGCACCAGCAAAACAGTTTGCTATGTTAATGGTAAGCAGAATGTCATTGCTGATAACCTGTCGAGACATATCGCTTTTGCTAGCGCAGACAACACTTCCGTTGAGGATCTCGAGCTGTGGTTCCCAACCTTCTTTGAGTCATGCCTCACCTCGGCACCTAAAAAAAAATTGATGTCCTCCCTGATATAAAAAATTGGGTGTTGAAATAGTATATTGCGTAAAAATACAATTTATCATTTTTTTTAAGTAACGCACCAAGTTAACTTTAATCAAGTTTGAGAATTTCAAGTTAGTGAGATCCTTGACAGGTTTAGAAGTAGCTGCATCACTTACCTCATTCTTATAAAGCCAATACAACTGGGTGAATTTTTTTGCAGAAATATTTATTGACATAATTCCAAAAATGTTATGAACCCAAATCTCTTGAATCAACAAGGATCCTATTTGCTCCCAGAAGTTGCCTATTTAATATATTAAGTTTTTAAAAAAAATATCTGCCAAAATAACTAACAAAGCTTTACTATCTACTGTTAATAGGAGCTTCATCTATGGTTTGGCCTTTAAAAAGTCACTAACAGCATCAAATAGCTCTATGAATCTTTTCAGGCAGTTGGCCTTTGACAGTCACTATATATTAGTGTGAAGTAATAATATCACATGATCTGCTTTTCTGTCCTCACAAAACTTTATTGACGCTCACATTTAGCATCAGCTTCGATAGTGTTGATACATTTTATTACTGAATTCAATATCTCGTTTACAACAGATGAAATGCATTTTGCAACCAAATTTTCACTGTGATTTATAAATGAACAAGCAACATTTCTGGATAATCCTTCAATAATTTTAAACAGCCATTTTCCTGACTCACGAAATCGTAATGACACGATTGCAAACAAACCATACCACGGGCGGGATTTGAATCCGCGGTCAGAGAGTCTCAAAACTCCAGACCGTCGCGTTAGTCACTGCGCCAGCTAGCTTCAATAAGATTCGTCCAACTAGGTATATTTCTACACCATAGGAAAGTTAGCATAGGCACCACTGTGTCCACAAATGCAAGGTTTTACAGACGAATCTCCCGCTAGCATGGCCGTGACGAACTCTAGATCAAGTCCCCTCAAAGCCGTCGGTCTGGAGTTTTGAGACACTCTTATCGCGGGTTCAAATCCCGCCCGTGGTATGGTTTGTTTGCAATCGTGTCATTACGATTTCGTGAGTCATGTTGACTGCTTTGAGGGGTCTTGAGCTAGAGTTCGTCACGGCCACGCTAGCGGGAGATTCGTCTATAAAAACTTGCATTTGTGGTCACAGTGGTACCTATGCTAACCTTCCTATGGTGTAGAAATATACCTAGTTGGACGAATCTTATTGTGACTAGCTTGTCCAGTGGCTAACGCGACGGTCTGGAGTTTTGTGACTCTCTGATCGCGGGTTCAAATCCCGCCCGTGGTATGGTTTGCCATTTTCTTGCCCATCATAACAGGGACAATATTAGCAGCACAACATATAATGTTTTTCATCAGTATTGCATTTTAAGTATATGGCAGTAGTGGGCCTTTCTACATGATTCACAGAACATCTCAAAAAATTTCCTAATCAATACATCTCACATATACACAAATAACCCGCACATGGAAGAGAGGAGCTTTCGACGGCGACTATTTACAAAGTCACACTGTCAGTGTGTGACTTTGTAAATGGTCAAAGTAGGACCGAAAAGTCGCCGTAAGCTCCTCTCTTCTATGTGCAGGTTGTTTGAGTATTATTCCAGTCAGTGTACTGTGACTATTTTTTATCTCACATATGCCAAAAATAATACATTCTTCAATTTTTGCAATGAATTTCCTCGATTTTAACATTTGAATAAAGTGAGCTTCAACATCTCCACTCATGTAATAAAGTTGGTAGAATTACCGATAATATGTAAAGTAAAAAGACACAAGTGCAACTAATGTGACATTTTATTGTGGCAACGTTTCGCTTGATAAAGCTCCTGGAGAGCGAAACATTGCCACAATAAAATGTCACATTAGTTGCTCTTGTGTCCTTTTACTTTACACATCTCCACTCATCTCTTCTGCTACGACAATGAGTATTCTTAATGGCATTAAGCCTTTGACATCTTTGTCATCCTTTCCAGAAATGTTTTTGAGAGGCTGAAATTGCTGGCTTAATTAAATCCTCACCAACAGTATTATTATTCCATTTTATTGCAACACGGAGAACAATTTGAAAACTGATTTCAAAAGTACGATTAATGACTGCAGTTTGCGCACAGAACGAGTGATTAAAAATATTCTAATTTTTAATTTACAAGACTAATATGCTTTGCTTTTAAATGTGTCTCAAGACGGCCAAGTTTCACGGTCAAACACTGTTAACTTAGGTGATCATCATGCACCCGGGGCGATCATCATCCACCCGGGGCGATCACCATGCACCCTGGGCGATCATCATGCACCCTGGGCGATCATCATGCACCCGGGGCGATCATCATCCACCCTGGGCGATCATCATGCTCCCTGGGCGATCATCATGCACCCTGGGCGATCATCATGCACCTGGGGCGATCATCATGCACACCACGCATAAAACAACACTGCTAATACATCCTCTGAATACTGGCGAACTTTTGTTTATGGTAGATGAATGGTTCAGAGAACCGACATGTTGAATTAGACACATGTGCAACTCTTGGGTATCTTTATTGAGGAAACGTTTCGCCACACAGTGGCTTCATCAGTCCATACAAAGGATAAACTTGAAGAACAGGAGGAGAATGAGGTAATCAGTCCCTCAGCCTTGAGTCGATGTGGTCAGTCCATCAATCTTGAATAGAATACTGCATATGAGCGGAGAAGCAGCTTATGAACCGTAGAGAGGTGAGGGGCAGCAGTCGTAGGTGGTGTCACATTTGTCCAATGTGGAAGTAGGTCGTGCCCAAGGGTTAGGCAAGTGAAGAATTCCCAAGTATTAAGATCCTAAGAAGTTGCAGTGTCTGACAGGATGATAGATGAATGGTTCAGATAACCGACATGTTGAATTAGACACATGTGCAACTCTTGGGTATCTTTATTGAGGAAACGTTTCGCCACACAGTGGCTTCATCAGTCCATACAAAGGAGAAACTGAACCCATAATGATTTATTCTTCTCCGGTGTTGACCATAACTCGGGCAACATCCCAAGGGTTGTCTGGCGAGAATGTTGACCTATCCTTGAACGACTCCGATCTCGGAATAGCCAATTTGTTTTACGAGGAAAACTGGCCAGGGCCTCGTAGATCAAGTGAACAGACCCAGATCAAACCTTCCTATTCCAAGGTTGCAGGATTGCCACAGATATATCTGTTTTCATTCCGGAGGTACTGTCCTTCCGGGAGGAACAACGAAAGGACCCTTCTTTGAATTTCGCTTTTCAGGCAGCCATAGGTAAATCCTTTTCGGATCATTCAGTCAAGTATAAACTTAAAAACGACTATTTGATTTGCACTGAGACTGGTAAGGAGATAGAGGGCCAGATACTGTCAAACAGGTTAGTAGTTCCAACAAAGTTTAGACCTCAAATATTGAATATTGCTCATAATACTTTATTAGGAGGTCACTTAGGAATTACTAAAACATTATATAGAATCACAAAAGAATTTTTTTGGCCAAAATTAAAGCAGGATGTAAAAAGAATCATATCCGGTTGTGAAAAATGTCAAAAGTGGGGAAAACCCTTGCATTCTATTAAACCTCACCCTTCCAGCCTATACCTTTTGTGGAGCCCTTTTTGCAAATTTAACATAGACTGGTGGGGTCCCTACCTAAATCAAATTTTCCTGGAAATCATACATTTACCATTAGGGGATAGAGAACTCGATCCCCTAAGAAATTCCCCCACGCGCGTATTAATACTAAAGCTATTCTCAAAGCTTTAACCAGATTTTTTTTCATTTTTTGGCATTCCAAAAATATTCAAAGCGATAAAGGTACTAACTTCATCCCAAAGCATTAGGGAAGCATAAATAGGTTGGGAAAATCCAAAAATTATCCACTGCCTATAACCTCAGTCCCAAGGCGCCGGGAAAGTTTCCGTCAACGTTAAAAAAACCATGATGAAAAATTTTTTTTCACTTTTCCTACAGATGAGATAAATCATTCCCTTTTTTGTGTTTTCAATAAGAGAAACTGTGCAAGGTCTCCCGGGTATAGTCTTTTGAGCTGATTTGGGCACAATGTACGGGGTCCTTCGGGTGCTAAAAGAAGGATGGATGGGAGAAGACGTTAGTCAACACCTTTCAACCCCCTTCAAAATTTTCAGGTGGCAGTCAGTTAGTCAAGGCTAATTAAAGGCAGCTCAAAATAAGAGAAACAGGGTATGAAGAAAAAAGCGCAATTCCGCCCCTTCCATCCAGGGAAAGGTGTTGGTGAGGAACCTATACCTGGCCACACCTTGAAGCTAGGTTTCGGGACCCCTGCAAAAGTAAGTAAATTTTTTTATGTAAATTATGTGGTAGCTCCCCTTTATAAGACCTCAAAAACTAAAACTCGCCAATTTTCAATTAAAATTTTTCATACACCAATAAAGCCCCCGTAAAGACTTGCCTCTACCTTGAGGACGCTTGACTCTTTGCACTCAAATTTTGAAATTAATTTCAAACTTCCAAACTTTTTCCCCAAGGACCCAGCCCCTTTTAAAGATGGGGCTATCTGCAATTCAAGCAACAAGTTTAACTGCGCTTCTACAGTCTACCAATGTTTTTTGGATGTGCCGAAAAAAATTACTTTTGGGTTTTCATGGCGAGATGTGGGAAACTCTAAACCTATTAAACTCTCCCCTTTCAGACTAATATGAAAAGAGAAGCAACTTCAGCAGGAGGGAGAATTTTTGTTAGGCATGGTTAGGGAGGAATCTCTATCCATGGGTTCCCGTGCCCCTTGTTAAAAAAAACTGTTTGGGGGGGTTTCGTATGTGTACAGCCCGAAGGTAAGAGGTCACAATCACAGATGCTTTCCCCCTTCCCCGTTGGATGACGTAATCGCTTTGGGGTAAGGCTACTTTTTTGCCAAGTTAGATCCCTTAAAAGGTTACTATCAGGTACCTTTGATGGATAAGGCGAAGGAAATCTCTGCCTTCGTAATTCCAGGAGGTATTATCAATATACACTTACCCCCTTCGGAATGAAAAACTTCCCCTCTTCATTCGAGAAAACTTATCCATCAAGCTATTAAAAGACTGAAGGCACAGCAGTGTACCTGGATGATATTGTTGTGGTGTCTGATACTTGGGTTTCACACCTATTTAGACTTAAGGCTCTTTTTGAGACCTTTCAGAGTTCCCATTTAACTGATAATTTATCTAAGTCTTCCTTTGGCCAGGCCACTGTTACTTTTTTAGGCCATGAAGTAGGTAGTGGTTAAATTTTGCTCCTAAATTTGCTAAAGTTCTTGCCATTAAGATTATCCAGTTCTACATGATAGGAAATCTCTTCAACGTTTCCTAGGCATGATAGGATTTTACAGAAGATTCTGTAAGAATTTCTCAGATATTGTAGCCTCTCTTACCTCTCTTACCAGTCACAAAGTTCCCTTTAATTGGACCCCAGAGTGTCAAGGTGCTTTTAATAAAGCTAAAAGATTATTGTGTACTGCACCTATTCTTTTGTCTCCAGACTTCTTAAAAACCTTTCTCATTACAGGTTGATGCTTGTGAGTCTGGGGTTGGGGCAGTACTGTTGCAAAACGGGGACGAGGAGTTACAGCCTGTAGCCTTCTTCTCTGCCAAGTTCCAGCCTCATCAGAGGGCTCACTCTACCATTGAAAAAGAAGCCCTCATGCTGGTACTGGCTTTGGAGCACTTCGATGTTTACGTGGGCCAGACTTCGCAGGTGGTCACTGTCTACAGTGACCATAACCCTCTAGTATATCTCCAAGCCATGAAAAACCACAATACGAGGCTCATGAGATGGAGTCTACGACTGCAACCCTACTCTTTCAGAATTTTATACATTGCCGGCAAAGAAAATATGTTGGCAGACTCTTTATCTAGAGTCTAACAGTGTTACTCGATATTATAATTATATGTTAGGTTAGGGGATAAAAAAAAAGAGCTTGAAAGGGGTAACCCCTTTCAAGCTCTTTTTTTCATCCCCTGGTGTGGGTTATTTTTTTTTTTAGTGAGGGGACGCGGGTTACCGTCCGTCCGTGTCTTGGACCTATGTTAGCCCGACTGTCTGCTGTCTCACTCTGAGTTTAGGGTTTGGCTTTCTGTCACGAGAAAAGCTGTGCTCTATCTAAGAGTTGGATGGTTGAGAGGAAAGGCGGTCCCATTATTTGGTGCCATGGCGGCACGGTTACCACTGGGAGGTGGGTGTCTAATCCTGAGCCTTCTCGGGGTGGGGGTGTGGCATGCAAAGAGTACGTAACCTTTATTCGGCGCATGTACACACCCTCATTTACAGGCTATCTCCTCCAACCAGCGAACCAGGGACTTACGGTTGATGATGGGCCCCCTCGTTCAATCAGTACCCAGGTTCCAGCCAATGAGAAGATGGTTTTGGCAATCGCAGAGGTGATGTGGGTACCATTCACATGTCTGTCATTGTCATTCCCATTCTAGAGCTGGTTGAAGCACGGTCTGCTCTCTAGTGGCTTCTATTCTGCCTTGCTTACCGTGGAGTGCACTAATACCTATTTTGGACGTAGTGTATGAAGTGTACATACTTCTGTTCTAAATTGGTGAAGGACAATATAAGTGAAAAGTTTTTCTGCTGCGTTTATTTTTGCTCCCTTTACACCCAGGATAACAGGCCTTTGGGACTCCTGGGTTGTAATAGTGATGCGTCGATGCATATTTCGTGTGAAGGTACGGCAGTGGGATTGTACTTCGTCATCAGGGTTCCACATTCATGTTAGTCTTTCTATCAAATGTATTTTGGATGTGAGAGACTTTGCTTTCATTTTTCTCTTAATTACAGTAGACCGTTATATTACACGGTAGTCACGTTCCTGGAAACGCCGTGTTAGGTAAAACCGTGTTAGGTAAACAAAACATTGTCGTGATATGTTATGGTTTTACTGCTTAAGACTACAAATGCAACAGAAATAATAGTATTTCTTACCTTAAATTGTGGGTGCTGGTGTTTGTGGATGATTGTGAAGACAGCGGGATGCATGGTGTGGCCCTACTGGTCTGAGGTGGATGGTTGTTGGTTGTTGGCAAAAGTGAATGGTAGAGGTTCTGGTCCTAAAGTCGATGGTTGTACTGGAGTGTGCATAAATTCTGTAATTTATCTCCAGGTTCTTTTACCCTGCAGTACATTCTATAGCTGATGGTAAGGCATCACCAGCTGGTCTAGACCCAGTTTCAAGGTACTGCTTCTAGATTTGTCAGGGTCCTCTTCAGTGAAAAAGTCTGCTAGTTTAACAGCAACATGGAACTGCACACGTAACTGCTGCAATATTAATTGTTTTGTCTTCAGGTTCTTCTTCATCTTCTGTTATGTGGCTTCCTTGCATCTGTGCATCGAGCTCTGCCAACATTTCCTGTGGATTCCTGTCTTCATCACCATCTTCTAAGAGCTCATTTACATTTTCTTCATTCATATCATCAAAACCATCACCTGGTAATCTCCTTGCCAGCTAAACAATTTCCTGAACTTGACTCTCGAGCAAGGAAACACCAGTGACTGGTTTGACCTCCAAATTACTGGTAAGGTGTTTTTATCTACACCTTTCATAGCACGAGGATTCTTAGAGCGACAAATAACCATGGGCCTACACTTGAAATCACCTGACTTATTACCGCAAAGGTTTCAAGGTGAAGCGATGCTTTGCTGCCTTGAAGCCCGGTACACTTTTTCTCTTGCTGACTGATATAAGTTCTTGCTGGCATTTTCTTCCAAAAAACTCTTGTCTCATCGGAATTAAACACTTGATGTGGCACATAGCCACCCTCAGAAATAATTTCCTGCAATTCAGCAGGGAAATTACTTGCTGCTGTATGATCAGCTGTAGTACTTTCACCAGAAAACTTAATATAATGTAACTTATTATGCAACTTAAAGTTGTGAAACCAATTTGTGCAAAACATACACACTTTTTCAGGCCTTCCTTATCACACACTGCTCTAAACAACTGTAAGGTCTTTTCCCTAATTAAAATGAAATTATGTGGTGCACCTTTCTTTGCCTTTTGTTAGATCCACTTAAGCAACAAGTTTTCAGTTTTATTTACGTTGTGATCTACGTGTCATTCTTTTTATGAGATGACATCTTGGGTTATTCATTACACAAGCTCGTATATTCACCTCATTCTTTTTAATTATATGAACTGACGCTTTATTAAGGCCACAGGCCCTCACTATATCCACCCCTCACGTCAGCCACTCTTAATCTTGTTTAATATCTCGATTTTCTTCGTAACTCCTAGACTTAAACTTTTTAACCTTTTCTTGACACTTTCAGCAACACTTGTATGCCTACTGGGTGCCATGATTACTTGACAGATACAAGATATGACAAATAAAAGATCTAAACTCAATTCATAAATACAGCTCGCTCCTAGCTGTGTTGGGGAAGTATGCCGCGGGCTGCGCTCAAATTTTTTCCCTCCCAAACCGAATCATCTTAAGTTAATTTTACGAAGTATTGTATAAAACTGTGCCCAATTTTTCAATAGTGCAATAACCAAAACGTGCCAAATAAAACCGTGTAATATAATGGTTTACTGTATTTCATATAATTTCTCTATTGGAAGCATATTAGGTGAATTACCTGGCCAATCAAAAAGAGATATAATTCATTAATTATATCTGAAAATGCTTTAACAGATTTTGCTGTGTTGCATGGTGCTCCATGCTGAATAAAATGGAACAATTCTTCCCCTTAAAATAAGGCATGTATCTGAGGAATGAATCTAGTTTCTAAAAGTCTTCTTCACTGAACATTTCGCACGGTATTTTCATCAAGTAACATCCTACCTGTACCTTTACTACAAATTATGGACCAGACCATTACAGATGTTTGTATGGGTGTTCACCACACATTCAGGATGTTGTATGGGTGCTCACCACACATTCCAGATGTTGTATGGGTGCTCACCACACATTCAGGATGTTGTACAGGTGTTCACACATTCTGGATGTTGTATAGGTGTTCACCACACATTCAGGATGTAATTCCACAGTAACTCGTCTTCTTACAAACCGAGATGTGTCACACATTACTTAAAACACCAATTCATCACAGAAATAAATCAGCAAGGAAAGTAAGACAGACATTTGTAGGTATGAAAAATATTGAAGCTTGCTACACAAATTTTTGTCAAACATTCAGATCACTCATAATGTAACATAATTCTAAAAAAAAAAAAAGAATCGGTGACTATCAAAATTTGACTTACCGATTTCCAGTTATCTGCAGTGAAGGTAGAATACTTCTTTGCCAATTTTAAAAGTTTTTCAATAGCTGAAGGGGTCAACTTAGATCTTTTTTAACGTGGATAACTTTTTAATGGGAAGTAACGTACGTGTCTTCTCAGGGCCCTCTTTCCCTCTTTGAAACATGAATATTCTCTTGTTCCATTTGATGTTAAAGTTGCTCAATGAACAGTTTTCTATTGGTAAGCAGCTTCTTTTCAATTCGTGGGTGTGCTCTTAGAGTTATACATTTTCAACGACTTTTATCAGCTAGTTTTAGGGTAAAGCTGAAATTATTTCATCCATAGTTAAAGGTTAATGTCAACCTGTCATCAGTACTACTTGAAACTTTTACGTTTTCATCTGTTTTTCTGAGAGTGTAACTTGATTCTGTCAGAAACACATGAATTTGGCCGTTATTATTATTATTATATATATATATATATATATATATATATATATATATATATATATATATAATTTTAACAAGTCAGCCGTCTCCCACCGAGGCAGGGTGACCCAAAAAGAAAGAAAATCCCCAAAAAGAAAATACTTTCATCATCATTCAACACTTTCACTTCACTCAAACATATTCACTGTTTTTGCAGAGGTGCCCAGAACACAACAGTTTAGAAGCATATACATATAAAGATACACAACAAGTCTCTCCAAACTGCTAATATCCCGAACCCCTCCTTTAGAGTGCAGACATTGTACTTCCCATTTCCAGAACTCAAATCCGGCTATTAAAAATAACCGGTTTCCCTGAATCCCTTCACTAAATATTACCCTGCTCACACTCCAACAGATCGTCAGGTCCCAAATACCATTCGTCTCCATTCACTCCTATCGAACACGCTCATGCACGCCTGCTGGAAGTCCAAGCCCCTCGCCCGCAAAATCTCCCTTACCCCTTCCTTCCAGCCTTTTCGAGGACGACCCCTACCCCGCCTTTCTTTCCCTACAGATTTATACGCTCTCCATGTCATTCTACTTTGATCCATTCTCTCTAAATGACCAAACCACCTCAACAACCCCTCTTCAATCCTCTGACTAATACTTTTATTAACTCCACACCTTCTCCTAATTTCCACACTCCGAATTTTCTGCATAATATTTACACCACACATTGCCCTTAGACAGGACATCTCCACTGCCTCCAACCGTCTCCTCGCTGCAGCATTTACCACCCAAGCTTCACACCCATATAAGAGTGCTGGTACTACTATACTTTCATACATTCCCTTCTTTGCCTCCATAGATAACGTTTTTTGTCTCCACATATACCTCAACGCATCACTCGCCTTTTTTCCCTCATCAATTCTATGATTAACCTCATCCTTCATAAATCCATCTGCCGACACGTCATCTCCCAAGTATCTAAAAACATTCACTTCTTTCATACTCCTCCCCAATTTAATTTTTTATTTTTCTTTATCTAATTCATTTCATACCCTCATCACCTTACTCTTTTCTATGTTCACTTTCAACTTTTTACCTTTACACACACTCCCAAACTCATCCACTAACCTTTGTAATTTTTCTTTAGAATCTCCCATAAGCACAGTATCATCAGCAAAAAGCAACTGTGTCAATTCCCATTTTGTATTTAATTCCCCATAATTTAATCCCACCCCTCTCCCAAACACCCTAGCATTTACTTCTTCTACAACCCCATCTATAAATATATTAAACAACCATGGTGACATTACACATCCCTGTCTAAGACCTACTTTTACCGGGAAGTATTCTCCATATCTTCTACACACCCTAACCTGAGCCTCACTATCCTCATAAAAACTCTTTACAGCATTTAGTAACTTACCACCTATTCTATATACTTGCAACATCTTCCACATTACTCCTCTATCCACTCTATCATATGCCTTTTCTAAATCCATAAATGCAATAAGAACTTCCCTACCTTTATCTAAATACTGTTCATATATATGCCTCAATGTAAACACTTGATCTACACATCCCCTACCATGTGTGTGTATATATATATTTATGTCGTGCCGAATATGTAAAACTGGTCAATTAGCAAGAACTCATTTAAAATTAAGTCCTTTCTAAAATTTTCTCTTTTACGTTTAAAGATATATTTTTTTCATTAATGTTGATGTAAAAATTTGTAATTTTACACCAAAAGGAACTTAGAAAACTTACCTAACCTTATTATAACAAGAACAATTTATTTCAGCCTAACCCAACTAAATATATTTTACATTTGTTTACAATAATTTAATACTAAACAAACACAGTGAAATATATTTTTTTCGTTAGGTTTAGAATGACTTTGGCGAAATTATTGCATACACAAATTTTCACTTGTCCTATATGGCAAGATGACCGTTGCTATTTAAGCCAAGATCGCAAGTTCTGCCTATCCGGCATGACTATATATATATATATATATATATATATATATATATATATATATAATATATATATATATATATATATATATATATTAAGGAGGTTTTGTGTGCGAAGGGCTTGGACTTCCAGCGGGCATGCGTGAGCGTGTTTGATAGGAGTGAATGGAGACAAATGGTTTTTAATACTTGACGTGCTGTTGGAGTGTGAGCAAAGTAACATTTATGAAGGGATTCAGGGAAACCGGCAGGCCGGACCTGAGTCCTGGAGATGGGAAGTAGAGATGGTGTGGGTGCCTGAGAGCAACTTTCGTTTGTGTGTGTACTCACCTAGTTGTATTCGCCTAGTTGTGGTTGCAGGGTCGACTTATAACTCCTGGCCCCTGCTCTTCACTGGCCACTACTAGGTCACTCTCCTCGCACCATGAGCTTCATCATACTTCTGGTTAATGCTATGTATGGATCCTGCCTCCACTGCATCGCATCCCAAACTGTTCCACTTCCTGATTACTCTGTGACCGAAGAAATACTTCCTAACATCCCTGTGATTCATCTATGTCTTCAATTTCCAGCTGTGTCCCCTTGCTGCTGTGTCCCAACACTGGAACATTCTGTCTCTGTCCACCTTTTCATGTCCCCCCTATCTCACCCGTCCTCCAGTGTCGTCAGGTCGATTTCCCTCAACCTCCCCTCGTAGAACATAACCCTTAGCTCTGGGACTAGTTTTGTTGCAAACCTTTGCACTTTCTCTAGTTTCTTTACGTGCTTGGCTAGGTGTGGGTTCCAAACTGGTGCCGCATACTCCAATACGGGTCTAACGTACACAGTGTAAAGGGTCCTGAACGATTCCTTATTAAGATAGCAGAATGCTGTTCTTAGGTTTGCTAGGCGCCCATATGCTGCAGCAGTTATTTGGTTGATGTTCGCCTCAGGAGATGTGCCTGGTGTTATACTCACCCAAAGATCGTTTTCCTTGAGTGAGGTTTGTAGTCTCTGGCCCCCTAGACAGTACTCCGTCTGCGGTCTTCTTTGCCCTTCCTCAATCTTTATGACTTTGCACTTGGTTGGGTTGAACTCCAGGAGCCAATTGCTGGACCAGGTCTGCAGCCTGTCCGGATCCCTTTGTAATTCTTCCTGGTCCTCGTCTGATTTAATTCTTCTCATCAACTTCACATCATCTACAAATAGGGACACTTCGGAATCAATTCTGTCATGTTGTTCACAAATTCCAGAAACAGCGCCGGTCCTAGGAATGACCCCAGTGGAGCCCCACTCGTCACAGGTGCTCACTCTGACACCTCGCCACGTACCATGACTCGCTGCTGTCTTCCTGATCATTCTCTGATCCATTGCAGTGCCTTCCCTGTTATCCCTGCCTGGTTCTCCAGTTTATGCACTTACCTCTTGTGTGGAACTGTGTCAAACTCCTTCTTGCAGTCCAAGAAAATGCAATCTACCAGCCACTTTATCTCTTGTTTTACTGCTGTCACTGTCATAGAACTCCAGTAGGTTTGTCACACAGGATTTCCCGTCCCTGAAACCATGTTGGCTGTTGTTAAGCTCATTTCTTTCTAGGTGTTCCACCATTCTTCTCCTGATTATCTCCATGACTCTGCATATTGTACATGTCAGTGACACTTGTTTATAGTTTAGTGCTTCTTGTCTGTCTTTTCTTAAAATTTGGGACTACATTTGCTGTCTTCCATACCTCAGGCAATCTCCCTGTATCGATATATGTGATGAATATTGTTGTTAGGGGCACACATAATGCCTCTGCACCCTCTCTTAGTGAAGAGGCTCAGAAGCCTCTTCACTTCTTCCTCGGTTGTATGCACTGTGTCCAACACTTGGTGGTGTATCCCACCTCTCCTTCTTTCTGGAGTCCATTCTGTCTCCTCTGTGAACACTTCTTTGAACCTCTTGTTAAGTTTTCACATGCTTTGCGGTCGTTTCTCTGGATCTCCCTTCCTTTCTTAGCCTGATTACCTGGTCCTTGACTGTTGTTTTCCTTTTGATTTGGCTGTATAACAGTTTCGGGTCAGATTTGGCTTTCGCTGCTATGTGTGCGCGCGAGCGCTGGTACTCACCTAATTGTACTCACCTAATTGTGGTTGCAGGGGTCGAGACTCAGCTCCTGGCTCCGCCTCTTCACTGATCGCTACTGGATTCTCTCTCTCTCTGCTTCCTGAGCTTTGTCATACCTCTTCTTAAAACTATGTATGGTTCCTGCCTCCACTACTTCACTTGCTAGGCTATTCCACTTGCTGACAACTCTATGACTGAAGAAATACTTCCTAACGTCCCTGTGACTCGTCTGAGTCTTCAGCTTCCAGTTGTGACCCCTTGTCCCTGTGTCCCCTCTCTGGAACATCCTATCTCTGTCCACCTTGTCTATTCCCCGCAGTATCTTGTATGTCGTTATCATGTCTCCCCTGACCCTTCTGTCCTCCAGTGTCATCAGTCCGATTTCCCTTAACCTTTCCTCGTACGACATTCCCTTGAGCTCTGGGACTAGCCTTGTTGCAAACCTTTGTACTTTCTCTAACTTCTTGACGTGCTTGACCAGGTGTGGGTTCCAGACTGGTGCTGCATACTCCAGTATGGGCCTAACATACACAGTGTACAGTGTCTTGAACGATTCCTTATTAAGGTATCGTGTGTGTGTGTGTGTGTGTGTGTGTGTGTGTGTGTGTGTGTGTGTGTGTGTGTGTGTGTGTGTATGTGTGTGTGTGTATTCACCTAATTGTGGTTGCAGAATCATAACTCCAGATCTAGCCTTTTCACTGGTCGCTAGTAGGTCACTCCTTCCTTGCTCCGTGAGCTATATCATACCTCTTCTTAGTGCTGTGTATAAATCCTGCCTCCACCACCTTCCTTTCTAGACTATTCCACTTCCTGACAACTTTGTGACCGAAGAAATTCTTCCTAACGTCCCTGTGACTCATCTGAATCTTCAGCTACGAATTGTGACCCCTTGTTGGTGTGTCCCATCTCCGAAACATCCTGTCCTTGTCCATCTTGACGATTCCTCTCAGTATTTTATATGTAGTTATCCTATCCCCTTATTACTGTCGTCTAGTGACTTCAGGTCGATTTCCCTTAACTTCTCCTCACAAGACAAGCCCCTTTACTCCAGGACTAGTATCGTTACAAATCTTTGCACTTCCTCTAATTTCCTGACTTGCTTGGGCAGTTGTGGGTTCCAAACTGGCGCTGCATACTCCAATATGAACCTGATGTACACATTGCACGGAGTCCTCAATTACTACTTACTGAGATGCTGGAAAGGTATTCTTAGGTTTGCTAGACGCCCGTATGCGGCAGCAGTTATTTGACTGATGTGCAGCTCAGGAGACGTGTTCGGTGTTATACTAACCCCAAGGTCCTTTTCCTTGAGTGAGGTTTGTAGTCTTTGGCCCTTTAGACTGTACTCCGTCTGTGGTCTTCTTTGCCCTCTCTCCTAAATCTGCCCAAACTGTCTCTACAGCGTTGCTGGCGAATTGCTCGTTCCATTGACAAAGAATACCAACGAACTCTCACTGCTGCGCAGCTTCGTGACATTATTCGTTACAAATTAAGGGTTGAAGCAACTATGGTGCAGCAAAGTGAGGTATCTCCTGCTACAGTTCTTAATCGCCAATCTCCTCTTAGGCTCCTTCATAATGTGGGAGGGCTAACACCAGAGCAATCAGACCAGCAGTCTTGTGAAGCAGGTGGTGCACCGGGTTTGTCTCAGAGCGAGTCAGCCTCGATGGTGCTTGAGTTAGTTAAACTCAATCTCGATCAACCAGAGAGCAGGGAGCATTTGCTAAAGAAGAGTTTCATAGAGAGATGGAGAGGAGGCAATTTAAACAGACTGTGGGTGACTAGTGTGCAAAAAGCAGTGCCGTTAGTACCTCGCTTTGTTGGGCAGCACTGGTTCACTAGCAGTCAGCATTTGCCAGATTTGCCTACCAGCTGGTTGAGTACAGTGCTCTCTCTCTCTCTGGCTTTTGCTTTAGTCATTCTGTTACCATCGTGCAGTATACTTATTATACCAGTCTTTGCACATAGTGTACATAAGTGTACATATTTGTATATATCTGGTGAATGAAATACAAGTTATAGTCTATCTGCTGAGTTTGCTTTGCTTCAAACCCATTACAACCAGGTCACAGGCCTTCCTTACCTGTACTCGCCTATTTGTACTCACCTATTTGTGGTTGCAGGGGTGGAGTCCAAGCTCCTGGCCCCGCCTCTTCACCGGTTGCTATTAGGCCCTCTCTCTCCCCGCTCCATGAGCTTTATCAAACCTCGTCTTAAAACTGTGTATGGTTCCTGCCTCCACTACGTCATTTTCTAGGCTATTCCACTGCCTTACAACTCTATGACTGAAGAAATACTTCCTACTATCTCTCTGACTCATTTGTGTCTTCAACTTCCAATTGTGGCCTCTTGTTTCTGTGTCCCCTCCCTGGAACATCCTGTCTTTGTCCACCTTGTCTATTCCATGCAGTATTTTATATGTCGTTATCATGTCTCCCCTGACCCTCCTGTCCTCCAGTGTCGTTAGGCCGATTTCCCTTAATCTTTCTTCATAGGACATTTCCCTTAGCTCTGGAACTAACCTTGTCGCAAACCTTTGTACTTTCTCTAGTTTCTTGACGTGCTTTATCAAGTGCGGGTTCCAAACAGGTGCTGCATACTCCAGTATGGGCCTGACATACACGGTGTACAGTGTCTTGAATGATTCATTACTAAGGTATCGGAATGCTGTTCTCAGGTTTGCCAGGCGCCCATATGCTGCAGCAGTTATCTGATTGATGTGTGCTTCCGGAGACATGCTCGGTGTTATACTCACCCCAAGATCTTTCTCCTTTAGCCTATACTCCGTCTGCGGTCTTCTTTGCCCTTCCCCGATCTTCATGACTTTTCACCTAGCGTGGTTGAATTCGAGAAGCCAGTTGCTGTACCTAGTGTCTAGTCTGTCCAGGTCTCTTTGAAGTCTTATCTGATCCTCATCTGATTTAATTCTCCTCATTAACTTCACATCATCTGCGAACAGGGACACTTCTGAGTCTAACCATTCCATCATGTCATTCAACTTTACCAGAAATAGTACTGGTCCTAGGACCGACCCAAGTGGGACCCCGCTATTGTGTGTGCGCGCGTTTGTGCTTGAGCGTACTCACCTATTTGTACTCACCTATTTGTGGTTGCAGCGGTCGAGTCCTAGCTCCTGGCCCCGCCTCTTCACCGGTTGCTACTAGAGTGTGTGTGTGTGTGTGTGTGTGTGTGTGTGTGTGTGTGTGTGTATTTGTGTGTGTGAGAGAGAGAGAGAGAGAGAGAGCGAACAACGAGAAATGAGTTGTGCACAAGATGAGCAGCAAATAATTTTACACTGACTGTATCCTTCTCAGAACTTAACTTTATCTGATATCTATTCTATGATGATTCAAGGCTGGAACATTGTTCGTTCAGCATAATAACATCAACAACATAGAGTCAGTTGACCAAATGAAACAGCTGACCTGCAGATGGCTCCAACTTCATCCTCTTCCACATATGTTTTGTTTTGTCATTAAAAATGCTTCAAAATGAACTGATTTAACAGGTCTTAGCTTGTAAATAAAGGTAGGCAATTTTAGTGTCATTAGATATGTTTAACAACTTGATTATACATCTACTGACTCGCATTAGACTCCTTTTGTGGTTTTGAATTATTGTAACAAATATACAAATATTTATATACAATATTTATATATGTATATATTTATAACTACAAATATGTTTATTTGAATTTACACACAATATATTTTTTCCGCGGAATAAACTATGCATATTAACAAACAGAGGGATGATCCCGGTATTTTTCACTGGCAAATACAAAGAGGAAATATAATAACATGCACCTGCTTTGACTGGGCGTCCCTGCCAACCCTGTCTGGCCGACCGTGTCATCACTGTCTGACCGTCCCTGTCATCCCTATCTGGCCGTCATTACCGTCCCTGCCCTGATGTCGTTACCAGCCTTGTCTGGACATCATTACCACCCCTCTATAGCCGTCGTTACCATCCCTACACTGCTGTCGTTGTTTGCTCTGGCTGGCTATTGCAACAAGCTCTACCTACTGGCATTACCATCCGTTGTCTGGTTATACTGGTGTTGGTAGAGTTACAGACAATTTGTTAGGATATTACCTGGAGGTTATTCCGGGGATCAACGCCCCCGCGGCCCGGTGCACGACCAGGCCTCCCTATGGATCAGGGCCTGATCAACTAGGCTGTTACTGCTGGCCGCACGCTGTCCAACGTACGAGCCACAGCCCGGTTGATCCGGCACTGACTTTAGGTATCTGTCCAGCTCTCTCTTGAAGGCAGCCAGGGGTTTATTGGCAATTCCCCTAATGCTTGATGGGAGGCTGTTGAACAGTCTTGGGCCCTGGACACTTATGGTGTTTTCCCTTAGTGTACCAATGGCGCCCCTACTTTTTATTGGGGGCATTTTGCATCGCCTGCCCAGTCTTTTACTTTCGTAGGGAGTGATTTCTGTGTGCAGATTTGGGACCATTCCTTCCAAGATTTTCCAAGTGTAGATTATGATATACCTCTCCCTCCTGCGTTCCAACGAGTACAAGTCAAGTGCTTCCAAGCGTTCCCAGTAGTTAAGGTGCTTGACAGAACTTATACGTGCAGTAAAGGATCTCTGTACACTCTCTAGATCTGCGATTTCACCTGTTTGGAATGGAGATGTTAATGTACAGCAGTATTCCAGTCTAGAGAGAACAAGTGATTTGAAAAGGATCATCATTGGCTTGGCATCTCTCGTTTTGAACGTTCTCATTATCCATCCTATCATTTTCTTTGCACGTGCGATCGTGGCACTGTTGTGATCCTTGAAAGTGAGATCCTCAGACATTACTACTCCCAGGTCCCTTACATTATTTTCCGCTCTACTGTATGGCCAGAGTCTGTAGTATACTCTCTTCTAGTTATTATCTCCTCCAGTTTTCCATAACGGAGTAGTTGGAATTTGTCCTCATTGAACATCATATTGTTTACCGTTGCCCACTGGAAAACTTTGTTTATATCTTCTTGGAGGTTAACCGCGTCCTCAGCAGATGACAGCCTCATGCAGATCCTAGTATCATCCGCAAAGGATGATACGGTGCTGTGATGTATATCTCTGTCTATGTCTGATATGAGGATAAGGAATAAGATGGGGGCGAGTACTGTGCCTTGTGGAACAGAGCTCTTCACTATGGCAGCCTCCGATTTAACTCTGTTGACCACTACTCTTTGTGTTCGATTTGTTAGGAAGTTGAAAATCCATCTCCCCACTTTCCCGGTTATTCCTTTAGCACGTATTTTATGGGCTATTACACCATGATCGCATTTGTCAAATGCTTTTGCCTTATTATAGTGATCCAGTAGTTGTGAGAGGCAGGAGCGACCTGCACTGAACCCATGTTGCCCTGGATTGTGCAGATTTTGGGAATCCATGTGATTTGCAATCCTGCTTCTTAGCACTCTTTCAAAGATTTTTATGATGTGGGACGTCAGAGCTATTGGTCTATAGTTCTTAGCTAATGTTTGCTGCCACCTTTATGGAGTGGGGCTATATGTACAACGCAACATTTTATAGCAACGTCTCGTTCTCCAAAAGAAATTGTTTGTAAAGGCTTGAAAAGCTTCTGGAGAGCGAAACCTTGCCTCAGTAATATGTTACATTAGTTACTCCTGTGTCCTTTTTTCTTACACACCGTCTGGTTATTGTAACCAGTCCTGTCTGGCTACCATTACCATTCTTGTCTGGACGTAGTTACTAGCCCTGCCAGACTAGACCAGACCATTTATATAGACTCGCATTATATCCTCTGTCTATTTTACCATCGTGTTAGTATATTCTTCTTCTCTTGGTTAGCAGCTGCTGACCACTGAAACTTGTGTGTGTCAACAGAGAGTCACTTTAAAATGGTATAAAATACCGACATGTTGTTAGGTAAGACACACATGCAACAGTTAGGTATCTTTATTTCGAAACGTTTCGCCTACACAGTAGGCTTCTTCAGTCGAGTACAAAACTTCAAGGGTGATGGACTGATTACATCGTCTTCAAGTCTCTTCTGCTTCTATCAACGTTTCTGTACTCGACTGAAGAAGCCTACTGTGTAGGCGAAACGTTTCGAAATAAAGATACCTAACTGTTGCATATGTGTCTTACCTAACAACAGAGAGTCACTGTTGAAAAGAATGGATAACATTATTTTAAGTCCTCTGTTGGTTTGAGATAAAAGTTTTGTGAATAATTTACTCATGATGTTCACAATAAAGCAGTGTAACATCTCTCGCGGGCCAGTGAACAAATAATGAATAGAAAAAAAAAATTACATCACTAGTCTTGTCCATCGAGTTTTTATGAATCCAGTTAGCTGTGAGTGGCTCACCACTTTCGTGGAGTCCCGCTGACAGGTTCAAGCAAGACACAAGATATTCCAGGTAAGACCCCAATGGGGGTGAGTGGGGAAGTGGAGATAAGGGAAGAATAGGTTGATTAGAGGATGGTTATTAGTATAGTATAGTATAGTTGCTGAGCTGATAGTGATTCAGGAGATCGGGCGCAGCTTCGGGCCTTGTGGAGGACGGGGGTTGGGGAAGGCAAAGCGTGGATCGCAGGTACATGGACAATATTTAAGGTCCCCACCTGTGAATACAGGTTAGTGAGTCAAGATTGCAGAGGGGTTATTTGTATAAAGGAATTGGGTCAGGGGCTAGTAGTGAGTAGAAGAGGTTGTGTGTGTTTGCAGGTCTGCGTATTTCGTCGTCTAGGTATGAGGTCCAGTAGTCATGTCGGGTCTCTAATCTATTTGTTTGTCACTAAGTAGTTTCCAGTACACGTTTTGAGCTGGGATGTTCGCACGAATGTGCCTGTGCAGGGTCGGTAGCAGGGGTGTTGTCTTGTACCTGTAAAGGACCTGGCCCAGCTATTGCTTGGATTGTGTAGGAATCAGGGCGGAGGCCCATGGTGGTTGTGCCTCCAGAGGTGTGTATGTGAGGTCGCAGGGGCGCTTCCTGGAGGGGAAAGGGGAGACCTGTCTTCTCTGTGTGTTCTGTGTTCTTTCATGTTCTCTGGATTGTCTTTCAAAAGTGGGTGCAGATGATATGAAGTTAATGAGGAGACTCAAATCAGGTGAGGATCAAGCAGGACGTCAAAGAGACGTGGACAAGCTGGACACCTGGTCCAGTAACTAGCTTCTCGAATTTAACCCCGCCAAATGGAAAGTCATGAAGATCGGGGAAGGGCAAAGAAGACCGCAGACAGAGTATAGTCTAGGTGGCCAAGACTGCAAACCTCACTCAAGGAGAAAGATCTTGGGGTGAGTATAACACCGAGCACGCCTCCGGAAGCACACATCAACCAGATAACTGCTGCAGCATATGGGCGCCTGGCAAACCTGAGAACAGTGTTCCGATACTTTAGTAAGGAATCGTTCAAGACACTGTATACCGTGTACATCAGGCCCGTACTGGAGTATGCAGCACCTGTTTGGAACCCCCACTTGATCAAGCACGTCAAGAAATTAAAGAAAGTGCAAAGGTTTGCGACAAGATTAGTTCCAGAGGTAAGGGGAATGTCCTACGAAGAATAGTTAAGGGAAATCGGCCTGACGACACTGGAGGACAGGATAACGACATACAAAATACTGCGTGGAATAGACAAGGTTAACAGAGACAGGATGTTCCTGAGAGGGGACACAGAAACAAGGGGTCACAATTGGAAGTTGAAGACCCAGATGAGTCAAAGTGATGTTAGGAAGTATTTCTTCAGTCATAGAGTAGTCAGGAAGTGAAATAGCCTAGCAAGTGAGGTAATGGAGGCAGGAGCCATACATAGCTTTAAGACGAGGTATGATAAATCGCTTGGTGCAGGGAGAGAGAGGACCTAGAAGCACTCAGTGAAAAGGCGGGGCCAGGAGCTGAGTCTCGATCCCTGCAACCACAATTAGGTGAGTACAATTAGGTGAGTACAATTAGGTGAGTGTACACACACACACACACACACACACACACAGTTACTGAGAAGAATTCAATCGGTCGAGGGTCAGGCAGGACTGCAAACAGACCTAGACAGGCTACAAGCCTGGTCCAGCACCTAGCTCTTTGAATTTAACCCCACCAAATGCAAAGTCATGAAGATCAGGGAAGGGCAAAGAAGACCGCAGACAGAGTATAGTCTAGGTGGCCAAAGATTGCAAACCTCACTCTAGGAAAAAGATCTTGGGGCGAGTGTAATACCGAGCACATCTCCTTAGGCATACATCAATCAGATAACTGCTGCATCATAAGGGCGTCTGGCAAACCTGAGAAAAGCGTTCCGATATCTCAGTAAGGAATCGTTTAAAACTCTGTACACCATTTACGTCAGGCCCATATTGGAGTAATCAGTACCAGTTTGGAATCCACAACTGATCAAGCACATCAAGAAATTCGAGAAAGTGCAAAGGTTTGCAACAAGACTAGTTCCACAGGTAAGGGGATTGTCCTACGAAGAAAGGTTAAGGGAAATCGGCCTGATGACACTGGAGGACAGGAGGGTCAGGGGAGACACGATAACAACATACAAAATACTGCAAGGAATTGACAAGGTGGACAAAGACAAGATGTTCTAGAGATGGGACACAGAAACATAGGGTCGCAATTGTAAGATGAAGACTCCTGTGAGTCAAAGGGATGTTAGGAAATATTTGTTCAGTCATAGAGTTGTCAGGAAGTGGAATAGCCTAGGAAGTGACGTAGTGGAGGCGGGAACCATACATAGTTTTAAGACGAGGTTTGATAAAGCTCATGGAGCAGGGAGAGAGAGGACTCGGTTGCAATCAGTGAAAAGGAGTGTCCAGGAGCTATGACCCAACCCCTGCAACTACAAATAGGTGAGTATACACACAGACACACAAACAAACAAACAAACATGTTTATTCAAACAAAAAACTTCAGACTAATAAAATCAATTACTAAAATGGAAACACCAAGCAAACAAACATACGAACATATAAATATGCAAACACATAAATACGTAAAAAAACAAACTTGCAAATAAACACACAAACATGCAAATAATCATTCAAACCTACTAATTTGCAAACAAGCAACAAATTAACATGACTCGCGAAATAGTAATGACACGACTGCAGACAAACCATAACACGAAATAAAACATTCTATATCTTAATTCACATTAGAAGGTAATTAAAAAAATAAATTGTCGTAACACGTCAGGCAAAAGGGAAGCTGTGCAGCCCCTGGTAACGTTGAAGTCTGCATGTGCATCATTGGTGGTGGTGGTGGTGGTGGTTTGAGTTAGGTGGGTTGATGAGGATGTGGTGGATAGGAGGGGAGACTTGGGGACAAGATAAGTAAGGATACATGACCATAATGTTTGAACAGGTGGACAAATAAGCCAGCGGAAGGCCTCTGTCAAATTACCTAAAGCTTCAGCTGCGGGTCACCATACATAAGTAGTAATATGACCCGCGTCAGGAAACACTTGCCCTGTTTCCTGAAAAACCTAATCTAACCTAATGTAACCTAAACTAACCTAGCCTAAACTAACCTAGCCTAACCTAATCTAACCTAAACTAATCTAATCTAACCTAATCTAACCAAACCTAATCTAATTTAACCTAATCTAACCAAAACTAATCTAACCTAATCTAACCTAACCTAACCTAACCTAACCTAACCTAACCTAAGGTAAATAGTAGATAATGTTATGCATCCCTCCTGACGACCCTCTTCTAGTCCATTCCTTGTCTCCCTCTTCACTATTCTCGCTCCACTTCCTCTCCATTTCTTCTCTCCCTCCTCTTCACTAGAACATATCCGTACCTCTTCCATCTCATCTGCCTCTTTCCCTACTCATTATCCATTTTATTTTGCTTCTTTCTCCTCTTCGTTTCTCTTCCAGCTTTCATCTTATTTACTTCCTTTATTATCCACATACCTCTTCTCGTTTATCTCCATCCTCCCAATCTGTCCCATTCTTTTTTCTCCTATTTCCCCTTTTTTTCATTTTCTTACTCTATCACTTCTCTTCTGCATTTGTGTGTGTGACACCACCCTGGAAGGGGAGCTGTTGGGTGTAGACACCACTCTGGGAGGGGAGCTGCTAGGTGTTGACACCACCCTGGGAGGGGAGATGCTGGGTGTTGACACCACCCTGGAAGGGGAGCTGCTGGGTGTTGACACCACCCTAGAAGAGGAGGTGCTGGGTGTTGACACCACCCTGGGAGGGGAGATGCTGGGTGTTGACACCACCCTGGGAAGGGAGGTGCTGGGTGTTGACACCACCCTGGGAAGGGAGGTGCTGGGTGTTGACACCACCCTGGGAAGGGAGGTGCTGGGTGTTGACACCACCCTGGGAGGGGAGGTACACTGAGACACCCTAATTCTCAACCTACTTGAAAGACTTTTCTGATGTGATGGCCGTGGAAGAGCGAGAGAAGTATGGTGGGAAAGAAGATAGTAGGGGAGTGATAAATGAAGGTGTTGAGGAAGTGGGATGAGATGGGGATAAAGATGAACAATTTGATGAAAATAATACGGTTATCACAGAATGGGAAGAGAGGTGAATGTGATTCATAAAACGGGGAGTTGGGTGTACATAGACTAGTGAACACCTTGGGAAGTGAGCCAGGTAAAAGGGAGTTGGGAGAGAAGTGAGTGAGGCACATATAATAGAGTGGGGAGAGAGGTGAGGTACACAAAATAAGGAATGTAGAGATGAGTAAGGGACATAGAATAGAGAATGAGGAGAGTGATGAGAGGTATGGAGAGGATTTAAGTTCAAAGTGAAAAGAGGCAAATAGGTGAGGGATGAAGAGACGAAAGAAGACGCAGAGGAGACGTAAGTGCATAAAATAGGTAGACGAGAGAAAGAGAAAAGAGGTATAGAGTGGAGAAGGGAGGAAGTGGAGAGAGAACAAAAATAGAATGTTGTGAAGGGACTGGATAGTAGAGGTAGAGGTGCGAAAGGGTGTGAGGAAGAGATAATAGGGAGCCAGGGCGTGATGCACATAGCGGATAATAGAGGGAAGTACTGAGGAAAGGAGTGAGGTACAGAGGGAAGAGATATAGGCAGGAATATTGGAAAGAAAGTGGAGAGAGATAAACAAAGGAATGATAATGGTGCGGGAAAGAAGAGAAGAAAATGTAGAGCATTCGGAAGGAGGGGGAAGAGAAAAAAGAGAGATGGAGGCAGAAAAGAAAAGTTTGAGAGGAAGAAAGAGAAGGGAAACGGTGCTGAGGAGGAAGGAAAGGAAAAGTGCAGAAGGGACGAACATTGGGGGGGGGGATTGGAGGGAGAAAATGAAGAGAGAAGGCAAATAGGAGGTCAGAATAAGGAAGGAAAATGGTGAGAAGAAAGGGAGAAGACAGGGAAGAAGCCAGTTACGGTGTAAGCAGCAGCTAGGGCAAAAATAATCTTTGTCAGTTGAGAAGAAGAGCGAGTTTAACCTGCAGACATGGATCCTTAATGCTAAGAATAGAAGCAAAATCTCCTATATGTCGGAAGAAGAGGGATTTATTATTGTTGAGCATCACTCTTCTTTCACGTGTAATCTCCTCGTTCTCCCACTGCACTTGAACGCACCTTCTTTCCTCTTCTTTGAGCAGCCATTGGCCCTTGACCACCTCAAGTGACGCGGCATCGTCCTCAAGGAGAAAGTGAAATGGGTTGAGGTACAAGGTCTTCACAGAAATTTTGGTGAATTATTTGTTAATATCTGATGTTTTACTTATCAACACAATACATTCCTGGAAGGGTTTATCCAGTGAGAGAGGTCGCCGAGTTTCACTGCTATCGACTCGTAACAGGAGCGTGTTAGTAACGAAACAAACAGTAAAGTCATTTTACATATTATAAAGACAGTGTAATGAAAAAAAACTGGATTGGAGGAGAATATGTAATGGACTAAAGTGTTTATAGTGAAACTAATTATAAGGCTCTTAACGTAGGGTGATATTTTATTTGATATTTATAGGATATGATATTTGATATTTATGGGTTGATATGATATTTGATACTTATAGGATGATATGATACTTGATATTATATAGGATATCATATTTGAAATTCAGTACTCATAAAAACTTGATTTGGTTCAATGAATAAAGTACATAACGCTTATGATAGGGCTGACGATAATTTGCTTCGTAACTCCAAGTCCTTAGTTCCGTTCAAGCTTCACTGGATAAGCTTAAACTAATCCAATAATTTACTTGGAAGCTTTCGAATGTGATGAGCATGAACTTACCTGCTGATGGAGGTGTTCATCTTAATTAACTGGCACTGAAGACTAGATGAAACAATCTCAGTTACTCAAGCTGACACTCGTCTCAATTACTCAAGCTGACACTCGTCTCAGTTACTCAAGTTGACATTCGTCTCAGCTACTCAAGCTGACACTCGTCTCAGTTAAACTGACTCTCGTCTCAGTTACTCAAGCTGACACTCGTCTCAGTTACTCAAGCTGACACTCGTCTCAGTTACTCAAACTGACACTCGTCTCAGTTACTCAAACTGACACTCGTCTCAGTTACTCAAACTGACACTCGTCTCAGTTACTCAAACTGACACTCGTCTCAGTTACTCAAACTGACACTCGTCTCAGTTACTCAAACTGACACTCGTCTCAGTTACTCAAACTGACACTCGTCTCAGTTAAACTGGCTCTCGTCTCAGTTGCTCAAACTGACACTCGTCTCAGTTGCTCAAACTGACATTCTTCTCAGTTAAACTGACTCTCGTCTCAGTTACTCAAACTGACACTCGTCTCAGTTGCTCAAACTGACATTCGTCTCAGTTAAACTGACTCTCGTCTCAGTGACTCAAACTGAGCCTCGTCTCAGTTCATCTGTGACTCTGTGGCATCCCTGTCATTGACCATAATATGTGAATTTTACAATCAATGCCGATATAATAAGAGATACTGAGTTAGGTCTGCACTCCATAAGATACTCTTGTTCAATTTTCCCGGGGAAGACTCCCGTGGTCCAGGCCAGGCCACGACTTACTAGGCATCGGTTAAAACGTTAAGTTAAATTCATACAAGCTTTCTCGCTAAACCGGAAATAAACCCTTTAGCGAACTTTGAGATTAATCATCTTGTAGCGAATTAGCATATAATAACAAAATTAATGATAATTATACTTAGTATTTCAGCAACAACATACTGGATTGATTTGGCGTGACGATCCTTTGAATGGTTTAATATTGCATGATGTAATTAATAACCAATAGCATTATTATAATTTGTCCATAGCGGGAAGCTGAGGACAAATGAACGTGGCTGACGTCATGCATTGAATATTATGGATAATGCATGAAGATAAACGATTATGGAGCTAAACCATTAATATATTCATGACGTGGGAAATTTATTATTACTTAGAACTTAAGTTTTTTTCAGGCACCCAGTCATCAGTTTTACCAGACAAGCGACACTTCTCACGCTGACTGCCCTCTACTTGGACCGTCCCAGAAGTTGTTCAGAATCCAAGAGTATCGTTTGTGAAGAACAAAAGCGTTAATCATCAAAGAACTATAGAGAGTATAGTGTAATGCCAACATTCACGATATCGTTGAATGTATAGGTGTTAGGGGAAATGTTATGAAATACTAAACATTAGTTAGAAACACCTGTTGAACACATAAAAGGCACTTTACTGGTGAACGGGGAAAGAAGTCACAATGCTACTAGTTCATTCTCAGCTACTTGGCGCTTACTCAAAACACAGTATAGTCCATGGATATTTCGAGACAATACTGATGTCAAAAGAAAACGATGTATCACACAATTATACAATATATACGCCCTTTTCTGAAACGCTCTGGAACACCTCTCTTTTCTTAAACGTAACTTCGACGACTAGTTGGGGAGAGTTAGATGGAACATAACTGGCCTGTTTCATAGCTCATGTCATAAACACACACACACACACACACAAAGGAAATGTAGCCCAAGTTTTTAAAAAGGAAGACAGACATGCAGCATTAAACAGCGTCACTGACATGCATAGTATGCAAAGTCAAAGAGAAGATTTTCAGAAGAGTGGTGGAGCACGTAGAAAGGAATGAGCTTCTCAGTGAAAACCAGCACGGATTCAGGGACAGAAAATCTTCTGTCACAAACCTACTGGAGCTCTATGACATGGTGACAGTAATAAGACAAAGAGAGAGGGGTGGATAGATTGCTTTTTTCTTAGACTGTAAGAAGTTTTTTGACATACTTTCACATAAGAGATTAGTGCAAAATCCGGATAACCAGGTAGGTATAACAGGGAGCCAACTGCAATGGGAAGACATCAGCAAGTCATGGTATGTGACGAGGTGTCAGAGTGAGCGCCTGTGACGAGCAGGGCTCCGCAGGGGTCAGCCCCAGGACTGGTGCTGTTTCTGGTATATGTGATGACGGGAGGAATAGACTGAGAAGTGAAACTGTTTGCAGACAATATGATGTTAATGAGGAGAATTCAATTGGAGGAGGACCAGGCAGGACTACAAAGGGATCTCGACAGGCTGCAGGACTGGTCCAGAAAATGGCTCCAGGAGTTCAACCCCTCCAAGTGCAAAGTCATAAAGATAGAGGAAGAGCAAAGAAGACTGCAGACAGAGAACAGTCTAGGGGGCCAAAACTCACTCAAGGAAAAGGATCTTAGGGTGAATATAACACCGAGAACATCTGAGGCGAACATCAACCAAATAACTGCTGCAACATATGAGCGCCTAGCAAACCTAGGAATAGCATTCTGTCATTTTAATAAGGAATCGTTCTGGAACCTGTACACCATGTATTATGTCAGGCCCATATTGGAGTATGCAACACCAGTTTGGAACCCACACCTGGCCAAGCATGTCAGAAAAATAGAGAAAGCGCAAAGGTTTGCAACGAGACTAGTGACGGAGCTAAGGGGCATGTCCTACGAGGAGAGGTTAAGAAAAATCGGCCTAACGACACTGGAGGACAGGATAGATAGGGAGGATAAAATAACTACATTTAAAATACTGAGAGGAATTGACAAGGTGGATAGGGACAAAATTTTTCGGAGATGGTACACAGCAACAAGAGAACACAACCTGAACATGGAAGCTCTGAGTTACAGGGATGTTAACAAGAATTTCTTGTCATAGAGTTGTCAGAAAGTGGAACAATCTGGAGAGTGATGTAGTAGAAGCAGGATTCAAAAATAGCTTTAAGGAGAGGTATTATCAAGCTGGAGCAGGAAGTGATCAGACCTAGCAGCGACCAGTGAAGTAGTACGGCCAGGAGCTTTGATTCGACCAATGCAAACACAAATAGGTGAGCACACTTACACACAAACACACAGATACACACAAACAGAGGAGGACAGAAGAGACAGAAGGGACTCCAGAAAGACGGAGAGGTGGGGTACACCAAGTACTAGACATAGTACACACAACTGAGGAGGAGGTGAAGAGGCTGCTAAACGAGTTAGATACCTCAAACGCAATGGGGCCGGACATCATCTCTCAATGGGTCCTGAAAGAGTAGCAGGGTAGCTCTGTGTACCTATCTATCGAAACAGGGAGAATACCTGAGGAATGTAAAACAACATATGTAGTCCCATTTAAAAAAAAAGGAGACAGACATACAACATTAAACTACAGACCAGTGTCATTTACATGAAGAGAATGTAAAATCAAGGAGAAAATTATCAGGAGAAAAGTGGTGGAGCACTTTGAAAGGAATGAGCTTGTCAGCGACAAAGAACAAGGATTCAGAGACAGGAAATCCTGTATTACAAATATACTGGAGTTCTATGACAAGGTGACAGCAGTAAGACAAAAAATAGAGTGGTGAGTAGACTGCGTTTCTTAGAACTGTAAGAAAGTTACAAACCTCACTCAAGGAAAAGGATCTTGGGATGAGTATAATACCGAACACATCTCCTGAGGTGCACATCAACCAAATAACTGCTGCAGCATATGGGCGCCTAGCAAAAATGAGAATAGCATTCCGACATCTCAGTAAGAAATAGTTCAGACCCTGTACCCGTG
>NC_069403.1:94982699-95037020 GCF_026875155.1 Cherax quadricarinatus
CCGAAATTTTCGACCAACTTGTCAACACGCAACACAGGGAATCTTAATTCTGGGGAATGTACATAACCTTCACGGCTACGACAACTACTACTACAACTAACCCATCTCTTTGAGAAGGGGGGGAGGGAATGGTATGGTGATACAGACAAGATGTGGAAAAAGACACTTATGTACAGTTCAGGACATTTATTAAAGGAGACGTTTCGCCACGAGTGGCGAAACGTCTCCTTTAATAAATGTCCTGAACTGTACATAAGTGTCTTTTTCCACATCTTTGGGAAGGACCTACTTCCACTGGGGAATCCCACCTACCAGTGAATATGCCCTTGTCTGCTACACCTGACGTTACTATATAAGCGCCAGGATTCTTTCTTCTGCTTCAGAATCTCCACGACTATGGTGCTCTTCGCACCTACTCCTACGTTGAGGGACTGATTACCTCATCTTCTGTACATATTTCTACTGTCTTCAAGTTATGTCCTGGAATTTGTATTGATAAAGCCATTGGATGGCGAAACGTCTACAATAAAGATACCCAGATGTTGCACATGTGTCTTAATCTCATCCTGTCGGTATAATATACCATTCGTACACAATAACCATGTCCCTCGTGACAGTAATATTAGTTAACTTAAATTCATCTGGAACTAAGTAATCGTTGATTACTGGAATCTCATTTACATTTTCCTGTGTAAAAACTGACAAAAAATAGTCATTAAATAAGGAGCACATTTCCAGTTCGTTATCCGTCAGCTGTCCATTCCCAATTTTCAGAGGTCCTACTTTTTCCTTCACCTTCGTCCTATACACTTGAAAGAATCCCTTTGGATTAGTCTTTGATTAATTAGCAACTCTAATTTCATAGTCACGTTTAGCCTTTCTAATCGCCTTTTTTACTTCTCTTTTAAGCTGAACATATTGGTCAGTAAGGTTAACCTCTCCTCTTCTGATGCGCCTATAAATTCCCCTTTTCTCCCCTAATAGATGCTTTAGCCTCCTGTTAACCCATTTGGGATCGTTATTATTAGACCTAATTTCTCTCTGGGGAATGTATATACTCTGGGCACGGTGTACGTTATTAAGAAAACAATCATAAAAGCAGATCCATTCATAATCATATGTATGATCATCGTTAATAAAATCATTAGCTAGATAACCCCAATCAAGATTTGACAGGTGTTCCCTAAGTCCATTATAATCGGCAGAACGAAAATCAGGGATTTTTACTGTATTATCATTATTCTTGCATTCCCAGTTAATGCTAAAAGTGATGGATTTGTGATCACTTGCGCCAAGCTCTTCAGTGATCTCCAGATTATTCACGAGTGTTTCCTTATTTGACAAGACTAGGTCTAGCAAATTATTACCCCTGGTAGGCTCAGTTACGCTCTGTTTCAGAAAACAGTCCTTAACTGTTTCCATAAAGTCACTGGACTCTAGATTACCTGTCAAAGAATTCCAGTCAATTTGACTAAAGTTAAAGTCCCCTACTATGACTATGTTACTGTGTCCAGAAGCCCTAACAATTTCGTCCCCAAAGAAGTCCCCTCTATCGTGATCCAAGCCTGGAGGTCGGTATATTACACCTAGAATTAGTTTTTCTTGACCCTCAACGAACTCTACCCAGACTCTGTTACTGCTCCATCTATTTTTATACCTGTTTTTATGCAACAATTAATATTTTCTCGAACATACAATGCAACTCCTTCCCCCTTCCCATTAGATCTATCCACATTGAACAACTTAAATCCCTGAATATTACACTCAGCAGTCATATCCCGACTCTTTAAATCATACCACGTTTCAGTTAATGCAATAATATCAAAGTTCCCAGCACATGCTACCAAACGTAGTTCATTAATTTTATTTCTTGCACTTCGACTGTTAGCATAAAATACCATCATATGGTTTTTCTTCTGCACATTTTTCATATTCATCTTTGTTTTTACACAATTTCTGAAATTATCATTACCCAGAGTTACTCCATGACAGTTACTATTAAGATTCTTAATATCAGAGCATAAGTCAATATATCCATACTCGTTATTTATCATTTCTAAACCCATACCTCTAACTAATCCCAGTTTAAAGTCCTAACAACCCCCTCAACTGAGTTAGCAAGAAAACCCACACCTGCCCTGGATAAGTGAATCCCATCCCTGGCATACATGTCATTTCGGCCATAGAAGTTGTCCCAGTTGTCAATGAATGGTACTGCATTATCTTTACAGTGTTTATCCAGCCAACAAATAATAGCAATTGCTCTGGACAACCATTCATTGCCAACACCTCTTCTTGGCAAAATGCCACATATAACAGGGCGCCCCCCCTTCTTCCTAATTATGTCTATAGCTGTCCTGAACTTTCTAACTAAATCCTCACTTCTACGCTTGCCTACATCATTGCCTCCAGCACTGAGGCAAATAATAGGACTGATCCCATTACCGTTCATGATGTTGTCAAGCCGGCTAACAATGTCCTCCATCCCAGCCCCAGGAAAGCATACCCTCTGTCTCCTACTCCTGTCCTTCAAGCAGAATGCCCTATCCATGTATCTAACCTGGCTATCCCCAACAACAACAATATTCTTACCTTCCTTGTTTGTCCATTCGTCGTGACGATCCCAGTAGTCGACTCACATTCGTCGGTAGCACCGAGAATGAGTTGGAGGTTTCCACAGGGGTTTCCACAGCAGTCTCTTTCTTCTTCATCATCGTTTCTGGCTTTCCATTCGTCTTCTATGATCGTCAACTTCGTCGTCCCCTGCTGTCCAGCCACTGACCACGATCCCTTCTTGACCTGAGGACTCGAAACAGGAGGACTACTACGAATCCTCTTGTTTTCCTCGGTCAATCGCCGTATCTCCATTTTCGCTGCCCTCAATTCTTCCTTAAGTTGCTGGTAAAGTTGCTCGATGGAGGGCATCTTGGTTCTGTCCACGGGAGCACACAAGACACTTCTTCACAGAGTTAAGTACAGGTCACCACTGAGTTAAGTACAGGTCACCCCTTACACAGGGGTGAGTGATGCCATAATAGTCAAATATATTTACTAATGGAGTTGTAAAAGATGTGGATGCTAGAGTGTTGCGATAAGATGTAGGAATAAAAGATGATGAAAGTGAAAGACTGTGGATTTTGCCACACTTGTCCTTTGCAGTTCATGCAACTATTTTACGGGATTCTGAAAAGAGGTTGCAAATGTTGTTTAATGAAATTTAAATTAGATAAGTTTAGATTTAGAAAGGACATAGAAAAGTATTGGTTTGGAAATAGGGTAGTAGATGAGTGGAACAGTCTACCTAGTTGGGTTATTGAGGCTAGGACTTTGGGTAGTTTCAAATTTAGGTTGGATAAATACATGAGTGGGATGGGTTGGATTTGAGTGGGACTTTCACATCAAAGCTTATTTCTTGGGTAGCATTGAAAATTGGGTTGGTCAAATGTTTGTTAGTGGGATGAATTGTAAAGGACCTGCCTAGTATGGGCCAACAGGCCTGCTGCAGTGTTCCTCCTTTCTTATGTTCTTATGTTCTTATGAAATTGGGCGGGTGTGTAAAAGATGGAAATTGTAAGCAAAGGTTGAAAGAGCACAGCTGTGAAACAAAAAAAAAAAAATGAGGATAATGTAAGACTGGATCAGAATAGAGGGAGAGTGTGTGCAGGAACTGAATGTTTTTAGATATTGAAGAGAGGACATGTCGACAAAGGAATCCCTGAAAAATGAGATGACCCTTTTCAGAATAGACGAGTTGAAACGAAAGAAGGCAGTGAGCTGGGAGGAAAAAATAAGGAATATACGAGAGTATAGGGCAACCAACATTTTTATACGAGGGTGAGGATGCTGGCTTAAACTTTGCAACTAGAATGAGACTTCACACAATGGAGACCCCATGTTTGAGAGCTATGTGTAGTGAGAAAATTATACAGACAATTCACAGCACAGAAATTAGAAGAGTGTGTTGGATTACCATAGAAATAATTCAGAGGGCTCTAGAAAAGGAGTTCAGGAAATTTAAGTTTTTCTAGAGGATAGTTGAAGATTGAGACACTTATGCAGCATATGGGAATCTTTATTCAGGAAACGTTTCGCCACACAGTGGCTTCATCAGTCCAATACAAAGAGGAAGGCGTAAGGAGAGGAGGAGAATGAGGTAATCAGTCCCTCAACCTGGAGTCGATGTGTTCAGTCCATCAATCTTGTAGAATGTACAGCATAGGGCCGTAGACGTGGCTTATATACTGTAGTGAGGTGAGGTGAAGTAGGCGGAGGCGGGGTCGTAGTGGTACCATCCACTAGTCGAAGTAGGTCTTCGTCCAAAGGTTGAACAAATGTTGAAGAATTCTTTGTAATAAGATCCCATGATGCTGCTGTGTCTGACAGTTGTGATGAATGGTTTGAAAAACCGACAAGTTGAAGATTGAGACACTTATGCAGCATATGGGAATCTTTATTCAGGAAACGTTCCGCCACACAGTGGCTTCATCAGTCCAATACAAAGAGGAAGGCGTAAGGAGAGGAGGAGAATGAGGTAATCACTCCCTCAACCTGGAGTCGATGTGTTCAGTCCATCAATCTTGTAGAATGTACAGCATAGGGCCGTAGACGTGGCTTATATACTTCAACATTTGTTCAACCTTTGGACGAAGACCTACTTCGACTAGTGGATGGTACCACTACGACCCCGCCTCCGCCTACGTCACCTCACCTCACTACAGCATATAAGCCACGTCTACGGCCCTATGCTGTACATTCTACAAGATTGATGGACTGAACACATCGACTCCAGGTTGAGGGACTGATTACCTCATTCTCCTCCTCTCCTTACGCCTTCCTCTTTGTATTGGACTGATGAAGCCACTGTGTGGCGAAACGTTTCCTGAATAAAGATTCCCATATGCTGCATAAGTGTCTCAATCTTCAACTTGTGGGTTTTTCAAACCATTCATCACATAGAGGATAGTTGATTTGTATGACCTAGAACATTCTATAAACCTGGGGTAAAAGGAGGGGTCGGTATGGGGAGGGGAGGGGGTGGGCTGGAGAGAGGGTAAGTGGTACAGTAAATAAAAAAGGCACATTACCGTGCTCGAACAATACACAAATAACTCACACATAGGAGAGACTAGCTTACGACGACGTTTCGGTCCGACTTGGACCATTTACAAAGTCACACTGACAAAAAGGAGAGAATGAGGAAGTAAATATAGGACAGCAGACAGAGACGGGACAATTGAAATAAGAACATAAGAACATAAGAAAGGAGGAACACTGCAGCAGACCTCTTGGCCCATACTAGGCAGGTCCTTTACAATTCATCCCACTAACAAACATTTGACCAACCCAATTTTCAATGCCACCCAAGAAACAAGCTCCGATGTGCAAGTCCCTCTCAAATCCAACCCCTTCCACTCATGTACTTATCCAACCTAAATTTGAAACTACCCAAAGTCCTAGCCTCAATAACCCAACTAGGTAGACTGTTCCACTCAACAACTACCCTATTTCCAAACCAATACTTTCCTATGTCCTTTCTAAATCTAAACTTATCTAATTTAAATCCATTACTGCGGGTTCTCTCTTGGAGAGAGATCATCAAGACCTTGTTAATATCCCCTTTATTAATACCTATCTTCCACTTATACACTTCGATCAGGTCTCCTCTCATTCTTCGTCTAACAAGTGAATGTAACTTAAGAGTCTTCAATCTTTCTTCATAAGGAAGATTTCTAATGCTATGTATTAATTTAGTCATCCTACGCTGAATGTTTTCTAACGAATTTATGTCCATTCTGTAATATGGAGACCAGAATTGAGCTGCATAATCCAGTTGAGGCCTTACTAATGATGTATAAAGCTGCAGTATGACCTCTGGACTTCTGTTGCTTACACTTCTTGATATAAATCCCAGTAATCTATTTGCCTTATTACGTACGCTTAGGCATTGCTGTCTACCCATAACCCCAAAGTCCTTTTCGCAATCTGTATGGCTAAGTTCTACATTATTTAACTTATAAGTGCTAGGGTTATGGACACTCCCGAGCTTCAGAACCTTGCATTTATCTACATTGAACTGCATCTGCCACTTTTCTGACCAAGAGTAGAGTTTGTCTAAATCCTCCTGAAGTTCCCTAACATCTACGTTTGAATCAATTATCCTACCTATCTTCGTGTCATCGGCGAATTTGCTCATATCACTAGTAATTCCTTCATCAAGATCATTGATATATATTAATAAACAACAACGGGCCCAAGACTGATCCCTGTGGAACGCCACTTGTTACTGATCCCCACTCGGATTTAACCCCATTTATGGACACACTCTGCTTCCTGTCTGTGAGCCATGATTCGATCCACGAGAGCACTCTTCCCCCAATTCATGAGCTGCTACTTTCTTCAACAGTCTTTGGTGCGGAACTCTATCAAATGCCTTACTAAAATCTAAGTAAATAATATCAAATTCTTTATCGTGGTCAACAGCCTCAAAGCTTTACTGAAGAAAGTTAATAAATTAGTTAGACAAGATCGGCCTCTTGTGAATCCATGCTGAGTATCATTAATCAAGCTATACTTATCGAGATGGCTTCTTTAATTTGAGCTATAATTGACTCAAGTAATTTGCCTACAATTGAGGTCGGCTTATTGGGCGGTAATTTGACGGTAACGACTTGTCCCCTGTTTAAAAAATTGGAATTACATTAGCCATCTTCCACATATCAGACACTAAAAACCTTTTTGAAGAGATAAATTAAAAATATTATTTAATTTTCACAGACTTCCATTTGGGTTCCTTTAGAACCCTTGAAAAAAACCTCATCAGGACCCGGTGACTTTTTTTTGCTTCAGTCGGTCTATCTGCTTCACAACCATTTCACTAGTGACTGTGATGTTACATAATTTAACTTCTTCTGGCCCACTATAAAAATTAATTACCGGAATATTATTAGTGGCTTCCCTGTGTAAAAACCGAGAGAAAATTGTTTTTAAAAAAAATCGAGAAACTTTCTTTTCTCTTTGTCAGTAAGATGCCCATAGTTATTTTTAAGGGACCTATCTTATCTCTGACTTTTGTTCTATATACCTGGAAAAAACTTTTTGGGTTAGTTTTAGAATCCCTAGCAACTTAAATTTCTAGTCCCTTTTAGCTTATCTTATCCCCTTTTTAATGTCCCTCTTAATGTCAATATACTGATTCATAAGATGACCCTCGCCTCTTTTGATACGCCTATAAATTCCTTTCTTAGCCCTAGTAGATATTTCACCCTATTATTCATCCATTTTGGGTCATTTCTATTTGATCTAATTTCTTTAAAAGGGGATAAATGTTCTTTGAGCAGCATGTATTGTGTTCAGAAAACTGTCATATTGATACTCTCTTCGTTAACCCCAGTCAACAGATGATAAGTGTTCTCTAAGCCCATCGTAATCTCTAAGCGAGAATCTGGGACTGTTACTGAGTTATCCCTACTATCATACTTCCATTCAATTCTAAAGTAATTGTTTTGTGGTCGCTAGCCCCAAGTTCCTCTGAGACTTCTAAATTTTTAAACAAGGGATTCATTGTTTGCCCAGAACTAAGTCAAGCAGGTTATTACCCCTTGTGGGTTTTCTGTCACAAACTGCCTCAAAAAGCAATCCTGAACTACTTCTAAGAACCCGTATGATTCTAAATTCCCCCGCAAGAAATTTCCAAAACAATATGACTAAAGTTAAAGTCTCCTAAAATTACTACATTTTCGTGCCCTTTTGGCCCTAACAATTTCCTCCCATAGTAGTCTTCCCCGGGCCCTATCTAAATTTGGGGGACGGTATATCACACCTAAAGTTAATTTTTCATGCCCCTCTGAAAATTCTATCCAAATAGACTCTGTATGTGTTACTTCAGACTTGATACCCGTTTTTATGCAACAGTTCTAGCGATCTCGGACATACAATGCCACCCCACCCCCCTTCCCGATACTTCTATCTACTTGGAACAATTTGAAACCCTGAATGTGACATTCCGCAGGCATGTCCCGACTTTTTGAATTAAACCACGTCTCAGTAATGGCAAATACATCTATGTTACCTGCACTAGCAACTAGTCTCAACTCGTCCATCTTATTCCTAGCACTGCGACTATTTGTGTAATATATACTTAAGGACCCTCCTTTCTCTATCATTCCTGCTCCTTTCTGTTATTCCACTAAACCTATTACTGTCCTTGTCAATTAGTGCCACTGGCTTTCCGATATCCACCTCATTTTGCCTATTACTAGTTCTCCTAGTACCCATATTACTACCCTGAGACTTCACAGTTTTCCCGCAAAAACCCATACCACTAACTATTCCTAGTTTAAAGACCTAACAGCTCCCTCCACTGCGTTGGCCAGTGCTCCCACCCCACACCTAGATAAGTGAACCCCATCCCTGGCATACATGTCATTTCTGCCATAGAAGAGGTCCCAGTTGTCAATGAATGTTACCGCATTTTCCTTACAGTATTTGTCCAGCCAGCAATTGACACCAATTGCTATGGACAACCATTCATTTCCAACTCCTCTCCTTGGCAAAATGCCACATATGACAGGTTTCCCACCCTTCCTCCTAATTATCTCTATTGCTGACCTATACCTGCTAATCAGGTCCTCACTCCTACGTCTGCCAACATCGTTGCCTCCAGCACTGAGACAGATAATAGGATTGCTCCCATTAACCTCTCATGATGTCATCCAACGGCTAACAATATCCTTCAACCCCGCCCCAGGAAAACACACTCTCTGCCTCCTACTCCTGTCCTTCAAGCAGAATGCCCTATCCATGTACCTAATCTGGCTATCCCCAACAACAAAATGTTTTTACCTTCCTTTGCGTCGTCCGTCGTGATGCTCCGAGTAGTCGACTCACATTCGCCAGGTAGCATTACACCACTTGTAGAATTCGTCAAGACGTTCTCGATGGTCTTCGTTGGGGTTTCTAGGGATGTCTCACTCACGTCTGCCAATGCTTCTTTGGTGCTCGTTGTGGCATTCCCAGTAGAACACTCACATTCGTCGGGTAGCACGAGAATGGGTTGGAAGTTTCCACGGTAGTCTTCTGGTTTCTCGTTGTTTCTGCCTCTCCAACCGTCTTCTTGATCTTCAGCTTGGTTCCATGTTGCCCGGCCACTGACCAAGCTCCCCTCTTAACCTGGGGACTCACAACAGGAGGACTACTACGAATCCTCTTGTTCTCCTCCGTCAATCGCCGTATCTCCATCTTCGCAACTCTGAGCTCTTCTCTCAGCTGCTGGTAAAGTTGCTCAAGAGAGGGCATCCTGGTTCAGATTCACAGAGAGCTCACAAACACGTCTTCACAGAGCTAAGTACACGTCACCACTGAAAGGAAGAAGAGAGGTACTGGTAGAGATAGTAATAACAGTAGTGGAGTCAGTAAAATACTAAGAAAGCGAAGCACTGCAAGGGAGCTAGGTGCCCACAAAGGGTAGGAGCAAGAACACAGGAGGGGAGGGGGGATAATAATGAACCAAACACCCAAGGCAGAAGAAAGAGAACCCAAAGGAGAAAGACGAAAGGGGAAGAGTAAGAAGGGAGAAAAGAATCAAGTTAAGTCACGGGTGTTCTAAAGTTTGGAGGGCATCTACAGAGACAAGACCACGACTAAGATTCATACAAGGAAAGTTGTGTATAAGGGAGAATTCAACCAGATGGCGACTTTAAAAGTTAAAAGTAGGGTAGACAGTTTTAGCAGAAGACCACTCATTGGGATGACTGTGATCTCTGACAAGACAGAAAAGAGCGTTATTGGTATCGGCAAGCCTTTTGTGCTCCCTGAGTCTGTCAGAAAGAGAACGGCCAGTTTTTCCAAAGTACTGAAGAGGACAAGAAGAACAAGAAATAGAGTAAACACAAATAGTGTGTGTGTGTGTGGTGTGTGTGTGTGTGTGTGTGTGTGTGTGTGTACTCACATAGTTGTGGTTACAGGGGTCGAGTCACAGCTCCTAACCCCTCCTCTACACTGGTCTCTCTTAGGACACTCTTCCTGCTCCATTAGCTTTATCATACCTCTTCTTAAAGCTATGTATGGATCTTGCCTCTACTGCATCACTTCCCAGACTATTCCACTTATTGACTACTCTGTGACTGAAGAAATACTTCCTAATATCCTTGTGATTCTTCTAAGTCTTCAACTTCCAATTGTGACCCCTTGTTGCTGTGTCACATCTCTGGGGTGATCATCATGCACCCGGGGCAATCATCATGCACCCAGGACGATCATCATGCACCTGGGATAATAATGCACCCGGGGCGATCATCATGCACCCAGGGCGATCATGCACCCGGGGCGATCATCATGCACCTGGGGCGATCATCATGCACCCGGGGTGATCAACATGCGCCCGGGGTGATCAACATGCACCTGGGGTGATGATCATGCAACCGGGGTGATCACCATGCACCTGGGGTGATCATCATGCACCCGGGGTGATCAACATGCGCCCGGGGTGATCAACATGCACCCGGGGCGATCGTGCACCCAGGTTGATAATCATGCACCCGGGGTGATCATGCACCCAGGGTGATCATGCACCCATAGAGATCCTCATGCACCCAGGGTGAGCATGATGCATCCAGGGTGAGCATCATGCACCACAGGGTGATCATGCACCCAGGGAGATTCTCATGCACCCAGGGTGATCATGCACCCAGGGAGATCATGCACCCAGGGAGATCATGCACCCGGGGTGATCATGCACCCGGGGTGATCATGCACCCGGGGTGATCATGCACCCGGGGTGATCATGCACCCGGGGTGATCATGCACCCAGGGTGATCATCATGCACCCAGGGTGGTCATCATGCACCCTGGGAGATCATGCACCCAGGGTGATCATCCATGAGAGATCATGCACCCCGGGTGATCATCATGCATCCAGGGTGATCATGCACCTGGGTTGATCATCATGAACCCTGGGTGATCATCATGAACCCTGGGTGATCATCATGCACCCTGGGCGATCATGCACCCTGGGTGATGGTCATGCACCCAGGGTGATGATCATGCACCCAAGGTGATCATGATGCACCCAGGGTGATCATGATGCACCCAGGGTGATCATGATGCACCCGGGGTGATCATGATGCACCCGGGGTGATCATCATGCACCCGGGGTGATCACCATGCACCCGGGGTGATCATCATGCACCCGGGGTGATCATCATGCACCCGGGGTGATCATCATGCACCCAGGGTGATCTGTCAGCATAGTTGCTGATCCCCTGTATATGTACACGTTATCTGAATATCATAGTTAGTACCATCCATATGTTTTACATAGTTGACCCCTTGCTAGGCTCAGTGACTAGTTTGCGTGACGTCATGTGATGCCACATGAGAGTGCTGAGCTCCCGGCCTCGTGCTCAGTTCTCCATGCTTAGGCCTACAGGCAAGACAGGCAGTCTGGGCTCCTCTCTCACACTCTGCTAATATGCGTGTTACCATCCAACGACTGTGTTTATCTCCAACCATCAGATCTCCACGAACCCTCCCAACAAATGGTGACAGCAGTGAGCACGTAAAATTGATATTTATGTCGATGTACGGAGATTGACTTATACCAGCCGACGGACATTTTGTGATGCCAGCAGGCTTAGCCTAGCTGCCTGCTACCCGAGAAAGTGCCCACCAGCCTGTTTGCTTCCTGCTTACCGGTCAGTCCTTGTGTCTTAGGTGTTTATCTGCTTATTTGCATTACTTCCGAGGGGTTGACCCGGGTTTGCAAATTAAGCCAAGCCACCAAGCCAGTCTGTGGGGCGAGTCAGCTTTACACCATCCAGCCTGCTAAGCCAGCATTCCATCTCTGCTGTGCTCATCGTTACAAGTTCTCAAGCCAGTCTGTGTGAAGGGTTAAGCTAATCCAGCCAGCCAACTAATCCAGGTGACTAGCCCAGTAGTCAAGCAAGCCACATGAGTTACAGCTTTCACCATTGCTTGTGCTCCAAGTTCCAAGCCATCCTGAATGCTTGTACCATCCCTGTGGTGTTGTGGTATTTTGTGGGTTTTAAGCCAGCCTGGCTTAGAATATTTTCATGCCTAGTGCGAGTGTACCCAGAGCACATGGCTTACGCTGCTTATCCCATAGGCCCATGCAGCATCTCAGCACGCTGTCTCATCCACCAACACCGTCCCACTACCACTCTTCCTTTTTTATCTTTATAACGGGTCCTAGCACCTTATTTTACGGACCACATAGGGGGGCCAAGACGCAAGATTGTTCCTTTGTTTCTGTGCGCCAATATAAAAGCCTCCTGTGTATCGTCGATTTAAGCGCAAATTCTTCGAGACATCAACGTGTTGAGAGTAGTGGAGAGATGCAGACAACCCACGAGACTCCTCCATCACCATCCTAGTGCTTCCTCATCACCATCAATGCTTAGAGACATTTGCGAGTGTTGAGACAATTTTTCAGTGATTTCTTAGTGACATTCAATGACTCTTGATTACTCTGTGTTCATTATATCCTGTTTGCAATATATTTTTATCTTTCTTCAGTGTTTAATTTTTGTGCTTTATTTTATGTCTGTTGTATTGTACTTAACATTTTTTCCTGTTGTCTGCACTATATAAGCAGTATAAATTTGTGTTTACACTTCACAATTATCTTGTGTTCACAGTACTGTGTTCCTTGCCTAGTAATTTATGCAATGAAGTATTTCAGTAACTCATATTCTGCATCACAACTCAGTGATGTCTCAGTTATTTTTTTTCCCCAGCATTTGTGTATTCTTGCTGATTTTTTTTTCTATTCATTCATTTCACATTTTACTGTGTGTGTGTTGATCATTCTTTTGTGTTAATTCTTTTTATTTAGCCAGTGTCTAATTTATTCTATCTCCACAGACAATAGTGCCATTATTTTGTTGAAGCAAGAGAATTATTTTCCAATTTTTGTTTACACAAGACCTTATTGCGAAAAAATTCTAATAGTATTGTGCATATATTGATGTGTTTTGTTCCTGCATTATTGTAAGTGTTAACCTTCTCTGTTTTGTATTTTTATCTTTATTATTTTTCATATTTTATTGAACAAATTCACTCTTAGTGCAATTTTTAACTTCTTTTTTAAAGTAAAGCATTCTATTGCTTGTTCAAAAAGTGTTGCTTAAGCTGCAGCTAAGAGTTAAAGTGTTCAATCAGTTCATTTCTTGATATTTTTTTTATTGTTTTTGTGTAACTGCATTTCCAACTGGTAACTCTGTCACTCCTATCTGTGTTCCACCTACACCTTCAGACATGCAAGATAGTATTCAGTTGCCTCAGGTGTCTGAGGATGCTCAGACTGCCTTGAGTGCTCAGCCTATCCCTGCAATGTCTGCTAGTTCAAGTAGTAGTTTCTCCACAGGGGACGCCTTGTCAGAAAACAATTACTTGAAACTAGTAATGCCATCTCTTGTTGATGTCACATCCCGTCTGCAGAAAGACGTCTCTGTCGCAGCTAGTGCCCTCACTAGAGTGTCTGTTGTTATTCCTAGTGTTCCAGATGGTGATAACGTTTTAGTTGACAGTGATTCCTGCAAAGTCAAGGGTTTGTTTGTTGAGCCATCTTTACATGTTGTAAGAGATAGTAAGATCCATTTATTCCTGGCTAACACTTCTGGTCACAGTGTTCATCTCAGAGCAGATACCAATCTTGTTGACCTGGTTCACTATCCTTACCCTGCTCAAGCACAGGATGACTTGCCAACAGGGGAGACCTCATCCACTTCAATGGATCAATCCATTCCACCAGTTGAGGAGAAAGATTTAGCTCCCACTGACTTCCCAGATGAGGTCAAGCATTTGTTGACTCTGTTGAACAAACATCGTAAAGCCATTGCCTTACCAGGTGAGAAGATGGGTATAACGAACTTACTGTCCCATCATATCCCACTTGAACCTGGTACTAGACCTATCTCTATACCTGCTTACAGAATGCCTCATTCCCAAGTTGCTGTAGCAGAAGAATTGATCAACCAGATGCTTGATGATGGAGTCATTGCACCTAGCAATTCACCCTGGAATGCACCCTTGATCCTAGTACCTAAGAAGGATGGTACTTGGCACCCAGTGATTGACTTTAGGAAGTTAAATGCAAAAACTATTCCAGATTGCTTCCAACTCCCTGTACCTGGTGATCTTTTACGTAACATTGGAGATGAAGTCTTTTCGAACTTGGACTTGTTGCAAAAGTTTTGGCAAGTCCCTCTTCATGAGGACAGCCAAGAGCTAACCACATTCTCCACTCCTACAGGTCATTATCACTTCCTCCGTATGGCCTTTGGGTTACGATCTTCCCTTACCACATTCTCTAGGCTCGTGACTAATATCTTTAGAGGTCTCATAGGTAATGCACTTATGGTGCACTTAGATGACGTAATCGTCATGTCTGAGGACGTGGATACACATTTGATGTAGTACTTGGTAAGCTTGAAGAAGCCAATTTAAAGATCAAACTGTCTATATGTCAATTTTTTAGGTTATGCAAGTGGACTCCTCTCCTCGTTCTGTTGGGATCTTAAGTATCGTAAAAACAGCCTTGTGGTCAGATAATCCAACATAGCTGAGGGGTTGACAAGTGACTATACCTTCTGCCAGATCACTCACTACTAGATCAAGGGAGGAGTCAGACATGTGAGTAGGGAAATCAACACTGCAAGAAGGTCATCAAAATCCCTCTGTATAAGGTGTTGGTTGATGTCACCAGCAATTATGATACGTTGGCAGTTGTGTTGGAGCAGAAGGGAGTCCACATTTTCCATTAGGAAGTTGATGGGGTCTTCATGTTGCCACGGAGGTCTGTACATTGCACATACTAGTACAGATGTACTAGTGTTTATGCATAGCTTGAAGAACATCATTTGAAGATTAGTAAAGATGGCAACATCAATGTGCTGGGCATGTACATCCTCCTTGCCCGTGCCTGTCTCTTCTCATCCATGAGGTGTAGCTAGCAATTTTTTTTTTTACATGGGGTTTGACAAGGTTAGGGTAAGGATCTCTAGCTTTACTGACGTGTTATTTACAGGTTAAGGATTTCTAACTTTATTGACAAGTTAAGAGATGTTACCTATATCAGCTTTTTTGAAAGCATTTTTATTATGAGACACACAAGTAGGGAACAGGATGAAGTTGGAGCCATCTGTGGGCCAGCATTTTCAACTGATCAGCTGACTTCATCTCGTGATCTCAGGTGAAATGATGTTCTGGAGAAGGGTACAGCCAGAGTGAAATTGCTGCTTTCTGCCCGTCTTGTGGTATAGAAACTTGCTTCACGCTGTCCTCGAAGCCTTGTACATAACATTAAGGCCACCCACATCCCTCCTGTGTTGAAGGCTCTGCTGAAATGACAGATCTATCCATGATTGGTCCAGGCGAGAGATGAGACATCTTGCTCTATTCTCTATTCTGTTAAGCAGTCGCAGATGAGAGGGGGGGGGGCAGGCAAACCAATAAAGTGGAGAATACTCAAGGTGTGAGCGCACTTGTGCCTCGTACAGAATCTTGCAACCCCTACTGTCAAGCAGATGCGAGATACGGGGAAGTACTGTAAGCTTCCTGGCTGCCTTGTTTGCAAGATTTACAACGTGGTTCTTCATGCTCAGTTTGGAGTCAAATTTCATCCCAAGGATATCAACTACTTCCCCAGCTGCCAACACTCTCCCATTCATCCTTACTACTGCTCCGGCATTACCATTATGGTGCCTAGAGACCATCATTCGTGTTTTCTCAGGTGCAAATGTTACTTGCCATCTATTTCCCCAAGCTGATATAGCTCTAAGCTGGTGATTGTTGTAGCTTAGAGCAGCTGGCATTTCTTCTTTTGGATAAGTGAATGTCAGTGAACAGTAGTCTGCATATGCATGGGATTCTGGGATGAGATGAAGAAGGTCACTGAAGTAGACATTCCATAACAATGGTCCCAGCACGCTTCCTTGTGGACACTTGCCTCTCTCTCTCTCTCTCTCTCTCTCTCTCTCTCTCTCTCTCCTCTCTCTCTCTCTCTCTCTCTCTCTCCATCTCTCCATCTCTCTCTCTCTCTTTCTCTCTCCATCTCTCTCTTTCTCATATGTATAATCCTTCCTGAAAAATGTATTTAATAACTGTCGAATAATCAACATTTTACAAGCATTGGTCCGCCTCAAGATCCATTCACACGATCTTCACATTTACAGGAAAATATATTAAAAATAACATTCATCATTCCCCAAAAGCGAAGCTGAAACACTTTTTGGATCAGTAGAACCGCTGGGGCCTTGATCTTGTTTGTCACCTAGCCTATAAAATCATTGCCTTTGGAGATTAATCGATGCATACTAATAGGTCCCTCCTGGATGAAGCCACGCATGGTCGCTCACACGTAGTGTCATCAGCTCCCGAGGAGGGTGGGACCAGAGGATGGATGAATAGAGAGAAGGAGAGAGGAAGGGACGGAAAGGAGGAAGAAAGGAGGGTTTGATGCAAAGAGGGAAGCAGAGATGAAGTGAGTAAAGAACGGAGGGAGAGAGGGAAGGCGACAAAATTGAGAGAATGATCATGGTAAGGCAGAGGAAGAAATGACGATGGGGGAGAGGTAAGAAAGGAATGAAGGAACGAAGAGATAGAAGTATGAAAACTGAGCGAGAGGTAAGGAGAACCGAAAGAAAATTTGTGGAAAGGAATGAGAGTGGGAAGATGACATTGAGACGCAGGAAAGAAAAACACAGTGGTCTGTTTCATCCATCATGGTATTCAAAAAAAAAATCTCAGCACTGGTCCCAGTATCAACACCTCTTACTTATTTTACACTGATAGTCATTCCCAGATAAACAGGTATTGCCGCATTTTGAGAATGTATTTATTTCACTTAAATAAAAGTATTGTCCGCGAAGTGGTGAAAACCTTAGAAAAGGAATCGTTAGAGAGAAGCTCCACCGATGTCACTGATTCAGTTTAATCGGCACTACTGTATGCATATACTGCATGCATGGACAACGGTTCGACTCCCTAACATTTTTCATCATATATATATATATATATATATATATATAATATATATATATATATATATATATATATATATATATATATATATGCAAGGAATTCGCAAGAGCAGGCGATATATACACAAACAAGGATCTCTGGCTTAAGGAGACTCGAACTTACAAACCTTGGAACAACGTACGCAGTGCTTTACCAATCTACCCACACTGAACCAATACCTTGGAGTCCAGTTTGCGCTAGACTTTGATCCAAAGCAGCCATCTTTCGGGGAGAAGGGTTACAGCTTTTCATCTCTTCCCCTGCATGCATCAGCCTTACTAGAGATGTTAACAATGCAAGGAATTCGAAAGAGCAGGCGAAATATACAAAAACAATGATCTCTGGCTGAAGGAGACTCGAACCTACGAACCTTGGAACAAGGTACGCAGCGCTTTACCAATCTACCCACACTGAACCAATACCTAGGAGTCCAGCTTGCGCTAGACCTTGATCCAAGGCAGCCAACTTTCAGGGAGAAAGCTTACAGCTTTTCATCTCATCCCCTGCATGCATCAGCCTTATTAGAGATATTAACAATGCAAGGAATTGGCAAGAGCAGGCGAAATATACACAAACTCTGATCTCTGACTGAAGGAGACTCGAACCTGCGAACCTTGGAACAAGGCACGAAGTGCTATACCATCTCACCACACTGGACCATTACCTTGGCATCCAGCTTGCGCTAGACGATGATCCAAGGTAAGCATTGCTATACCATTCTCACCACACTGGACCAATACCTTGGCGTCCAACTTGCGCTAGACGTTGATCAAAGGCAGCCGGCTTTCAGGGAGAAGGCTTGCAGCTTTTCATCTCATCCCCTGCATGTATCAGCCTTACTAGAGATTTTAACAATGCAAGGAATTCACAAGAGCAGGGGAAATATTGGTCCAGTGTGGTGAGAATGGTATAGCACTGAGTACCTTGTTCCAAGGTTCGTAGGTTCGAGTCTCCTTAAGTCAGAGATCAGTGTTATATATATATATATATATATATATATATAATCTATGTCATGTGTTTATATATATATATATATATTATATATATATATATATATATATATATATATATATATATTATATTATATATATATAATATATATATATATATATATAATATATATATATATATATATATCATATATAATATATCATATATGTCGTGCCGAATAGGCAGAACTTGCCATCTTGGCTTAAATAGCAACGCTCATCTTGCAATATAGGACAAGCGAAAATTTGTGTATGCAATAATTTCGCCAAAATCATTCTGAACCTAACGAAAAAAATATATTTCGCTGTGCTTGTTTAGTATTAAATTACTGTAAACAAATATAAAATATATTTAGTTGGGCTAGGCTAAAATAAATCTCTCTTGTTATAATAACGTTAGGTAAGTTTTCTAAGATTCTTTTGGTGCAAAATTAAAAAATTTTACATTAACTTTAATGAAAAATATATATCTTTAAACGTATAAGAGAAAATTTTAGAAAGGACTTAATTTTAAATGAGTTCTTGCTAATTGACCAGTTTTACATATTCGGCACGACATATATATATATATATATATATATATATATATATATATATATATATATATATATATATAAACACTGACATAGATTATATATATATATATATATATATATATATATATATATATATATATATATATAATATATATATATATATATATATATATATATATATATATAATCTATGTCAGTGTTTATATATATATATATATATATATATATATATATATATATATATATATATATATATATATATATATATATATATATATATATATATTATATATATATATGTCGTGCCGAATATGTAAAACTGGTCAATTAGCAAGAACTCATTTAAAATTAAGTCCTTTCTAAAATTTTCTCTTATACGTTTAAAGACGTATTTTTTTCATTAATGTTAATGTAAAAAATTTTAATTTTGAACCAAAAGAATCTTAGAAAACTTACCTAACCTTATTATGAAAAGAGCAATTTATTTTAGCCTCACCCAACTAAATATATTTTAAATACGTTTACAGTAATTTAGTACTAAACAAACACAATCAAATATATTTTTTTTTCGTTAGGTTCAGAATGATTTTGGCGATATTATTGCATACACAAATTTTCGCTTGTCCTCTGTGGCAAGATGAGCGTTGCTATTTAAGCCAAGATCGCAATTTCTGCCTATTCGGCACGACATTAATATATATATATATATTATATATATATATATATATATATATATATATATATATATATATATATATATATATATATATATATATATAAATATATATATATATATTATGCAAAACAACCACTGTGAAAGAGTAGTGAAATTCGAAGAGCTTTCGGGACTACTCACATTGTCAAGGAACTATGAAAATAATACATCAAAGGAAGGCAATTAAAGGGCGAGGACCACACCTCACAGTCGAAACCTACAACAAAGAAACACCTGACGAGTGACAATACCGGAGTCATAAGAAAAGAGGAACATTGCAGTAGGTCCGCTGGTCCAACTAGACAGGTCCTTACGACATCCCACTAACTAAATATTCTACCAAAGAAATAAGGTTTATTATTTGTCCAATGTATAATTAAATTGGACAAATTGATTATATATATATATATATATATATATATATATATATATATATATATATATATATATATATATATATTATATATATATATATATATATATATATATATATATATATATATATATATATATATATATATATATATATATATATATATATGTCGTGCCGAATAGGCAGAACTTGCCATCTTGGCTTAAATAGCAACGCTCATCTTGCAATATAGGACAAGCGAAAATTTGTGTATGCAATAATTTCGCCAAAATCATTCTGAACCTAACGAAAAAAATATATTTCGCTGTGCTTGTTTAGTATTAAATTACTGTAAACAAATATAAAATATATTTAGTTGGGCTAGGCTAAAATAAATCTCTCTTGTTATAATAATGTTAGGTAAGTTTTCTAAGATTCTTTTGGTGCAAAATTAAAAAATTTTACATTAACTTTAATGAAAAATATATATCTTTAAACGTATAAGAGAAAATTTGAGAAAGGACTTAATTTTAAATGAGTTCTTGCTAATTCACCAGTTTTACATATTCGCACGAACATTATATATATATATATATATATATATTATATATATATATATATATATATATATATATATATATATATATAATATATGTTCTTTATTTCTTGTATTGTCCATGGGGAAGTGGAAAAGAATTTTTCCTCCATAAGCCATGCGTGTCGTATGAGGCGACTAAAATGCCGGAGCAATGGGCTAGTAACCCCTTCTCCTGTAGACACTTACTAAAAAAGAGAAGAAGAAAAACTTTATAAAACTGGGATGCTTAAATGTGCGTGGATGTAGTGCGGATGACAAGAAAACAGATGATTGCTGATGTTATGAATGAAAAGAAGTTGGATGTCCTGGCCCTAAGCGAAACAAAGCTGAAGGGGGTAGGAGAGTTTCAGTGGGGGGAAAATAAATGGGATTAAATTCTGGAGTATCTGAGAGAGTTAGAGCAAAGGAAGGGGTAGCAGTAATGTTAAATGATCAGTTATGGAAGGAGAAAAGAGAATATGAATGTGTAAATTCAAGAATTATGTGGTTTAAAAGTAAAGGTTGGATGCGAGAAGTGGGTCATAATAAGCGTGTATGCACCTGGAGAAGAGAGGAATGCAGAGGAGAGAGAGAGATTTTGGGAGATGTTAAGTGAATGTATAGGAGCCTTTGAACCAAGTGAGAGAGTAATTGTGGTAGGGGACCTGAATGCTAAAGTAGGAGAAACTTTTAGAGAGGGTGTGGTAGGTAAGTTTGGGGTGCCAGGTGTAAATGATAATGGGAGCCCTTTGATTGAACTTTGTATAGAAAGGGGTTTAGTTATGGTAATACATATTTTAAGAAAAAGAGGATAAATAAGTATACAAGATATGATGTAGGGCGAAATGAGAGTAGTTTGTTGGATTATGTATTGGTAGATAAAGACTGTTGAGTAGACTTCAGGATGTACATGTTTATAGAGGGGCCACAGATATATCAGATCACTTTCTAGTTGTAGCTACACTGAGAGTAAAAGGTAGATGGGATACAAGGAGAATAGAAGCATCAGGGAAGAGAGAGGTGAAGGTTTATAAACTAAAAGAGGAGGCAGTTAGGGTAAGATATAAACAGCTATTGGAGGATAGATGGGCTAATGAGAGCATAGGCAATGGGGTCGAAGAGGTATGGGGTAGGTTTAAAAATGTAGTGTTAGAGTGTTCAGCAGAAGTTTGTGGTTACAGGAAAGTGGGTGCGGGAGGGAAGAGGAGCGATTGGTGGAATGATGATGTAAAGAGAGTAGTAAGGGAGAAAAAGTTAGCATATGAGAAGTTTTTACAAAGTAGAAGTGATGCAAGGAGGGAAGAGTATATGGAGAAAAAGAGGGAGGTTAAGAGAGTGGTGAAGCAATGTAAAAAGAGAGCAAATGAGAGAGTGGGTGAGATGTTATCAAACAAATTTTGTTGAAAATAAGAAAAAGTTTTGGAGTGAGATTAACAAGTTAAGAAAGCCTAGAGAACAAATGGATTTGTCAGTAAAAAATAGGAGAGGAGAGTTATTAAATGGAGAGTTAGAGGTATTGGGGAAGATGGAGGAATATTTTGAGGAATTGGTTAAATGTTGATGAAGATAGGGAAGCTGTGATTTCGTGTATAGGGCAAGGAGGAATAACATCTTGTAGGGGGAAAGGAAGAGCCAGTTGGAGTGGGGGGGAAGTTCGTGAGGGCAGTGGGTTTAAAATGAAAGGGGGTAAGGCAGCCGGGATTGATGGGATAAAGATAGAAATGTTAAAAGCAGGTGGGGATATAGTTTTGGATTTGGGTTTGGGTGCAATTATTTAATAAATGTATGGAAGAGGGTAAGGTACCTAGGGATTGGCAGAGAGCATGCATAGTTTCCTTTGTATAAAAGGGAAAGGGGATAAAAGAGAGTGCAAAAATTATGGGGGATAAGTCTGCTGAGTATACCTGGTAAAGTGTAAAGGTAGAGTTATTATTGAAAGAATTAAGGTAAGACGGAGAATAGGATAGCAGATGAACAAGGAGGGTTTAGGAAAGGTAGGGGGTGTGTGGACCAGGTGTTTACAGTGAAACATATAAATGAACAGTATTTAGATAAGGGTAAAGAGGTCTTTGTGGCATTTATGGATTTGGAAAAGGCGTTGACAGGGTGGATAGGGGGGGCAATGTGGCAGATGTTGCAAGTGTATGGTGTAGGAGGTAGGTTACTGAAAGCAGTGAAGAGTTTTTACGAGGATAGTGAGGCTCAAGTTAGAGTATGTAGGAAAGAGGGAAATTATTTCCCAGTAAAAGTAGGCCTTAGACAAGGATGTGTGATGTCACCGTCGTTGTTTAATTATTTATAGATGGGGTTGTAAGAGAAAAAATGCGAGGGTCTTGACAAGAGGCGGGGGTTAAAAGATAAAAAATCACACATAAAGGGGGGAGTTGTCACGCTGCTCTTTGCTGATGACACTGTGCCTTGGGAGATTCTGAAGAGAGTTGCAGGATTGGTGGATAAATTTTGGTGGGTGTGCAAAAAAAGAAAATTAAAGGGTGAATCGGAAAGAGAAAGGTTATGGGAAAAAAAAAGATTAAGTGATAAAGATTGAATATAATTGGGGGAGAGAGTATGGAGGAGGTGAATGTATTCAGATATTTGGAGGGATGTGTCCGGAGGGGTCTATGAAAGATGAGGTAAATCTAGAATTGAGGGGGGGAAAAGAGGATGGTGATTTAGGGTCGTGGAGAAAAAGAACTTTGTCCTTGGGGAAAAGGGGGAAAGTATGAGAGATTTTTTTCCAACGCTTTATATGGATGTGAAGCATGGGTGATAAAAGTTGCAGCGAGGAAAAGGCTGGAGGCAGGGGAGAGTCATGTCGGGGCAATGTTGGTGGAATAAAAATGAGAAAATTTTCGTATTTTGGAAGTTAGGAGGAGGGGGGATTCCCAAACGTTGTCCAGAGGGCTGAGGAAGGGTTGTTGAGGTGGTTCGGACATGTAGAGAAAATGGAGCGAAAACAAAATGACTTCAAGAGTGTATCAGTCTGTAGTGGAAGGAAGGCGGGGTAGGTGTCGGCCTAGGAAATTTTGGAGAGAGGGGGTAAAGGAGGTTTTGTGTGCGAGGGGCCCTTGGACTTCCAGCAGGTATGCATGAGCGTGTTTGATAGGAGTGAATGGAGACAATGGTTTTTAATACTTGACGTGCTGTTGGAGTGTGAGCAAAGTAACTTTTATGAAGGGGTTCAGGGAAACCGGCAGCCGGACTTGAGTCCTGGATGGGAAGTACAGTGCCTGACTCTGAAGGAGGGGTGTTAATGTTGCAGTTTAAAAATTGTAGTGTAAAGCACCCTTCTGGCAAGACAGTGATGGAGTGAATGAGGGGTGAAAGTTTTTCTTTTTCGGGCCACCCTGCCTTGGTGGGAAAATCGGCGTGATAATAAAAAAATAATAATAATAAATATATAAATATATTATTATATATATATATATATATATATATATATATATAATTTATATATTTTATATATATATATTTTATATATATATATTATAATATATATATAGGGGTTTAGTTATAGGTAATACATATTTTAAGAAAAAGAGGATAAATAAGTATACACGATATGATGTAGGGCGAAATGACAGTAGTTTGTTGGATTATATATTGGTAGATAAAAGACTGTCGAGTAGACTTCAGGATGTACATTTTTTATAGAGGGGCCACAGATATATCAGACACTTTTTAGTTGTAGCTACACTGAGAGTAAAAGGTAGATGGGATACAAGGAGAATAGAAGCATCAGGGAAGAGAGAGGTGAAGGTTTTTTAAACTAAAAGAGGAGGCAGTTAGGGTAAGATATAAACAGCTATTGGAGGATAGATGGGGTAATGAGAGCATAGGCAACGGGGTCGAAGAGGTATGGGGTAGGTTTAAAATTTAGTGTTAGAGTGTTCAGCAGAAGTTTGTGGTTACAGGAAAGTGGGTGCAGGAGGGAAGAGGAGCGATTGGTGGAATGATGAGTAAAGAGAGTAGTAAGGGAGAAAAAGTTAGCATATGAGAAGTTTTTACAAAGTCGAAGTGATGCAAGGGGGGAAGAGTATATGGAGAAAAAGAGAGAGATTAAGAGAGTGGTGAAGCAATGTAAAAAGAGACCCAAATGAGAGAGTGGGTGAGATGTTATCAACAAATTTTGTTGAAAATAAGAAAAAGTTTTGGAGGGGAGATTAACAATTTTAAGAAAGCCTAGAGAACAAATGGATTTGTCAGTTAAAAATAGGAGAGGAGAGTTATTAAATGGAGAGTTAGAGGTATTGGGAAGATGGAGGGAATATTTTGAGGAATTTTTAAAATGTTGATGAAGATAGGGAAGCTGTAAATTTCGTGTATAGGGCAAGGAGGAATAACATCTTGTAGGAGTGAGGAAGAGCCAGTTGTGAGTGTGGGGGAAGTTCGTGAGGCAGTGGGTAAAATGAAAGGGGGTAAGGCAGCCAGGATTGAGGGGAAAAAGATAGAAATGTTAAAAGCAGTGGGGATATAGTTTTGGAGTGGTTGGTGCAATTATTTAATAAATGTATGGAAGAGGGTAAGGTACCTAGTTATTGGCAGAGAGCATGCAAGTTCCTTTGTATAAAGGCAAAGGGGATATATATATATATATATTATATATATATATAAAATATATATATATATATATATATATATATATATATATATATATATTATATATATGTATATATTTCATTATTATGTATATATATACATATATATATATATAATGTATATATATACATATATAATTTTATATATATAATATATATATATATATATATATATTATATATATATATATATATATATATACATATAATATATATATATATTGTATATATATATTATATATATGTATATATATACATATATATATATATATATATAATATATATATATATATATATATATATATATATTATATATATATATTATATATTTTATATATATCAATTACCCAGAGAGCAGGTGATGCGTGTGTAAGAAAATACAAAGTTGATATAAGATTTCACAAGTCAAGTAGTGATGTGTTTTACTTAAAGCATCGAACTTATTGCATTGCTGACACTGAGTCACAGTAAGTCTACCTACAGAGCGATGTAGAATGAGGTGGCCTGTACTTAGCTCAGTGAGGACGTGTCGAGTGTGCTCTCTACGGACTGAACCAAGATGCCCTCAATCGTGCAACTTTACCAACAGCTTAAGGAAAAATTGAGGATTGCGAAGATGGAGATTCGGCCACTGACCGAGGAAAGCAAGAAGATTCGTAGTAGTCCTGTTTTGAGTCCTCAGGTCAAGAAGGGAAACTGGTAAGTGGCTGGAGAGCATGGAACGAAGATGACGATCAAGAAGACGAATGGAAAGGTAGAAACGATGAAGAAGAAAGAGATTGCTGTGGAATCTGTTGTGAAAACATCTAATGCTTTCTACGTGCTACCCGACGAATGCGAGTCGACTACTGAGAACGTCACGACGAACGACACCAAGGAAGGCAAGAATGTTGTTGTTGTTGGGGATAGCCAAGTGAGGTACATGGATAGGGCGTTCTGCTTGAAGGACATTAGCAGGAGACAGAGGGTTTGCTTTCGTGGGGCCGGGTTGGAGGATATTGTTAGCCGTCTGGATGACATCATGAGAGGCAATGGGAGCAATCCTATTATCTGTCTCAGTGCTGGAGGCAATTATGTTGGCAGACGTAGGAGTGAGGACCTGATTAGCAGGTATAGGTCAGCAATAGAAATAATTAGGAGGAAGGGTGGGAACCCTGTCATATGTGGTATTTTGCCAAGGAGAGGAGTTGGAAATGAATGGTTGTCCAGGGCAATTGGTGTCAATTGCTGGCTGGACAAATACTGTAAGGAAAATGCGGTAACATTCATTGACAACTGGGACCTCTTCTATGGCAGAAATGACATGTATGCCAGGGATGGGGTTCACTTATCTAGGTCTGGGGTGGGAGCACTGGCAACTGCAGTGGAGGGAGCTGTTAGGACTTTAAACTAGGAATAGTTAGTGGTATGGGTTTTGGCGAAAAAACAGTGAAGTCCCAGTGTAGTAATATTATGACTTGTAATAAAGTTGGTAGAATTACCGACAATATGTAAAGTAAAAGGACACAAGTGCAACTAATGTGACATTTTATTGTGGCAACGTTTCGCTTTCCAGGAACTTTATGAAGCCATTACAAGCAATACATGGACACAGAGGGTATATATAGGCTCAGAGTGAGGTGCGATACTAGTAGTAGTGGTAGTAGTAGTAGTGATAAAAGTTGTAGTAGTAGTAGTAGTAGTAATAGTAGTAATCCAATATGGTAGAACAATTAATTCGTACATGAGTAAAAGGATATAAAAGCTATTACTTGGGTAACATAAAAATAGAATCAGCACTGATCGCTGTTTCGAATACAATTAAACAAAACAACGGCAGCTTCACCATCTCTGAAGTCTTAGCAAGAATCCTCCTGAAAACAGTAAACCCTGCCATCACATAGTCTCTCCTGTTATACTACACAAAGCACATTACAGAGAGTGAACACTGAAACAGGCTGCCTCTATCCAGTCTATATTTGTCCAACCTATTTTTATGTTACCCAAGTAATAGCTTTTGTATCCTTTTACTCATGTAAGAGTTAATTATTCTACCATATTGTATTATTACTGCTACAACTTTTATCACTACTACTACTACTACCTCTACCACTAGTATCGCACCTCACTCTGAGCCTATATATACCCTCTGTGTCCATGTATTGTTTGTAATGGCTTGATAAAGCTCCTGGAGAGCGAAACGTTGCCACAATAAAATGTCACATTAGTTGCACTTGTGTCCTTTTCCTTTAAATATTATGAGTTCTAGGGGAACTAGTAATAAGCAGAACGAGGTAGATATTGAAAAGCCAGTGACACTAGCTGATAAGGACAGTAGTAGGTTTAGTAGAAAAACAGAAATGAGCAGGAAGGGTAAAGAGAAAGGAGAGTCTTTCAATGTATTTTATGCTAATAGCCGTAGTGCTAAGAATACGATGGACGAATTGAGACTAGTTGCTAGTGCAGAAAACATTGATGTATTTGCCATAACTGAGACGTGGTTTAATTAAAAAAGTCGGGAAATGCCTGCGGAATGTCACATTCAAGGTTTTAAATTGTTCCAAGTAGATAGAAGTATCGAGAAGGGGGGTGGGGTGGCATTGTATGTCCGAGATCGCTTGAACTGTTGCATAAAAACGGGTATTAAGTCTGTAGTAACACATACAGAGTCTGTTTGGATAGAATTTTCAGAGGGGCATGAAAAATTTATTTTAGGTGTGATATACCGTCCCCCAAACTTAGATAGGGACCAAGGGAGACTACTATGGGAGGAAATTGTAAAGGCCACAAGGCACGATAATGTAGTAATTCTAGGAGACTTTAACTTTAGTCATATTGATTGGAATTTCTTGACTGGGAATTTAGAATCATACGACTTCTTAGAAATAGTTCAGGATTGATTTTTGAAGCAGTTTGTGACAGAGCCTACAAGGGGAAATAACCTGCTTGACTTAGTTCTGGCAAACAATGAATCCCTTGTTAATAATTTAGAAATTTCAGAGAAACTGGGTGCTAGCGACAGCAGATCAATTACATTTAGCATTGAATGGAAGTATGATAGTAGGGTAACTCAGTAACAGTCCCAGATTTTCGCTTAGCAGATTACGATGGGCTTAGAGAACACTTATCGTTTGTTGACTGGGGTAACGAAGAGAGCTATCAATATGACAGTTTTCTGAACACTATACATGCTGCTCAAAGAATGTTTATCCCGTATAAAGAAATTAGATCAAATAGAAATGACCCAAAATTGATGAATAATAGGCTCAAATATCTACTAGGGCATAAGAAAGGAATTTATAGGCGTATCAGAAGAGGTGAGGGTCATCTTTTGAATCAATATATTGACATTAAGAGGGATATTAAAAAGGGGATAAGAAAAGCTAAAAGGGACTATGAAATTAAAGTTGCTAGGGATTCGAAAACTAACCCAAGAAGTTTTTTCCAGGTCTATAGAAGAAAAGTTAGAGATAAGATAGGTCCCCTTAAAAATAACTATGAGCATCTCACTGACAAAGAATGAAATGTGCTCGATTTTAAATAATTATTTTCTCTCGGTTTTTACACAGGAAGACACTAACAATATTCCAGTAATTAATTTATATAGTTGGCCAGAAGAAGATAAATTATGTAACATCACAGTCACTAGTGAAATGGTTGTGAAGCAGATAGACTGAAGCAAAATAAGTCGCCGGGTCCTGATTAGGTTTTTTCAAGGGTTCTTAAGGAATGCAAAATGGAACTCTGTGAACCATTAACTAATATTTTTAATTTATCTCTTCAAACAGGTGTAGTGTCTGATATGTGGAAGATGGCTAATGTAATTCCTATTTTTAAAGCAGGGGACAAGTCGTTACCGTCAAATTACCGCCCAATAAGCCTGACCTCAATTGTAGGCAAATTACTTGAGTCAATTATAGCTGAGATTATAAGAAGCCATCTCGATAAGCATAGCTTGATTAATGATACTCAGCATGGATTCACAAGAGGCCGGTCTTGTCTAACTAATTTATTAACTTTCTTCAGTAAAGCTTTTGAGACTCTTGACCACGATAAATAATTTGATATTTACTTAGATTTTAGTAAGGCATTTGATAGAGATCTGCCCCATTGACTGTTAAAGAAAGGGTGCTCTCGTGGATCGAATCATGGCTCACAGATAAAAAGCAGAGTGTGTCCATAAATGGGGTTAATTCCGAGTGGGGATCAGTAACAAGTGGCGTTCCACAGGTATCAGTCTTGGGCCCGTTGTTGTTTATAATATATATCAATGATCTTGATGAAGGAATTACTAGTGATATGAGCAAATTCGCCGATGACACAAAGATAGGTAGTATAATTGATTCAAACGTAGATGTTAGGGAACTTCAGAAGGATTTAGACAAACTCTATTCTTGGTCAGAAAAGTGGCAGATGCAGTTCAGTGTAGATAAATGCTATGTTCTGAAGCTCGGGAGTGTCAATAACCCTAGCACTTATAAGTTAAATAATGTAGAACTTAGCCATTCAGATTGCGAAAAGGGTTTGGCGGTTATGGTAAGCAGCAACCTTAAACCTAGACAGCAATGCCTAAACGTTCGTAGTAAGACAAATAGATTACTGGGATTTGTATCAAGAAGTGTAAGCAACAGAAGTCCAGAGATTCATACTGCAGCTTTATACATCATTAGTAAGGCCTCACCTAGATTATGCAGCTCAATTCTGGTCTCCATATTACAGAATGGACATAACTTCGTTAGAAAACATTCAGCGTAGGATGACTAAATTAATACATAGCATTAGAAATCTTCCTTATGAAGAAAGATTGAAGACTCTTAAATTACATTCACTTGTTAGACGAAGAATGAGGGGAGACATGATCGAAGTGTATAATTGGAAGATAGGTATTAATAAAGGGGATATTAATAAGGTCTTGAAGATGTCTCTCCAAGAGAGAACCCGCAGTAATGGATTTTAATTAGATAAGTTTAGATTTAGAAAGGACATCGGAAAGTATTGGATTGGAAATAGGGTAGTTGATGAGTGGAACAGTCTACCTAGTTGGGTTATTCACGTTTCTTTGAACTCGTCATATTTCAACTAATAAGTGACTATTTACAAGGAAACGCAGAAAGTATAACGTGACGAGCGCAAGTAGATTTGTAGGAAAGACAGAGACGAGGTGAGGTTGACAGGAGAATGCAGGATAATTTTTGAGTATGTTAGCAGATGGGTTTACAGCTTAGATGAAGAAAACTAATTATAATGAGAAATCTGTGAAAATAAAAATGTTTCTAAACGAAATCATGAAATCATACAATCCTTTGCTAATCACAATCTGTTGAGGCTTAGCCTATTTCCAGACGGTCCTCCTGGATTTATTTAGCCTGATTATTCAAAATATTTTTCATCTCGTCTCATCATGACCTACCACACTGAATCGGAGAACTTTTTTTTTGAAGACTGAATAGGGAATAAAATATTGCTAACAATTTCTGTGAGTATAAAATATGGTCTATGGATGGTACACCCAAAAAAGTACTTAAGAAGCAATATTGGAAATGTGTTGTATCAATATTATGCAGAGAGTATTAGAGAAAACCCCACTCTGTCTCTTTAGCAGGTCCACGTCATTGACTCCAGGGTCGTTTACTTAGGTCTGTGCATAAATTCTGGTGGCCTTCATACGAGAGAACGGGTCTGCGCGGTCAGCGTCAGAAGTATACAAAAAACTGGGTCCCGACACAGTGCATTGTGGGAATTCCTTCTTTAGTAAACTATTCACCATGCTGCAGTGATGCAAAGGACTCCCAGCTAAATTCAAAGAGTTTTATTCCACACTGGCAGCTCTAAAATGATTATTATAGAACTGAGGATGAGTTCCTGGGTTTCGAATGTTTTTTTTATTTAAACGTCCTAAAGCGACTATCAGGACGTAAGAAATGTCGCTGAAAACCCTGATGACTCGCAACAGTCCACGTCTGAGAATGATTGGTCCACCTTCGCCAAACAATAAGAGGAAACTCATATTGTCTAACGGACCATACCACGGACGGGGATTTAACCCGTGATCAGAGAGTCTCAAAACTCGCGGGTTCTATCCCCGTCCGTGGTATGGTTTGTTTGAACATAAGAAAGAAGGAACACTGCAACAGGCCTACTGACCCATGCGGAGCAGGTCCATGCCACTCCCTCCCCCTCGGATAAGCCCAATGACCCACCCAATCTGGTCACCTCCACTCAAGGAAGGAGCACGGCACCAGACCCAGCAGCACAAACTAGTCAGGTCCAACTCACACCCACCCACACCCACTCATGTATTTATCTAACCTATTTTTAAAACTACACAACGTTTTAGCCTAAATAACTGTACTCAGGAGTTTGTTCCACTCATCCACAACTCTATTACCAAACCAGTGCTTTCCTATATACTTCCTGAATCTGAAGTTTTTCCAACTTGAAACCATTGGTGTGAGTCCTGTCTTGGCTGGAAATTCTCAGCACGCTATTTACATCCCATTTATTTATTCCTATTTTCCATTTATACACCCCGATCATATCCCCCCTAATTCTACGCCTATCGACAGAGTGCAGATTCACGGCCCTCAGTCTATCCTCATAGGGATAGACTGAGGGATCATCTTTGTCATCATCCTCTGTATATTTTCCAGAGCATTTATATCCATTCTGTATTACGGTGACCAGAACTGAGCAGCATAGTCTAAATGAGGCCTAACCAAGGATATATAGAGCTGAAGAACAACCTGAGGACTTCTATTATTTATACTTCTAGATATGAAGCCAAGAATTCTGTTAGCTTTATTGCGAACACTAATGCACTGTTTTCTTGGTTTTAGATTACTGCTTACCAGAACTCCTAAATCCTTTTCGCAATCAGTAGTATTAAGATCACATTATTTAGTTTATGTATGTCGCATGGTTATTTTCCTGTCCAACATTTAGAACTTTGCATTTGTCAATATTAAACTGCATCTGCTACTTCTCCGACCATTGCATCAGTCTATTCAAATCATCCTGGAGTGCTCTAGTGTCCTCATTAGAATGAATTGGACGGCCTATTTTGGCGTCATCTGCAAATTTGCTTATGTCACTATTTATTCCCTCATCTATGTCGTTTATGTAAATTGTGAACAACAACGGGCCCAACATTGACCCCTGAGGAACACCGCTAGTGACGTGTCCCCATTCTGAGTTCTCCCAATTTATGCAAACACTCTGCTGCCTATTTGTCAGCCATGCCTCTACCAAGGAAAAAATTTCTCCTCCTATTCCGTGTGCCTTAAGTTTCCCCAATAGCCTCTGATGTGTAACTCGATCGAAAGCCTTACTGAAGTCCACATACACAATATCATATTCATTAACATGATCTACCTCCTCAAACACCTTAGTGAAAAATGTTATGGGCATTACTGTCTTACGAATTTACTTTGTAAAACCGTGGATGAAGAATTGAGACACTTATGCAACACATGGGAATCTTTATTGAAGAAACGTTTCGCCACACAGTGGCTTCATCAGTCCAATACAAAGTAGAAATGGGTAAAGAGTGGAGTAGTTTGAGGTAATCAGTAACCTCTACCTGGAATCGATGTGTTCAGTCCATCACTCTTGTAGGAAGTGCAGCATAGGTATGTATGTATAATGTTCGCCAAGACCGTAGTCCTGGCACGGGTCTCAATCTAGCGATGACCCGTCTCTGGCTTCCGAGGGAGAAAGGTTTCTACAATGATGCGATGTATGCTGCTCAAGCACTCTTCTGGTCAGTTCAACTGGTGCATCTCATAAGCGACAGCACCATATGTACTCCTAACTATGGACACTAGCGAGGAGGAGGATATGTCGTTGTCACGGGTAACAGCTTGTCGGGTTCGTTGACTCCATGGTACACTAGTGTGGCCGCAGTCATCTCTGGGTTCTCTTCGGGAGGGAATATCACTCCTAGTTGCCTGCGGGGTGTCTCAGTAACTTCGCACTCCAAAGATAGTGTGTTAGGGGCAGCTGGACAACGTGCTGACAGTACTGGCACATCATCTCCTCAGCTTTGTCTACCATCATCTTGGCTGTGGGAAAGCCCAAACGAAGCCGATGGATGGCGGTACACTGCGCTCTGGACCAGCTTCTATAATATGGAGGGGGTTCTCCCCGTGTCGCTGCTCGGTACCACTGTTGAGATGGGGTATCACCTAAGACCTCCCCCATAAGTTTCATGGCTCTGGCAGCCACCAGTTTGGTCTGTCGTAGGCTGATTGGGACAGCAATTCCAACATGTGGATAGTCTGTTGCTGTCTTGGCTGCATCATCTGCCGCCTCATTTCCCCGGATGCCAGCATGGCTGGGGATCCAGTTCAATGTCGATCTGTTACCCTGAACTTCTAAGGGTGCCTTTATGCTCAGGATCGATGTGATGAGGTGAACATTGTCCTGTGGTTGAGGATGGGAGAGGGCATTGATTGCAGAGGTTGAATCAACATGTATGACAGGTCGGAGTCGGTGTCGTAGGGCATGTGACAATGCCTGCTGAATCGCCACCAGCTCAGTTTGAAGGATCGTGCAGTGGTCAGGGAGTCGCCAGCCTTGCGTGTGACCATTGTGGTACAGTCCAGCTGCTGCTCTCTTCCTGTCAGGGTCGACAGAACCATCTGTGAAGTACACTGCACATGTTCCTCCCTCTGCCAGTGCCATGCATGTCTCAGCATGATTGCAGAGACGCTTAGAGATGGGTAGCTGCATGATGCAAACATCGGCTGGATCTGGGCGCCAGGGAGGTGGTGGATGGTACCCAGCAACAGGAAGGTCACAACTCTTCTCAAGGAGTAGTTGTATAGGCAGCAGCTTCCGCCCAGCAGCACAAAACGAACGAATCCAGTAGTAGTCCGTGAAGAGTGTGGGATCTTGTGTCATGGTTGTCAATATCCGTCTCCTTAGTGGTGTACCTTGCTGCCGGTGCAGAATAATGGCCACTTTGCAGGCATTTATGTATCTTACTCTGTCAGCAAAGGAAGGAAGCCGGGCCTCTGATCTGAGACATACTGTGTTGGTCCAGGTGGGGGCCCCAAGCATAGTTCTTGTCGCCTGATTTTGTACGACCTCCACCCTTTGCCTGCTCTGCGGGAAGAGATGGGCTAACGCCGGTGCACCGTAGTCAATGAGCGAGCGTATAGCTTGTATATAGTACAAGCGAAGTACATCTTTGCTTGCCCCTGCACGGTGCCTCGTCATGGCTCTCATGGCGTTGAGTCTGAGTAGAGCACGTGACCTGACATACTCAGCCTGTTTCTGAAAGGTCAGCTTTTTATCAATGTAGATTCCCAAGTACAGGTAGGAGCCTGTCCACTCAAGTTCTATATCCTGAATACGAAATCTATTCACAGGATCTGGTCCCTTGAACATCATTGCAAGAGATTTCTCGGCCGAGATCTTGAGGCCTAGTTCCTTGCAAGACTGCGTAATTAGGACCAAAGCATAGAGCAAGAGATGTGGCTTATATACTGCAGTCAGATGAGATGAAGCAGGAGGAGGCGGGATCACAGTGGGACCTGCCACTAGTGTAAGTAGGTCATCGTCCAAAAGTTGGGCAAGTGTTGAAGTCTTTGTACCATGATCCCATGGTGTTGCAGTGTCTGACAAATGTGATGAATGGTTTTGAAAACCGGTTTTCAAAAACATTCATCACATTTGTAAAACCGTGTTGAGATTCATTAATCAATCTGTGTCTATCAAGATGGCTACGAATTGCTTCGGCAGTTATTGATTCCATAAATTTTCCCACTATGGAGGTAAGGCTTATTGGTCTATAGTTCGAAACCAAGGACCTGTCACCTGCCTTGTAAATAGGTATTACATTTGCCATTTTCACTTATCAGGCACTATGCCAGTTTGTAGAGATGTGTTAAAAAGATAACCAAAGGTATGCTAAGTTCCTGTTTGGAAATAAATGGTATAAAATACCGACACAATAGAAATATAAACACATATGCAGCATAATGTGATCCTTTATTGACAATGTTTCGCCCACACAGTGGGCTTTTCCACCCCAGGTAGATCTGTTTGTGACTTGAAAAAGCCCACTCTTTGGGCGAAACGTTGTCAATAAAGGATCACATTATACTGCATATGTGTTTATATTTCCAAGTTCCTCTTTACATTCCTTTACCACCCTTGCAAACAGTTCATCAGGGCCTGGGGATTTGTTAGGTTTTAGTTTCTCTATTTGTCTGAGGACCATGTCACTAGTTACCGCAATCTTGCATAGTTTATTATCGTCCTGTTCTACATAATCTATTATTTCAGGAATATCGCTAGTATTTTCCTGGGAGAAAATTGAGAGGAAGTAGGTATTGAGGATTTCACACATATCCTTATCACTGTCAGTGATCTGACCAGAGTTACTCTTAAGTGGGCCAATCTTGTCCCTAATCTTACTTCTGTATACCTGAAAGAACCCTTTTGGGTTAGTCTTTGAATCCCTTGCGACCTTACCCTAATAATCCCTTTTTGCTTTTCTTATTCCTTTCTTTATCTCTTTAATTGAATATATTGACTTCTTAACTGCTCATCCCCTCTTCTGATACGCCTGTATATGCCTCTCTTTTGACAAATGTGGTGTTTTAATCTATTGTTCATCCATTTGCGATCATTTTTGCTAGATCTAATTTCCCTACTCGGAACAAAAGTTGCCTGGGCAGCTAGAACTATGCTCTGAAAAATGTCATATTGGCAACCAAGATCACCTACCTGACTCATAGTCAGGACATCCCAATTTAGCCCACCCAGGTAATTTTTCAGTCTCATGAAGTCGGCCAAGTAAAAATCTGGGACAGAGATTTGATTGCAGTTATCTGGGTTATTCCATGATATATTGAAACTAAGTGATTTGTGATCACTTTCCCCAAGCTCATCATTAACCTCAAGATTATTAATGACTCTTTGTTGGCAAGAACCAAGTCAAGCAGAATGTTTCCTCTAGTTGGTTCTGTCACAAGCTGTTCTAAAAAGCAATCTTGAACCGTATCAAAAAAGTCACTAGACTCAAGATTTTCTGTCATACTGTACCAATCAATTTGTCTAAAGTTAAAATCTCCCATTATCACAACATTTTCATAACTAGACGCCTTATAAATTTCGTCAATTAACAGTTTACTGCACTCCCTATAAAGGCTTGGGGGCCTATAAATCACACCCAAAATGATTTTTTTACGACCCTCGAGAAACTATAGCCAAACAGATTCTGTGTTCGATGTTGGTAATCTTACATCATGTCTAAGACAGCAATTTGCAGTCGTGTCATTACGATTTCGTGAGTCATTGTCTAACGTTTTCATCACAGATGTGAGTTTTGGTAATAATAGTGATATGGAATTTGATTTCCTAGAGGTCGATGATCCAATCACTGATAGTGATCATGATTATTCGTCAGTGAAGAGGGTTCAATATGAACGGCGTCACACTAGGTCTGGTAGTGTGAGCTTTGTTATCCCAAGGGGACCAAGTTCATCCCTGGATCCAACACTGGTGACAGTGACAATGAGGATGATGGTTCATCGATTGACATAAGTAGTATGCCGCAGGCAATGATTGGGGACATGCGACAACAGGAGGTAGCACGGCACCGGCACCTGCCCAGGTTGGGAACCAAGCCCGCACACCGCATACCCCAACACTACCACCTACAGTGGCGTCCACCACCCCTAAACAACCACTAGCCCAAACACCACCAATAGCCGCAAATATCCAGCAACTACCACCGGACTGCATCTGTGACTGGCAAGAGAAGGCACATTTTGTGCCTAGTTCCCCTTAATTTGACGACACACAGTGGAATCCAACCCAGCAGTACCCTGAGGAATGTTGCCACAGAACTTGAATTCTTTGAACTATTTTCTGACGATTCCCTGATGAAAACCATCAAATACTTCCAGTATACAATGACACACAATCATTTCACCACAATCCCGATTACGCCAGTGGAAGGACACAACTGTGGCTGAGATATATCTCTTCTTTGTCACAATATTTCTTATGTAACATGCGCGTTAGCATAACAAAGCGTACAGGTTGACTGACTGCCTTATATGTTCCCCGGCCTTCAGTGATCTCATCCTCATCAACAGATTTATCCTGCTCCTATGAATGCTACACTTCTCAGATCACATGTTATACAAAATCTGGGATGCTTTTATTTGTATCAAACAGAAGTTCAGCGAATATTATTTCTTCAGGAACTTTGTCAATGACGCGTCTTTGATCTTCTTCAAAAGTTGACTGTCTTTCAAGCAGTGTATACCAAGCAAGAGGAAACGCTCTGGTATCAAGCAGTTTGTGATGTGTGGTTGTGAAACTGACCTGGTATTGGATCTGTCTGTTTACACGGGAAGCAAAACTCTGAAAGATACCAGGAAGTTATTGGGTATTTCAGATGATGTGATGGAACTATATCTTAGTATGGGGCATACACTTGGTTAACTGGTACAAAAGCTTCTTACTCAGCGATTTCCTTCATGTGAATATGACAGGTGTGAGGAACAGCGCATGGCACACGTAAACATATGCCCAGGCTCAACGCAGGCATTCACACTAGTTAGGTGTAGTTGTTTTCATGCCAGTGTCAACATGACATTTCGGTAACATGACAAACGTAATGTGACATTGTTAACACCCATTCACCAGCACGAAATTAAAGACTCAGGGACGGTGAAAAGAGGTACTACAATGGAGAATCCATTCTGAAACCAGCTGCTATCACGGATTACACTGCCAGTGCTTGTTATTTTCGCAAAAAGTTAAAAGTTGTTACATGAAACATGTCTACTATCTTGTGGACACTGCAGTTCTCAATGCATACAATATGTACCAGGTCAAGATTGACAACAGATCTCTATGTGTCCACTTGTTTGTCTCTTCCAGACATTCACAAGTACCACGTCACAACACCTACACTGCACACGCACCGCAGTACTGATCACCAAATTCCCTCTCGTTTAAAGTTTGGTGAACACTTCCTAATGTCACTACCGGTTACACATAAGGGGCTCAGAAGTGTTGTTTTAAGTGTGAGTACACACAACAAAGCGCCCGGTAAAACGAAGGGACACTCGCTCTGTGTGTAAAGAGAGTAAAACACCGTAGTATATGGAGTCGTGTTTCAAAGATATTAGAAACAACAGCAATAATTTGAAAGATTTAGACATGAGTGTTGATGTTGCACTGTACAAATGCTTTGTAAATAATGTATTGATGGCACTGTTAGTGCGAGCAATCTAGTGTACACAATGAAAGGCCATACACATTGCCCTGTAAAGCTAAGTGATTCAGATATGTGGATTACATCTTGTGTCTTTGGCCAAAGGACATTAACCTAGATACATTTTTACCGAGACTTAGTGGAGAAAGAAGTTGAATTTAAACTTCCATTCTTTGATGTGTTGATACACAGGGTTGATGAAGTTCATATTTACAGGATATAGGAACGCTACTAATGTGTTCTCATACATACACTGCAATTCCAACCATAAGACACAAAAAAGGAGTGTCATGCACATTGTGCATGACATCCGTCTCATGGGCTTCAACAGTTAGTGAAAAATATGAAAAATAGGAAACACGAGAAGAAAAAGTGCATAAAAAAAGATAATTGAGGGCCGGCAATCACCGATGTTGTCCTCGGCGGGTCAGCGACCTAAAACTGATGTTGTCCTCAGCGGGTCAGCGTCCTCAAAACTGATGATGTCCTCAGCGGGTCAGCGTCCTCAAAACTGATGTTGTCCTCAGCGGGTCAGCGATCCTCAAAACGATGTTGCCAACAGCGGATGAGTGACCTTCAACCTCAGTGATGAGTACATATGTTTTTTTTTATTTCATTACCACCAGGAAAAATGTGCTCTTTTTTAAAGCATTTTTTAAATACCAGCATATGTCAGTACTTTTAATTTGGGTGGTCCTGGCAGTGAGAGAGTTAAATGAATGTGTGGAAATTTGAAAGTTATAATTCAAAGAGAAGATAATAATTACATAGAATATAACGGTAAATACCTAGACTATCTGTTGAGAATAACAATATATTTCTATGTAGATTAAGAACTATCGTGTATTATCTAGAAATGACTTAGGCCACTATGGTTAAGTATTTAAATACATGGGGAAAAAAATCAAAATATAAAGAAAAATATCATAGAAATTACCGGGAAATGGATGTAAGTCACGGATTACAAGTGCCACTACATGTTATGGTGATCTTACCATAACTTCTTTCATTACTGCACTGTTACTTACAGATCTGTGAGTACCAGTAAGTTCTGTTTCATGTTGCCAGGAGTGAACTAGTTAATACTATTGATCAAGTGGACTTACACCACTGTTAAAACTAACACAACCACCACAACTTCCATTCTTTCTACCACTACTGATATTTTTAACATGGTTGGCTCATTGTCACCTATCTATTAATCCTAAACTAGTTGCTGAAGAAATTTCATAAATCCAGCTATTTCAAAATGCTCCAGAAATTATCTAGCTGTAGTGTGTCCTTAACTTGACTCACGAAATCGGGAGGTATTATCCTAGGTTCAGCCCTATGATAAGTTATCGTAGATGCCAGCAATGCTGATTCCATGAACTCTTTAGGGTACTGCAGTTTCGAGGTAGTATCAAATATTTTCCTTATTTCTTCATCGAGAATCTCTGGGCTGCACACTCGGTAAGCTCTCAGAAACATAGTGAGGAGAAACACTCCTTTTTTGTGTCTCATGGTTGGAATTTTAGTGTATGAAAACACAGTAGCGTTCCTTTATCCTGTAAATATGAACTTTCTATCAACCCTGTGTATCAACACATCAAAGAATGGAAGTTTAAATGCAACTTCTTTCTCCACTGTGAATTTAATAGACAGGACAAAGGCATTTAAGTCTCGGTAAAAATGTATCTAGGCTAATGTCCTTTGGCGAGAGACACAAGATGTAATCCACATATCTGAATCACTTAGCTTTACAGGGCAGGATGTTTTTCAACAGCCTAGCTTCGAAAAACTCCATATACAGACTGGTCAATAGGGGACAATGCATTTTCCATAGCAATTTCCTACAACTGAGAGTATTGTTTCCCTTCAAACTCAAACTTGCAGTCAACAACACACTATATTTGATGAACTGGGATGAGGCACAGTTCGTCCTCACCAAATAAAACGTAAGACACCGACGATGTCTGGAAGCCTGAATAATCGCCGTCACCGACACCATAAAACATATTACTGGACACCACAAAATTTCTTAAACATTATCATACATGATACTCAGCCAGGCAAAGCACCATGTACCTAATAACACGGGAGTCACGTGATCATATTATCTACACTGTATGACATTCGTCAAGGAACCATGTGTCTCGTGTCTCTTACACCTCACTCTTCGCCTATACATTCTGTCCAAGGTCTAAGGGCCGAAACGTTTTCTAATAAATATGCCCCGTTGTTTGCTTACAAGTCTTTCTAAACTAGATACCATGTAAAGACTGCAACCAAGCATACATAGGACAGACAGTACGAACACTGTCAACAAGGATCATTGAATACCAGAAAGCAATACGTTATGCAGAGGATAATTCAGCCATTTTTTAACATGTCAGCATCAACACTTACAGTATTCATTGGGAAGCTGCCAACATCGAACACAAACCATAGTGCAGCTATAAACGCAAAATTATAGAATCAGCATCAGAGCAAAAACTTCCAATACCTACATCTCACACGGAAGATGGAAACCAGACATCATTTCAACATTCGACTTCATGAAATACATACCAACGCCCAGTCTAACACAGAACGCCAGCACAGCATTAGGGCTTACATAGGACAAAAGAACTTCCTTCCCAAATTTTAGCACCAATTGAGGACCTGTCTTCTCACCCATTCACTGCTTGACAGGTGCTAGACCTCCTCAAGGGTAGGAGGTGAGGTGTAATCTTCCGTATACATTCGTGTTTTCATTTCTTTTATGTATCTACTGAATAGGATCCCAGAAGGGGATCGAAACAGACTTAATAATCCTTTGTGTTTCTGTCTCCTTGTGGGTTATTACTGAGCTCTAAAAAGAGTTCCACACACACACACATACACAGATGCGACATCAGGAAATTTTATGTCAGGCACAGACCAGGGGACGGTAAGAAACAAAGGAGAAATGCCGTATGCGAAGGCTCTATCAGACCCAAGTGGAGCCAGGGAAAAGACGAGGAGCATACTAAGATCAAATGACAGGTCCGAAGACAATGAAGGTATGTTATATGCAGAGACTAACAGCCAACTGCAGTAGTAAGGAACAGCTGATCATGAAATACTGAGAATAGATGTTTCAGATAGGACAGGGACTGAAGGAAAGAACATTTCAATGGAAGGAAATAAAACACCTCAGAGGATGCAAATGGGGACTCAGTGGGAGGAGGAAAGGGTGAGGTCAGTTTTTGTCTACGGGCTCCAAGAAGCCAAAGGGGACAACTTAGAAGAAATAAAACAGGAGGAAAATATGAATGAAGGCATCATGAAAACAATAGGTGAGGGCGATATGACCCAGGTGACAAATTTTCGGAGAATTGGGTGGTTTGCGAGTGGAAGCATACGACCTGTCAAAGTAATTTTCAAGGAAGAATGAGTTCGAACCAGGATTCTGCAAGAGAAAGCACGACTGAGGGACAAACAGGGGGTACCAGAGAGTATACCTCGATCGTGACAGAACACAAGAAGAAAGGACTACACTGAAAGAGAGGGTACAGAGATGCAAGGAGGAACGAGAGGCAACGATGACGATGAGAAGGACCCAGACACAGGAGGAAGGGCAAACACACCCCGCAGAATCTCCCACCGAAAGACTCCAACCACGACAATCCCAATGCAACTGAGCAACCAAAACTACAACCCACTCACTGTTCCCTCTGCCACCAACCCCCACATCACAAACCTCACCCCAAAATGCCCTTATGGGCATTCTGACCCCACCCCATCATCACAAACCCCACCTACACCACAGCCCCCCCCCATAGGCCCCCACCAAGGCACTCACCTTGGTGTGGTCCTCTTGCAAGTCCACAGTGATAGAAAAGAAGCTGAAAGTTTGGTACACAAATGCGGATGGAATAACGAATAAACATGATGAGTGGCACGAAAGAATCAGTGAGAAATCCGCAGACATCGTAGCAGTCACAGAAACAAAACTCGCTGAGATAATAACAGACACAATCTTCCCACCGGGATATCAGATCCTGAGGGAAGATAGAATGAGTAGAGGGGGAGGAGGGGTTGCACTGCTCATAAAAAACCGATGGGGATTTGAGGAAATGGAAGGCATGGACGTGATTGGAGAAAGAGACTACATAGTAGGTACAATTCAGTTTGGAGAACATAAAGTAGTCATTGGAGTGATGTATAACCAACCACAGAACTGCAGGAGGCCAAGAGAGGAGTACGAAGAAAACAGGGCGATGGTGGACACACTGGCTGAGGTGGCAAGAAGAGCTCACTCGAGCAGAGCAAAGTTACTGGTAATGGGCGATTTCAGCCACAGGGAGATCGACTGGGAAAACCTGGAGCCACATGGGGGTCCCGAAACGTGGAGAGCCAAGATGATGGATGTGGTACTTGAAAACCTCATGCATCAACATGTCAGGGACACTACCAGAGAGAGAAGGATGAGCCAGCAAGACTGGATCTTGTGTTCACCCTAAGCAGTTCAGACACTGAGGACATAAACTTACGAGAGGCCCCCTTGGGCTAGCGATCATGTGGTTCTGAGTTTTGATTATATAGTAGAGTTACAAGTGGAGAAAGGGAACAGGAATTGAAATGGAAAAGCCAAACTATAAAAGAGGGGACTACACAGGTATGAGGAACTTCCTGCAGGAGGGTTTAGTGGGACAGAGAACTGGTAGAAAATCAGTAAATAAGATGGAATATGTACAACAAAGTGCAACGAGGCAGAGGAAAGGTTTGTTCCCAAAGGGGAAAAAAATAAAAGGAAGACCCAAAACGAGTCCTTGGTTTACCCGAAGATGTAGGGAGGCAAAAACTAAGTGCACCAGAGAATGGAAAAGGTACAGGAGGCAAAGGACCCAGGAAAATGAGGAAATTAGTAGAAGAGCCAGAAATGAGTACGCACAGATAAGGAGGGAGGCCCAGCGACAGTATGAAAACGACATAGCATCGAAAGTCAAATCTGACCCGAAACTGCTTTTATAGCCACATAGGAGGAAGACAACATCAAAGACCAGGTGATAAGGCTGAGGGAAAGAAGGTGGAGAACTCACAAGAAACGATCAAGAGGTATGCGAGGAGCTCAACATGAGATTCAAGGAAGTATTTGCAGTGGAGACAGGAAGGCCTCTGGGGGGACAGACCAGATGGGGACACCAGCAAGGAATATACCAACAAGTGTTGCACGACATACATACAGATGAGGAGGAGGTGAAGAAACTGCTAAGGGACATCGATACCTCAAAGGCAATGGGACCGGACATCTCCCCGTGGGTCCTTAGAGAGGGAGTGGATATGCTCTGCGTGCCACTTACCACAATCTTCAACACGTCCCTGGAAACTGGGCATCTAGCTGAGGTATGGAAGACGGCAAATGTAGTTCCCATTTTTAAAAAAGGAGACAGAAAAGAGGCACTAAACTATAGACATGTGTCATTGACGTGTATAGTATACAAACTTATGGAGAAGAAATTTCAAAGGAGAGAGTGGTGGAACACCTGGAACGGAACAAGATTATAAACGCCAACCAGCACGGATTCATGGAAGGCAAATCCTGTGCACAAACCTTCTGGAATTTTATGATAAAGTAACAGAAGTAAGACACGAGAGAGAGGGGTGGGTTGATTACATCTTCTTGGACTGCAAGAAGGCCTTTCACACAGTTCCTCACAAGAGATTAGTGCAGAAGCTAGAGGATCAGGCGCATATAACAGGAAGGGCACTGCAATGGATCAGAGAATACCTGACAGGGAGGCAACAACGATCATGGTTACGTAATGATGTATCACAGTGGGCACCTGTGACGAGCGGGGTCCCACAGGAGTCGATCCTAGGACCAGTGCTATTTTTGGTATATGTGAACGACATGATGGAAGGGTTAGTCTCAGAAGTGTCCCTGTTCGCAGTTGATGTGAAGTTAATGAGGAGAACTAAATCAGATGAGGACCGGGCAGGACTTCAAAGAGATCTGGACAGACTGGACACCTGGTCCAGCAACTGGCTTCTCGAATTTAATCCCGCCAAATGCAAAGTCATGAAGATAGGGGAAGGGCACAAATGACCGCAGAGTATAAACTAGGTGGCCAAAGACTGCAAACGACATAGCATCGAAAGTCAAATCTGACCCGAAACTGCTGTATAGCCACATTAGGAGGAAGACAACAGTCAAAGACCAGGTGATAAGGCTGAGGAAAGAAGGTGGAGAACTCACAAGAAACGATCAAGAGGTATGCGAGGAGCTCAACATGAGATTCAAGGAAGTATTTACAGTGGAGACAGGAAGGCCTCTGGGGGGACAGACCAGATGGGGACACCAGCAAGGAATATACCAACAAGTGTTGCACGACATACATACAGATGAGGAGGAGGTGAAGAAACTGCTAAGGGACATCGATACCTCAAAGGCAATGGGACCGGACATCTCCCCGTGGGTCCTTAGAGAGGGAGTGGATATGCTCTGCGTGCCACTTACCACAATCTTCAACACGTCCCTGGAAACTGGGCATCTAGCTGAGGTATGGAAGACGGCAAATGTAGTTCCCATTTTTAAAAAAGGAGACAGAAAAGAGGCACTAAACTATAGACATGTGTCATTGACGTGTATAGTATACAAACTTATGGAGAAGATTATCAGGAGGAGAGTGGTGGAACACCTGGAACGGAACAAGATTATAAACGCCAACCAGCAAGGGGGATTCAGGAAGGCAAATCCCTGTGCACAACCTTTCGGAATTTTATGTAAATAACAAAAAGACAGAGAGAGAGGGGGGGGTTTGATTAATCTTTTTGGACTGCAAGAAGGCCTTTCACACAGTTCCTCAAAAGGATTATGAGAAGCTAGGGGAAACGGGGCGAAATATAACGGAAGGGCACGCAATGGATCAAGAATCCCTGACAGGGAGGAAACAACGAGTCATGGACTAATGATTATCACAGTGGGCACCTGTCGAGGGGGGGCCCCACAGGATCGACCGGGCCTGCTATTTTGGTATAGGGAAACGAATATGGAAGGGTTAGTTCGAAGGCCCCTGTTCGCAGTTGATGGAAGTTAATGAGGGAACTAAATCGAGAGGACCGGGCGGGATTTCAAAAGTCGGGGCCCGACGGCACCTGGGTCCACAAGCTTCTCGAATTTAACCGCCAAAGAAAAGTCATGAAATGGGGGAAGGGCAAAAAATGACCCAAGTATAAACTGGGGGCCCAAAGACTGAAAACCCCCTAAAAGAAGAAAGATCTTGGGGGGATAAACACCGAGCTTCCCCGGGGAAGCACACACCAACCCAGAAAATGCTCGAAGGGGCGCCTGGCAAACCGAAACAGCGTCCGATACCTTAAAAGGAATCTTCAAACACGTACACCGTATACCAGGCCCTAGGAGATCCCAGCACCTTTTTGGAACCCGCACTTGTAAGCACGCAAGAACTAGAAAAAAGGCAAAGGGTTTTCGACAAGGTTAGTTTTAGAGCTAAGGGGGAAAGTCATGAAAAAGGGGTTTAAAGGGAAAAACGGCCTACGACCTGCAACAGGGGGGCAAGGGGACATGAAAGACATAAAAAATACTGCGCGGGAAAAGACAAGGGGGACAGGACAGGATGTTCCAGGACGGGACACGAAATAAGAGGGCACAATTGGGAAATTGAAGGGACAGATGAGTCGAGTTTTAGGGAAATATTTTTCATCATAGAGGGGTTTGGGCCAGTGGGAAAAAAGCCTAGAAAGGGATGTAGGGGAGGCGGAACCAACATTGTTTTTTAAAACGAGGTTTGATAAAAACTCATGGAGCGGGGAAGTGAGGGGCCCAGAGCAACCCGGGGAAGAGGCGGGGCCAGGAGAAGACTCGACCCCTGAACCAGAAATAGGTGAGACAAATAGGGAGTATCCCACACACACAAACAGACACACGCGCGCGCGTACTTACATATTTTGTCAATAACACTGCACTACCCAAGGGGACTCGCCCCATTTGTATGGCCCGCCCGGGGAGCAGAACTCCCATAACCCCTTCCCCCAAAAGGACCACCCAACCCTACAGGGGGATTATTTATTTTCCCATGCCCCTGGGAAATGTAATTAGATCTTACCCATATTTTGTTTGTGTGCCTCAGAAGGAGTGTTTAGGGTTCCATTTTGCTTTATGAATAGAAATGTTGTATATTATTTTACTTTCGGAATTTTAACTTGATGACATTGAATCAAAAGAGTTTTGAAAAAATTGCAATTTTGAAAATACCGGGGAAATTTGGGCCCGGAAAAAACGGGAATACCTTCTGAAGGCAGGGATAAATTAAGCTGAATGTCACGAGATGAAGAAAATTTCCCGGGGGGAAGAAAGGGTCGGGAAATCAATTTAAATTTTGGGCGATGAAATTGTGGGGGAAAGTTCAAAAAGAGTTTTAAGAAAAGAATGGATTTCCCACGAGTGTAGGAATATCAATTTGGGGAAAGATAAAAATTTCAGGGGAAAAGTCCCAGTACTTGACTCGACCCCAGCAACCCATATTAGTTGGTTACAAGTGGCGGGTGGGTGCCCACAAACGCGCAACACCCCACACACACACAACAACACACACACACACACACACACACCCCACACCACACACACACACACAAAAATCTTTAAAAATAAAAAAAAATTTGAAAAATATATACCCAAAAGAAAGTCACTGCGAAAATTCATGAAAGCAATACTTTGAAGAATTGAACATCAAACTTAGAGAAGCTCGTATTTATCCCACGACTCATCTTTGGGAAAACGTGCAAACGGGAAAATAAGGACAATGTTAGACCCAAAAAACGGGCTTATATAGCAACAATTGACAAACTTGAGGGAATCTTGTGTTGGAGAGCAATACCCCTCGGATAGATGGAAATGTTTTCAACTCTGAGCACTATCTTGGAAAAAAATTTTTAAATTTTTTTTCCTCTTTTAAGGAAAATTGAAAAACTAAGAAAAAGAAGGACATTTTTAATTTGTCTGAAAAAAATTAAATAAAATTACTTAAATAAACTTTTTTTAAAGGGCAATTTGGGGTAACACATCGGAGGGGAAAAACCGGGGTGGTAAAAGCATCGGAGGGAACACCTGGTGTAGTAACGCACTCGGGGGCAAACCTGGTGTGAGTAACAGCACTCGGGGAAACACCTGGTGTAGTAACAGCATCGGAGGGAACACTGGTTGGTAACGTACTCGGAGGGAAACCTGGTGGGTAACAGCATCGGAGGGAAAAACCCGGGTGGAACAGCATCGGAGGAAACACCTGGTGTGAGAAAAAGCACTCTGATGGAACACCTGGTGGAGAAAAAGCACTCTGAGGGAACATTGGTGTGAGTACGCATCGGGGGGGAACACCCGGCGTGAGTAACAGCACTCGGTGGGGGCCCGGTGTGAGTAACGCATCGGGGGGAACACCTGGGGTGAGTAACAACACTCGGTGGGAAAGCCCGGTGTAAGTAAAAGCACTGGAGGGGAAAGCCTGGTGAAAAGCAAACCGGGGGGAACACCTGGTGTGAGTAACAGCACCGGGGGATCACCCGGTGTGGTAACAGATTCGGGGGGAACACCTGGTGTGATAACAGCACCCGGGGAACACCTGGTGTGAGTAAAAGCACTCGGGGGAAACTGGGCTGGTAACAGACCGGAGAGAAAACCTGGGTGAGTAACAGCACTCGGGGGAACACCTGGTGTAACAGCCTCGGGGGGAACACCTGGTGGAGTAACACACTCGAGGAAACACCGGTGTGGAAACAGCCTCGAGGGAACACTGGGGGATAACAGCACTCGGGGGGAACACCTGGGGTGAGTAAAGCCTCGGGGAACACCTGTGTGGTAACAGCACTCGGGGGAAACCCGGGGTGGTAAAAGCATCGGAGGGAACCCTGGTGTGGTAACAGCACCCCGTGGGAAAACCCCCGGTGGGGTAACAGCACTCGGAAGGAAAAACCGGTGTGGTAAAGCCCCGGGGGGAACCCTGGTGGAGAAAAGCACTCGGAGGGGAAAACCTGGTGTGATAAAAGCACTGAGGGGTCCCTGGTTAACAGCACTTGTGGAAAACCTGGTGTGACGCACTCTGATGGAAACCTGGTGAAACAGCACTGAGGGAACACCCTGGTGTGAGTAACGCACTGTAGGGACACCTGGTGTGATAACAGCACTCGGAGGGAAACCCGGGGTTAGTATCAGCACCGGAGGGAACACCCGGTGTGGTAACAGTACTCGGGGGAACACCCGGGGGTGAGAAAAGCACTCGGGGGAACACCGGTGTGAGTAACAGCCTCTGAGGGAAACCTGGTGTAGTAACAGCACTCCGAGGGAAACCTGTGTGAGTAAAAAAGCACTCTGAGGGGAACACCCGGTTTGGGGGTAAAAGCACTTGAGGGAACACCGGGGGTGAGTAACAGCATTCTGAGGAACCCCCGTGTGAGTAACGCACTTGAGGGAACACCGGGGTAACAGCATCGGAGGGAACCCTGGTGTGGTAAAACCCCCCTGAAGGAACACCTGGGGTAACGCCTTGAGGGAACACCTGGTGTTTTAAAAGCACTCTGAGGGAACCCGGTGTAACAGCATGGGGAACACCCGGGGTAGAAAAAGATTCGGAGGAAAAACCTGGTTGAGTAACACTCGGAGGGAAACCTGGTGTGAGTAACAGCACTCGGAGGGAACCCCCTGGTGGAGAACAGCCCGGAGGGGAACACCGGTGTGAGTAACAGCATTGGGGAAAATTTGGGGTGAGTAAAAGGGACTCTGAGGGGAAAACTGGTGTGAGTAAAGCACTTGGGAACACGTGGTGAACAGCACTCTGGGGAACACCGGGTAAAAGCACTCGGAGGGAAAAACCTGGTTAACAGCACCTGAGGAAACCCTGGTGAAAAAGCACTGAGGGAAACCTGGTGAACGCATGAGGGCACCTGGTGTAACAGCACTGAGGGAAACCTGGTTTTAACAGCACTGAGGGAACACCTGGGTAACGCACTGAGGGAACATGGTGTAACAGCACTTTCCTGCAAACACCCGGGGTTTGTAAAGGTAAATCAGTAATGTGTAAAGTTAAAGGAACAATGATATTTTGGGGTTCGAGTTATTTTTTACCCGGGCGGGGTTTGGGAAGCTCTTTGGGGGCTTGCCTGATCTCCAGCTGTTTCTGCTAGCAGCACGTGCCCTTCTGTGGCCCTGCTTTTTATTCAGGTTTATTTATTGTGCGCACTGTGCCCCGATTTTCATTGTTTTTTTTTGCACTTTCCTAATCATCAAGTTGTTTTTATGGGAACGTGTGCAGATATAGACCGATATTATTTTTATACTTTTTCCGATTATTTTATTTGCATCTCCCTCCGATCAGTGAATTTTTTTTCAGGGGCTTTAACACGTTCCGGTAAAATTTAAATGATTTATTGGCTCCAACTGACCATAAAAGATTTCTGTGTCATTTCCAGCTCTGATATTGTCCTTTTTTTAACAGAGCCGTCAGCAGTAAGAAATATTCCAAAAGAGCCAATTTTTTCCCTTTTTGAAAATTCTCATTATACATTATCTCTTTTGGGTTTTCGTAAATTTCCCTTATTGTGTTCTATGGGGAAAAAAGCTTTCAACATAAATACCCCCGAGTTTTTTCCATTTCCCCCTTTTCATTCTATTCGATGGGGCCTTTTAAATTTTTGCATACAGTGACCTATGGGGTTTTTTGGGTTTTTTTCAATTTAAGCACGGGAACTTACTGTTTTAAACCATTTTAACGTCATGTTGCTTTTCAATGCCCCACGGGTATTTTTAAATTATAATCGGGAAAAAAATTCCGCTAGCCAAAAGGGGGCTATACAGCGTTTGCAGGGTTAGGGAAAAAGCGAGGGTTTTGGGTGGTAAAAGGGGGGGAGGGATAACCGTGGGTTTACAGAAAACAGGGGGGCGGGGTTTGGGGGGGGGTTTTTTTAAGGGGTTGGGGCAAAGATTGAGGTAAAAGGGCAAAAGGGCATCAAGTTTGTGGGAAGTTAGTTTTTTGCCCAAAAAGGCCCAATTTAAAGAAAATCCGGATAAAAAGGGGGGGGTTTCCAAATTAGCGAAAAGGGGAAGCAAAAGGAGGCAAGGGAAAAGGGACGAGACTTTAGGTAAAATTTGCGTGTCGTTGATAAAGTGGGCAGTCCAACAGAATGGGGCTGACTGATAATGGACCCCTGAAAATTTTTCTCAGGGGAAAAAGAGCAGGGCGCCTCTCCATGAGATTTCCATAAAGTAAAAACGAGTAGGGCCCAAATTTGCAAAAGAGGGAGAGGAGTTTCCCCCCAAACCTGGGCACTGGTGAAAAAGAAGAGGGCCCGGAACCCTTTTAAAATCGGTTTAAAAATTTTGAATTTTTTTACCGGCATAGTAGCCCAAAACGTTTTTCCCAAAACGAGTGTAAAGGGGGGTTTGCTATTGCACAAAATAGTCTGTAAAGGGAAAATACCTCTATATGAAACTTTTAGGCATGTACTGATGGGGGGGGGCGCAGCAGGGGTCTGCCTTTTTCTTTTCCCCTTTACGTCAACATGCCAGGGCCCCCAACAAAAAAAATATTTTTATGTTTTGGTAAAAAAGGGGAAAATACCAAAGATGGATACGGAGGAAAAGGGGTGAGGTGAAATCAAATTTCTGTATAACCGGGTAAAGCAAAAAGGGACCCCCCGGGGACAACCACAAATGTTTGGACATGGGCCCTTAGATGCAATACGGATAAGTGCGCAAGAATGGCTACAATTCGTAGAAAAAATACTAGCCGAAGATAGTAAATGCCCCGCACGACGTTTGTCCGGAAAACAATGCTGTGAATCCTATGCCGTAAAGAAGCTTAGGGCCATCTGTGTACCTGAAAAGGGATGAAATGAGAGTGGAATTTGGTAAAGAAAAAGAGAGGGGGAAGCGACTGTAGACAGTTGGGCTTTCGAGCAAGGGGAGAAAAAAAAAGAACGGGGACCAAAACAGCGGGTAACTTCCCGGGGGGGTAGGGAAAAGCGAGATGCTACATGAACTTAAAAAGGTGGAAATTTGAAGAGAAACAAGAGCGAATGTGGGGGGGTGAAAGGGGAAGGGAGGGGGAAAAAACGGGGAAGCAAAGGAAAAAAATTTGTCTATTTAAATTAGAAAACCATTTTTTAAAAAGGGAAGGATTGCGGAGATCATGAAAGCGTACTTGTAGCAAAGGAAATGGGGCCACACAGCGAAAACCCACCAAGGAAATAAAAAAAATTCCTTGTTGATGAATGGGGTTAAGGCTAGAGAGAGTAGCAGGAGAGGCCCTGAATAGTCGGGCCCACCATAACCCAAGTTTCGATAAAATGAGAGGGAATGTAGGCGAAGGAGAGTTCGACGAAACAGCCCCCCGAAAGGGTGGCAAGGGTTTTTTGAAGGTTCAGGGCCCGTGACCCAAATTGCCTTCAGGAGGTAATGTGAGGTTTCCAGGATAACCTACGGGCAAAGAGGAGGCCCCGAAAACCCGACTGTATCACGTTTAGGGATACGGGGAAACCATTGGGTACAAAAAAATGATCGGAGATGACAGAGCGTCTAGTGAAAGTAATTTGGGGGGAGTTTTGGTTCTGGAGAGAAATGGGAAAAGAAGGGGGCAGTCAGTGCCTCCCCAGGCCCAAAAAGCGAAGTCATCAAAATAAAGTGAGACCCAAAAATTTGTTGGAAGACTAGAGGCCAAATCATTTATAGCAAGGAGAAAAAAAAGTTTTTGCTCAGAAAAAATCCCCGGGGGGCACCTTCAGCTTTGTTTTAAAAACCAGGGAGGCACATCATTAAAAAACCCAAAAAACGGAAATGCCTGTCAGTTAAAAAGTTTTTTTAAAGGAAAGGGGTTTGGGAGATTGCCTCGAAAGGCCCCAAGGGTGGGTTGGGGCCAAAAAATTATACCTACAAATTGTGTCATAAGCCTTCTAATGTTTAAAAAAAAATGGGGAATAACGAGTGGTTTTGCAAAGGCATTACGAACATACGATCCAGGCTTGTAAGGGGGGCCCATGGTAGAACGTCCCTTACGAAAAACCAAAATTTACGAGTGGAGGGGACTGTTGTGTGTCCCCTAAATTCCCCAATAAACTTATTTACCAGGCATTCCATCACTTTTCAAAATGCACTGGAAAAAGCAATTGGACGATAGTGGGAGGCTTCATGGGCCCGTAGGGGCCGGTTTGCCCGAAAGGTAGAACAATGGCAGATTTTCCCCAGCTTGGGGAAATTCTCCCTTTTGGGGCCAAAAAAGATTGAAAAAGGGGTAATAGGACTGCAAGGGCTATGATTAAAAAGTTGTAGCATACGAAATGAATGTCGTCGGGCCCACTGCCGATGAACGGCAAGGAGAGTGTTGCCCCCCCAGGGTTTTTGAAGTTAAAAGGAAAATTTTTACTGTTCTTCTCGAGAAGAAAAGTCCAAGGGTGCTAAATCTCCCGGCAGACTTTGAGGAAAGAAAGAGGGGGATAGATTTGGAAACCCCTGAGAAAATACGGACCTATGATTGGCCCAAATTTTATTGGCAACATTAGTGGGTTTTAATATCAACCCCCCCCAACCTGCCCAAAAAAGGGGCCAAAGGCCAGGAGAATTTACCACTCTTTTCGTACTTTTTTCCAGACTGGGATCACAGAGGAAACAGAGGGGATGGTGGAGACAATCTCGCCAGCAAGTGCGTTTAGCGTCACGGATGACACGGCGAGCGATCACACGCTTCTGCTTAAAATCAAGAAGTCTCTCCATGGTTCTATTGTATCGGTACCTGCCCCATGCAGCGCGTTTCAAACGTACTGCACGAGCACAAGCAGGAGACCACCAAGGCACGCATTTCTGAGACTGCCTGCCCGAAGTTTGGGGTATAGAATTAGAAGCTGCGGTTAAAATGGAGGACGAGAAGAGTTGTAAAAGCTCATCAATGGAGGACGAAGAAGGAACCTCACTAAAAACAGTTAGTTGTGAGTAAAGGTTCCAATTTGCCTAATCAAATTGCCAGCGTGGGATACGAAGAGGTGGTGAATATGAAGGGGAAGTAAGAATGATTGGGAAATGATCGCTGTCATGTAAATCCGGGAGAACAGACCAGGTGAAGTCTAATGCGGCGGAGGAAGAGCAGACTGAGAGATCGATGCAAGAGAGAGTTTGAGTCCGAGGATCAAAATGGGTGTGAGTACCTGTATTTAAAACATGGAGGGGTGGGTGCAAGAAAAGCCTCTAACTGAATGCCACGGGAATCACAGTGAGACCCCCTCAGAGGAAGTGATGGGCATTAAAATCGTCAAGTAACAGAAGCGGTGGCGGTAATGACGAAACAAGAAAGGCAATATCCGGAATAGATAATGCCCGAGAAGAAGAGAGATATAAAGAACAGAGCATATACCACTTATGCATGTGGATACGGGTTGCTGTGTAATGCAGTGAAGTACGAACAAATAGCTGATGGTATGGAATATCAGTGCGTAGAAGAAGGGCACTTTCATTAAAGGTCCCATCAGGAAAAGGATCTGAAAAATACAATAAATTATAGCCTGAGATGGGATAGATAACAGCAGAGTGTAATTTTGGTTCCTGTAAGCAAACACCAACAGGGGAAAACTGGGAGAGTAACATCTGAAGCTCACCCCGATTACCCCTGAGGCCGTGTATATTCCATTGTAAATAGGCCATGATTGGCAATGATAAAGATACCTGAAATCCGCAGGTAAGGGTTCCTATGGACTAGAGGGGTTAGAAAAGTCCACATGCGGAGGCAGCGGAAAATGTTCAAGCAGCGATGGAACGATGTGCTGTGAAGAAAGGAGTTGCGCAGATGGAGGAGAGGAGAGAGAAGGAACAGAGGGTGGATCAGTGTCCATTGATGGTTTGGTCTCTGCAATATATTCAGAGATTGCTTCAAGTGTCTCGGAATTCAGAGACGTCGTATGGGAGACGATATTGGAGATGGTAGGGGAGGATGAGTGAAGATTGGAAATGTAATGGACTGCACCAAGGTAGGGGGGGGGGTGAAATTGTGGAGGGAACTGGAGAAGAAGCGTGCAAGGGGACAGAAGAGGCAGAAAACCTGGGAAGTGGCAGAAGAGGAAGAAACTTGGGAGGAAGGTACAGTACGAGGAGGAGGGTGAACCTCTACACTTGTAACAGAGCCAGTGATAGGGGAAGAACCAGGTACAGAGACAGGGAAGGTAAAGTGAGGAGGTTTTAAGAAGATAAGGAGGGGTTAAGGACTTTTTTTGGGCTTCTGAGAAGTAGAGGGACGATTGGGAAAGGGGGTGTCGTACGAGATCTGCGATACTGGGCTTGTGGGGAGAACACGGGAAAGGGGAAAG
>NC_069403.1:95037520-95060020 GCF_026875155.1 Cherax quadricarinatus
GACTCTCCCCGGGGGTCCTTAGAGGGGGAGTGGATATGCCACTTACCACAATCTTCAACACGTCCGTGGAAACTGGGCATCTAGCTGAGGTATGGAAGACGGCAAATGTAGTTCCCATTTTTAAAAAAGGAGACAGAAAAGAGGCACTAAACTAGACATGTGTCATTGACGTGTATAGTATACAAACTTATGGAGAAGATTATCAGGAGGAGAGTGGTGGAACACCTGGAACGGAACAAGATTATAAACGCCAACCAGCACGGATTCATGGAAGGCAAATCCTGTGCACAAACCTTCTGGAGTTTTATGATAAAGTAACAGAAGTAAGACACGAGAGAGAGGGGTGGGTTGATTACATCTTGGACTGCAAGAAGGCCTTTCACACAGTTCCTCACAAGAGATTAGTGCAGAAGCTAGAGGATCAGGCGCATATAACAGGAAGGGCACTGCAATGGATCAGAGAATACCTGACAGGGAGGCAACAACGAGTCATGGTACGTAATGATGTATCACAGTGGGCACCTGTGACGAGCGGGGTCCCACAGGAGTCGATCCTAGGACCAGTGCTATTTTTGGTATATGTGAACGACATGTTGGAAGGGTTAGACTCAGAAGTGTCCCTGTTCGCAGTTGATGTGAAGTTAATGAGGAGAACTAAATCAGATGAGGGGCCGGGCAGGACCTTCAAAGAGACCTGGACAGACTGGACACCTGGTCCAGGTGCAAAGTCATGAAGATAGGGGAAGGGCACAAAAGACCGCAGAGTATAAACTAGGTGGCCAAAGACTGCAAACCTCGCTCAAGAAGAAAGATCTTGGGGTGAGTATAACACCTAGCATGTCTCCGGAAGCACACATCAACCAGATAAATGCTGCAGCATATGGGCGCCTGGCAAACCTGAGAACAGCGTTCCGATACTTTAGTAAGGAATCGTTCAAGACAGTGTACACCGTATACGTCAGGCCCATACTGGAGTATGCAGCACCTGTTTGGAACCCGCACTTGATAAAGCACGTCAAGAAACTAGAAAAAGTGCAAAGGTTTGCGACAAGGTTAGTTCCAGAGCTAAGGGGAATGTCTTATGAAGAAAGGTTAAGGGAAATCGGCCTGACGACACTGCAGGACAGGAGGGTCAAGGGAGACATGATAACGACATATAAAATACTGCGCGGAATAGACAATGGTGGACAGAGACAGGATGTTCCAGGGACGGGACACAGAAACAAGAGGTCACAATTGGAAGTTGAAGGCACAGATGAGTCAGAGTTATTAGGAAGTATTTGTTCAGTCATAGAGGTGTCAGGCAGTGGAATAGCCTAGAAAGTGATGTAGTGGAGGCAGGAACCATACATAGTTTTAAGACGAGGTTTGATAAAGCTCATGGAGCGGGGAGTGAGAGGGCACAGTAGCAACCGGTGAAGAGGCGGGGCCAGGAGCTAAGACTCGACCCCTGCAACCAGAAATAGGTGAGTACAAATAGGTGAGTACGTACACACACACACACACACAGACACACGCGCGCGCGTACATATACATATATTGATCAATAACACTGCACTAGCCAAGGACTCGAACCCATGTTGTACTGGCCCGCCTCAGGGTGAGCCAGAACTACATAACGCCTTAACCCAAAGGACCACCCAATCCTACATGGGGATTATTTATTTTCCACCATGACCCTGGGACAATGTAATTTAGATCTTACCCATATTTTGTTTGTGTGCCTACAGAAGGAGTGTTTAGGTTCCATTTTGTCTCTTATGATATAGAAATGTTGTAGTATTATTTTACATTCGGAACTTAACTTGATGACATTAGAATACTGAAGACGTTATGACAAAATTGCAATATTGAAAATACCTGGAGGAATTGGCCAGGAAAACAGGAATACCTTCTGAGAGGCAGGGATCATTTATAGCTGAATGTCACTGAGATGACAGAAAATATTTCCTCAGGGGAAGAAAGGGTCAGGAAATACAATTAATTTGGCGATGAAATTGTGGAGGAAAGTTCAATAAGAGTCTTAAGAATAAGAACTGGAGTTCCCACGAGTGTAGGAAGTATCGAATTTGGCAAGATGAAAATTCAGAGGAAGTACCAGTACCTATGACTCGACCCCAGCAACAACATATTAGTTGGTATACAAGTGAGCGGGTGAGTGCACACACACACGCGCACACACACACACCACACACACACACACACACACACACACACACACACACACACACACACACACACACACACACAAAATCGTTCAAATACATAAAAATTTGAACGAAATATATACCCAAGAAAGTCACTGCGTAAATCATGAAAGCAATACTTTGAAGAATTGAACATCAAACATTCAGAGAAGCCTCAGTAATTTATCCCACGACTCATCGTTGGTAAACGTGCAAACAGGGAAATCAACGGTAGCAATGTTAGAGCACAAAACTGGCTTATATAGCAACAATTGATCAAACTTGACGGGAATCTTGTGTTGGAGAGCAATACCACTCTGGATAGCAGTGGAAATGTTTTCAACTCTGAGACACTATCTTGGAAACAATTTAATTTTCTTTCCTCTTTTAAGGAAAATATTGAAAAACTAAAGAAAACAGAAGGAGCACTTAATTTGTCTGGAAAAAAATATAAATAAAATTTACTTAAATAATCTTTTGTAGGTCATAATCTGGTGTAACAGCACTCGGAGGGAACACCTGGTGTGAGTAACAGCACTCTGAGGGAACACCTGGTGTGAGTAACAGCACTCGGAGGGAACACCTGGTGTGAGTAACAGCACTCGGAGGGAACACCTGGTGTGAGTAACAGCACTCGAGAGGGAACACCTGGTGTGAGTAACAGTACTCGGAGGGAACACCTGGTGTGAGTAACAGCACTCGGAGGGAAAACCTGGTGTGAGTAACAGCACTCGGAGGAAACACCTGGTGTGAGTAACAGCACTCTGATGGAACACCTGGTGTGAGCAACAGCACTCTGAGGGAACATCTGGTGTGAGTAACAGCACTCGGAGGGAACACCTGGCGTGAGTAACAGCACTCGGTGGGAACACCTGGTGTGAGTAACAGCACTCGGAGGGAACACCTGGTGTGAGTAACAACACTCGGTGGGAACGCCTGGTGTAAGTAACAGCACTCGGAGGGAACGCCTGGTGTAACAGCACTCGGAGGGAACACCTGGTGTGAGTAACAGCACTCGGAGGGATCACCTGGTGTGAGTAACAGCATTCGGAGGGAACACCTGGTGTGAGTAACAGCACCCTGTGGGAACACCTGGTGTGAGTAACAGCACTCGGAGGGAACACCTGGTCTGAGTAACAGCACTCGGAGAGAACACCTGGTGTGAGTAACAGCACTCGGAGGGAACACCTGGTGTAACAGCACTCGGAGGGAACACCTGGTGTGAGTAACAGCACTCCGAGGAAACACCTGGTGTGAGTAACAGCACTCTGAGGGAACACCTGGTGTGAGTAACAGCACTCGGAGGGAACACCTGGGGTGAGTAACAGCACTCGGAGGGAACACCTGGTGTGAGTAACAGCACTCGGAGGGAACACTGGTGGTGAGTAACAGCACTCGGAGGAACACCTGGTGTGGTAAGAGTAACCAGACACCCAGTGGGAACACCTGGTGTGAGTAACAGCACTCGGAGGGAACACCTGGTGTGAGTAACAGCACTCGGAGGGAACACCTGGTGTGAGTAACAGCACTCGGAGGGAACACCTGGTGTGAGTAACAGCACTGAGGGATCACCTGGTGTAACAGCACTCTGATGGAACACCTGGTGTGACAGCACTCTGATGGAACACCTGGTGAAACAGCACTGAGGGAACACCTGGTGTGAGTAACAGCACTCGTAGGGAACACCTGGTGTGAGTAACAGCACTCGGAGGGAACACCTGGTGTGAGTATCAGCACTCGGAGGGAACACCTGGTGTGAGTAACAGTACTCGGAGGGAACACCTGGTGTGAGTAACAGCACTCGGAGGGAACACCTGGTGTGAGTAACAGCACTCTGAGGGAACACCTGGTGTGAGTAACAGCACTCTGAGGGAACACCTGGTGTGAGTAACAGCACTCTGAGGGAACACCTGGTGTGAGTAACAGCACTCTGAGGGAACACCTGGTGTGAGTAACAGCACTCTGAGGGAACACCTGGTGTGAGTAACAGCACTCTGAGGGAACACCTGGTGTAACAGCACTCGGAGGGAACACCTGGTGTGAGTAACAGCACTCGGAAGGAACACCTGGTGTAACAGCACTCTGAGGGAACACCTGGTGTAACAGCACTCTGAGGGAACACCTGGTGTAACAGCGCACTGAGGGAACACCTGGTGTGAGTAACAGCATTCGGAGGGAACACCTGGTGTGAGTAACAGCACTCGGAGGGAACACCTGGTGTGAGTAACAGCACTCGGAGGGAACACCTGGTGTGAGTAACAGCACTCGGAGGGAACACCTGGTGTGAGTAACAGCACTCTGAGGGAACACCTGGTGTGAGTAACAGCACTCTGAGGGAACACCTGGTGTGAGTAACAGCACTCTGAGGGAACACGTGGTGTAACAGCACTCTGAGGGAACACCTGGTGTAACAGCACTCGGAGGGAACACCTGGTGTAACAGCACTCTGAGGAAACACCTGGTGTAACAGCACTGAGGGAACACCTGGTGTAACAGCACTGAGGGATCACCTGGTGTAACAGCACTGAGGGAACACCTGGTGTAACAGCACTGAGGGAACACCTGGTGTAACAGCACTGAGGGAACACCTGGTGTAACAGCACTCCTAGCAAACACCTGGGTTTAGTAACAGGTAAATACAGTAATGTGTAAAGTTAAAGGACACAAGTGATACTTTTGAGGAGTTCTGAGTTATTCTTTTACCTGGGACCGGGCTTAGGCAAGTCTCTTCTGGTGCTTGCCTGATCATCCAGGCTGTTTCTGCTAGCAGCACGCTGGCCCTTCTGTGGCCATGCATGTTGATTCAGAGTTTATTTATTGTGCGCACTGTGCCCAAGATTTTCACTTGTTTTATTTTGCACTTTCTCCTATATCTATCAAGTATGTTGTTATGGCAACGTGTGCAGATATAAGACCAGATATATATTATTATACTTTCCAGATATATTTTATTATGCATCTCTCCTCCGATCCAGTGAATTTATATTCAGGACTTTAACACGTTCACGGTAATTCAAATGATTTATTGGCTCCATACTGACCATAAATGATTTCTGTGTCATTTCCAGCTCTGATATTGCTCCTTTTCTTAACAGAGCCGTCAGCAGTAAGAAATATTCCAAATGAGCCAACATTATTTTCCCTTGTTTGAAAACTTCTCATTATACATTCCATCATCTTTCTGGTTGTCGTGAAATTTGCCTTATTGTGTTCTATGAGAGAAAAGTCAATCGACATAAATACTCCGAGATTTTTCACTTTTCCTTTCATTCTATTCGATGAGCCTCTTGAATTTTGCATACAGTGCACCTTATGAGTTCTTTGTTCTTTTCTAATTTAAGCAGCTGGAACTTACTGTATTACCAGTTAACGTCATGTTGCTTTTCAATGTCCACTGGTATTATTATTATAATCTGAAAGAAGCGCTAAGCCACAAGGGCTATACAGCGCTGCAGGGTAGGGAAGCAAGCGAGGGTATTGGGTGGTAGAAGGGGGGAGGGATGATCAGTAGGTTACAGAAAACAGCGGGGCGGGGGATAGGGCGGGGGTAGAGGGTAGCAAGAGATTGAGGTAGAAAGGGCCAAAGGCATCAGAGTTTGTGAAGTAAGTTAGTTGTTGTCAAAAAGTCAATGAGAGAGTCCGGATGAAAGGTGGGTCCATCAGCGAGAAGGGAAGCTAAAGAGAGAGCAGAGGAGCGAAGACGACGACGTAGGTAAATTCTGCGTGCTCGTTGATAAAGTGGGCAGTCCAACAGAATGTGGCTGACTGATAATGGAGCCTGACAATTCTCAGAGAGAAGAGCAGGGCGCCTCTCCATGAGATATCCATGAGTAAGACGAGTATGGCCAATGCGAAGACGGGAGAGAGTAGTCTCCCAACCTCGACACTGGTGACAAGAAGACGGCCAGTAACCTATACTCGGTTTAATAGATTGAAGTTTGTTACCGAGCATAGTAGACCAACGTTGTTGCCAACGAGTGTGAAGGTGGGTAGCTATTGCAGCAAAATAGTCTGTAAATGGAATACCTCTATATGAAACTGGTAGGTCATGTACTGATGACGGCGCAGCAGTGTCTGCCTGTTCATTGCCCTTTACGTCAACATGACCAGGGACCCAACAAAAAACAATATTTTTATGCTTGGTAAAGATGCGGCATAGCCAAAGATGGATACGGAGGACTAAGGGGTGAGGTGTATCAAATTTCTGTATAACCTGTAAAGCACTAAGGGAGTCCGAGACAACCACAAATGATGACATAGGCATAGATGCAATACGGATAAGTGCTGCAAGAATGGCATACAATTCAGTAGTAAAAATACTAGCCGAAGATAGTAAATGCCCTCGCACGACGCTGTCCGGAAACAATGCTGTGAATCCTATGCCGTCAGAAGACTTAGAGCCATCTGTGTACACTGCAATGGCATGAGAATGAGAGTGGAAGTGGTCAAGAAAAAGAGAGCGGGAAGCGACTGTAGACAGTTGGGCTTTCGAGCAAGGGAGAGAGAAAGAACAGACTCGAACAGCTGGAACTTCCCAGGGGGGTAGGGAAAAGCGAGATGCTACATGAACATAGAAAGGTGGTAATTGAAGAGAAGACAAGAGCGAATGTAGGTGAAGAGAGAAGGGACGGAGAAAACAGGGACAGCGAGCAAATAATGTCTACTAATATTAGTAACCATTCTATAAATGGAAGGATTGCGGAGATCATGACAGCGTACATAGTAGCGAAGGCAATGGGCATCACAGCGAAAAGCACCAAGGCATAAACGTAATCCTTGTTGATGAATGGGGTTAAGGCTAGAGAGAGTAGCAGGAGAGGCCGCTGAATAGATCTGGTCACCATAATCAAGTTTCGATAAAATGAGAGTGGAATGTAGGCGAAGGAGAGTTCGACGATCAGCTCCCCATGAAAGATGAGCAAGGGTTTTAAGAAGGTTCAGCCGGCTGTGACAAGTTGCCTTCAGAGAGGTAATGTGAGGTTTCCAGGATAACCTACGGTCAAAGAGGAGGCCCAGAAACCTGACTGTATCACGTTCAGGGATACGGGAGCCATAGAGGTACAAAAGATGATCGGAGATGACAGAGCGTCTAGTGAAAGTAATTTGGTGAGTTTTGGTTCTGGAGAGAAACTGAAATGAAGTGGCAGTCAGTGCCTGCACAGGCAATAGCGAAGTCATCAACATAAAGTGATGACCAAATATTTGATGGAAGACTAGAGGCCAAATCATTTATAGCAAGGAGAAAAAATGTTGTGCTCAGAACACATCCCTGGGGGACACCTTCAGCTTCGATAAAGTCCAGGGAGAGCACATCATTAACCCGAACACGGAAATGCCTGTCAGTTAAAAAGTTCTTAAGGAAGGATGGTAGATTGCCTCGAAGGCCTAAGGAGTGGGCTTGGGCCAAAATATTATACCTACAAGTTGTGTCATATGCCTTCCCAATGTCAAAAAATATGGCAATAACTGAGTGGTTATTCGCAAAGGCATTACGAACATACGTATCCAGGCGTAGTAAGGGGTCTATGGTAGAACGTCCCTTACGAAAGCCATATTGACGAGTGGAGAGACTGTTGTGTGTCTCTAAATACCACACTAAACGTCTATTTACCAGGCATTCCATCACTTTGCAAACTGCACTGGTAAGAGCAATTGGACGATAGTGGGAGGCTTCATGTCCCGTAGTGCCTGGTTTGCAGAAAGGTAGAACAATGGCAGATTTCCACAGCTGTGGAAGTACTCCTTGTGACCAAATAAGATTGAAAAGGCGTAATAGGACTGCAAGGGCTGACTGATGTAAATGTTGTAGCATACGAATATGAATGTCGTCGGGCCCAGCTGCCGATGAACGGCAAGCTGAGAGTGTTGCCTCCAGTTCTTGAAGTGTAAAAGGCACATTATACTGTTCTTCTCTGAGAAGAAAAGTCCAAGGGTGCTAACTCTCTGGCAGACTTTGAGGAAAGAAACGAGGGGCATAGATGGAGCCCCTGAGAAATACGGACCAGATGATTGCCAATTTCATTGGCAACATCTAGTGGGTTTGCTATATCAACACCGGCAACCTGCAGAACAGGAGCCAGGCCAGGAGAATATTTACCACTCAGTTTTCGTACTTTTTTCCAGACTGCACTCACAGAGGAAGCAGAGGTGATGGTGGAGACAATCTCGCCAGCAAGTGCGTTTAGCGTCACGGATGACACGGCGAGCGATCACACGCTTCTGCTTAAAATCAAGAAGTCTCTCCATGGTTCTATTGTATCGGTACCTGCCCCATGCAGCGCGTTTCAAACGTACTGCACGAGCACAAGCAGGAGACCACCAAGGCACGCATTTCTGAGACTGCCTGCCCGAAGTTTGGGGTATAGAATTAGAAGCTGCGGTTAAAATGGAGGACGAGAAGAGTTGTAAAAGCTCATCAATGGAGGACGAAGAAGGAACCTCACTAAAAACAGTTAGTTGTGAGTAAAGGTTCCAATTTGCCTAATCAAATTGCCAGCGTGGGATACGAAGAGGTGGTGAATATGAAGGGGAAGTAAGAATGATTGGGAAATGATCGCTGTCATGTAAATCCGGGAGAACAGACCAGGTGAAGTCTAATGCGGCGGAGGAAGAGCAGACTGAGAGATCGATGCAAGAGAGAGTTTGAGTCCGAGGATCAAAATGGGTGTGAGTACCTGTATTTAAAACATGGAGGGGGTGGGTAGCAAGAAAAGCCTCTAACTGAATGCCACGGGAATCACAGTGAGACCCCCTCAGAGGAAGTGATGGGCATTAAAATCGTCAAGTAACAGAAGCGGTGGCGGTAATGACGAAACAAGAAAGGCAATATCCGGAATGGATAATGCCCGAGAAGAAGAGAGATATAAAGAACAGAGCATATACCACTTATGCATGTGGATACGGGTTGCTGTGTAATGCAGTGAAGTACGAACAAATAGCTGATGGTATGGAATATCAGTGCGTAGAAGAAGGGCACTTTCATTAAAGGTCCCATCAGGAAAAGGATCTGAAAAATACAATAAATTTAGCCTGAGATGGGATAGATAACAGCAGAGTGTAATTTTGGTTCCTGTAAGCAAACACCAACAGGGGAAAACTGGGAGAGTAACATCTGAAGCTCACCCCGATTACCCCTGAGGCCGTGTATATTCCATTGTAATAGGCCATGATTGGCAATGATAAAAGATACCTGAAATCCGCAGGTAAGGGTTCCTATGGACTAGAGGGGTTAGAAAAGTTCACATGCGGAGGCAGCGGAAAATGTTCAAGCAGCGATGGAACGATGTGCTGTGAAGAAAGGAGTTGCGCAGATGGAGGAGAGGAGAGAGAAGGAACAGAGGGTGGATCAGTGTCCATTGATGGTTTGGTCTCTGCAATATATTCAGAGATTGCTTCAAGTGTTTCGGAATTCAGAGACGTCGTATGGGAGACGATATTGGAGATGGTAGGGGAGGATGAGTGAAGATTGGAAATGTAATGGACTGCACCAAGGTAGGGGGGGGGGTGAAATTGTGGAGGGAACTGGAGAAGAAGCGTGCAAGGGGACAGAAGAGGCAGAAACCTGGGAAGTGGCAGAAGAGGAAGAAACTTGGGAGGAAGGTACAGTACGAGGAGGAGGGTGAACCTCTACACTTGTAACAGAGCCAGTGATAGGGGAAGAACCAGGTACAGAGACAGGGAAGGTAAAGTGAGGAGGTGTAAGAAGATAAGGAGGGGTTAAAGGACTTTTTTTGACTTCTGAGAAGTAGAGGGACGATTGGGAGGAGGTGTCGTACGAGATCTCGTCGATACTGAGGCTTGTGAGGGAGAACACGAAGAAGCGAGAACAGACTGAGGCGCTGAAGTAGGGACATCTGAGCCTAGGACAGCAAAAGAATTAGATACAGGAGTGACTATGAGAGAGGTAACCACAGAGGAGGCTGCAGAAGGTGGGACCCCAGAAGTGGGGGGACGTTTTGAAACACGAGAATAAGAAACACAAGGTAGTCTTCCTTGGAGGCGGAGATGAGAAATTGCTATGGCATAAGGGAGACCTTCTGCCTCTTTGAGGTAACGGATTTTCCGCTCATTTAAGTAGACTTGGCAATGGTGAGAGTACGAAGGGTGAGCCTCATGACAATTAAGGCAAGAGGGAGGTCGATTGCAAGATGTATTAAAATGGTCGTCGGCACCACAGACTGGGCATTCGGCTACAGATTTGCAATATTTCGCTGGATGGCCAAATCACCAGCAATTTCTACACTGTTGCAGTGTAGGGATCACCTTTCGAACTTGTAACCGATGTCCTGCTACATAAACTGAGGATGGGAGTTCATGGCTGTCAAAAGTTAAACGAGCCACATTGCTAGGGTATCGTCTCCGCCCGTGGGCAGGAAGAACATAAGTGTCTACCTTGAGGATTGGGAGATCTTGGAGTTCCAGCTGTTCAAGAATGTCATTGCCACTTGTCTGGAAATTTTGTTGAACTATGGTATGGGGCAGAATGACGGTACCCCTACAAGAATTGGTGGAATGATGCTTTTCAATAGTGGCAGGAACAGTATCGATATGGGAAAGAAGAGAAAGATCATGAGCTTGGGTAGCATTCTGTACAGTGATGGTGCATGTACCACTCTTAAGAGCATGAAAAGAAATATCTTTACCAACATGGCGTAGGAGTGCCTTGCCGATACTGTGGTCAGAAAGATAGGCAGTAGAGGAAGTCGGTCGTAAAGTGAAGAATTTAGTCCATTGTGCGTTCTGAAACTGAGCGTGGAAAGGGAGTGCAGGACGTGTCGATCTCTTCTGAGAAGAACGAGAAGGTGGAGAAGTATCATCAGCAGGTAATTGTTGTTGGTGTTTAGGCGTGGGACCAGAGTTGGTCCGACGTGGAACGGGCCGGTGATTCGAAAATTGCCGCACCATTGAGGGAGAGGCCGGAAGCATAGTCAAAGGAGAGCGGAGGTCAGATAAATCGAAGGAGTCAGTCGAGACCTCAGTACCTGAAGCGGGTGAGGAAACAGCACCGGCAAGAGGTACAGAGGCATGAGGAGTGTCCGAAGAGTGGTCCAAAGACAAGAAGGGGTCAGAAAGGGGTGCGGTATCAAGAAGGGGCCCGGGGGTAGCAGGTTCATGGACTAGGGTTGCCATGGTTAGGTTACTTCTTTCTTTTTATTTTTAAGAAAAAAAAAAGAATAAAAGAAGGGGGGACCGGGGAGGGATAGTTCCTTGGAGGAATGAAAGGGCCAGAAATCTTCCTCCGTGCCCAAGAGGACCTCAGCACCACAAGTAGTGCAGATGCAGCATGCAACCCATGCCATACCCTACCCATCATGCCAGTAAACCAGCAATCCGGGATAGCAACCTCACATCCACCGAGCTACCTCAGTGGACAAAAGAGAGGGCGGCCGGATATCCGCCACAAAGCATACCTCCATCGGCCACCACCCCAGGAATCCGAAAGGTGGCTTCCAGAGATACACCCGTCGCCCGAGAGACACCCAAAGCCACCCTCTGGGATACCGGAGAGGGATCGGGACATTCCCAGGCAATCTAGATTCCACGGCAAACTACGCCACCGCCAAGAACCTCAACGGAATGGGATATACCCCGGTACCCTTTCCCCTACCTAGGAACTAGCGTGCCTGTGGGATAAAAAACCCAAAGGCCAAAAAGGAAGGGCAAAAGAGAGGGGTGAGGAGGAGGAGGAGGAAAGGAAAAAGGGGAGGATGGGATAGGGAAGGGGGGATTGGGGGGTCATTAGGTTCGGTCTGAGGAAGGAGACCGACAGGTCTATTTCCTCAGACCAAGAGCCTCTTCACCACAACAAGGAGCCCCCCTTGAAGAGGTGTCCACTGGTAAACAGTGCTTATTATATCTTATATCTTTTGTCTAGCGAGGTGACTTTCATGCTTATTTTAATGTTATATACACATGATGATGCAAGACTGTGGAGAGAATTGTTTTTGTGTGTGTGTCTCCGACAAGGATAAGAAACAGTAAAGGTGCCAGGACAGAGCCTTTTACCTCGCTGATGCTGGCTAGTGCTCTTTTACTGCTATTCTTTGCGTTCTTTGTGTTAGAAACTTGAAAATCCTAGTTATGCCTTAGACCTTCATTTTGTGCACAATCATTCCATGATCGCACTTGTCAAACGCATATGCAAAATTTGTGTATACCACATCTGTGTTTTGATTTTCTTCCAACGTCTTCATAATTCTGCCATAATGGTTTATCAGCTGTTAAAAAAAATGATCAAGTTCATGATGAGTGTCGCCTTTCCTAGCAGACACCTCCCTGGGTGCCATCTTTCCATGAAGATAGTTGATGCGTGTCATCTTTCCTAGCAGACACCTCCCTGAGTGCCATCTTTCCATGATGACAGTTGATGCGTGTCATCTTCCCTAGCAGACACCTCCCTGGGTGCCATCTTTCCATGAAGACAGTTGATGCGTGTCATCTTTCCTAGCAGACACCTCCCTGAGTGCCATCTTTCCATGATGACAGCTGATGCGTGTCATCTTTCCTAGCAGACACCTCCCTGAGTGTCATCTTTCCATGAAGACAGTTGATGCGTGTCATCTTTCCTAGCAGACACCTCCCTGAGTGCCATCTTTCCATGATGACAGTTGATGCGTGTCATCTTTCCTAGCAGACACCTATTGTTGTGTGTCACCTCTCCTAGTAAACACCTGATGTTCAATAAACAACGAAAGTGGTGAAAATTTGAAGCCTGCCAGAGGAGTTATTCATCAGATAAAGCAAGAATTCTAACAATTCCAAGTTCTTTTCATTAAAAACCAAGCCATACCACTGGTGATCTTTGAACCCGCGGTCAGAGTCTCAAAACTCCAGACCGTCACGTTAGCCACAGGTCCAGTGGCTAACGCGACAGTCTGGAGTTTAGAGGCTCACTGACCGCGGGTTCAAACCCCACCCGTGGTATGGTTTGTTTGAAATCGTGTCATTGCGATTTCGTGAGTCTTTTCATTACTATTTTACTTCATCAACAAATTTACATTAATGGCAATATAAACACAAATGCAGTATAATGTGATCCTTTATTGACTACGTTTCGCCCACACAGTGGGCTTTTTCAAGTCACAAACAAGTCTGTTTGTGACTTGAAAAAGCCCACTGTGTGGGCGAAACGTAGTCAATAAAGGATCACATTATACTGCATTTGTGTTTATATTGCCATTGTGTCGGTATTTTATACCATTTATTTCCAAATTTACATTAATGTTGGTAAAATTACTGACAAGTGATGCGTCATTATTGTGGCAACGTTTCGCTCTCCATAACTTTGTCAAATCAGTACAAACAATACATGGATGCAGAGGGTATAAAGAGGGTTTAGAGTGAGGTGTAAGGCACAACGTAATGGGTGTAGGAAAAGTATTAGTTGTAATTCTAGTGGTAGTATTAGTAATACCTGTGGCAGTAATAGTCTACTTGCTTGGGTAGTATTAAAATTGGTTGGGCAAATACTTTTGTTAGTGGGTTGGATTTGAGGTCTGTTTCAGTGTTCTTCCCCTTTCATGTTCTATGTTTTCAGGAGGATTCTTGCTAGTATATCGGAGATGATGAAGCTGCCTTTATTTTGGTTGTATTAGAAAATAGTGATTAATGATGATTCAAGGCATTTACATCTACTGAAATTAAGTTCTTTAATCACTAGTCGGGCGTCGTTGAATTTCATAAGATGATTGGTAAAATTCCGGTGTTGTACGCAGCCGTTAAGTTATCGTTCCTACATGGGTTGATGTGTTCACTGAGGCATGTTTCGAGGTTCCTAGCTGTTTCACCAACAATTATCTTGTCACAACTTCCACAAGGTATACTGTAAACCCCAGCATTGACTGGTTCTTGGTGCTTCGATTTTGTCGTGGTTAGATCCCTTATAGAAGTGCTGCCCTCAAGGGAGATTCCTTGATGATGGTGAGGGGCTCTTGATCTAGGAAATTGGATCTGTGCTCCGGTTCCCTGTGTTGAGTCTGAATACCTTCCATCCCCCTCCCCCCACATGCGCTGCATAATCCTACAGGTTTAGCGCTCCCCATGATTATAATAATAATAATATAGAAGTGCTGGATGCGATGTAAACTCTAGTATTAGTTTGTGTGAGCACTTTAAGAACGTTGAGTGCAACCTGTCTGTTGGGAAGAATTATAAATTTGTTGGGAGTGATGTTGGTGCGTGGAGAATTAATGATATGAAGAGCTCTTTTCCTGCAGTCTTTGATGAAAAAGAAAGGGAAATGTAGATCATTGAAGGTTTGGTGAATGTATGTACAATCCTCGTCAAGAAACTCAGGACTACAAATTCGGTATGCTCTTAGGAAAAACCCGATGACGTTGATGCCTCATTTGGTCATAGAATCTTCACTGGAATAGAAGTGTGTGTGATTATTTTTGTTTGTAGGCTTACGGTAAATTTGAAATCTTAGTGTTATCTACTTCATGAATGAGGACGTGCAGAAAAAGTAGCTAGTCACTGGACTCTTCTTCAAGTGTAAAATGGACAGCAGAATCAACTGCGTTGAGCCTTGCCTGAAGAATCTGCACGTCAAAACGTTTGGGAGTTATTATGAGGACGTGGTCCACATAACGTAGCCAAGTGATGCTGATGGGGATGATGTTGGCGAAGCATTCTTCTTCCAGGTGTTAGCTAAGACAGCGGTGATGGAAGACTCCATTACTATACCAAAGGTTTGCATTACGAACACAGGTATAGTATGGCCTGCGACCTGGTCGTAATGGGATGCAAGGTGGAGCAAACAAAACTCAGCAATAGTATATGACCCATACTTCCTTCACCAGAATTAATTTCCCAAATATATTCAAGTATATACACTCATGTACACTAAATACAGAGGATATATAGTAACTACCACACACTGATCAAAGATGGCGAAAGCAGAAGCCAGAGAGTGCACTGTAATTAACCAGTATCTCAGGCAAGTCTGTCAAATCAACTTAGGCGGGCTTGTCTGTAATTGGCCAATGATTTAACGACGAGTTCCCTGCTGATCTTTAAACCCTTAGCACTCGGTATACTGGTTGGGAGGCAGCCTATATGGGAGTGTGACATACTGAATAACATGTAACATGCTCTTTGCATGCCACACCCCCAAACCAAAAGTGCTCTAATAGCCGGGACTTGGTTTCTGTCTCCATGGATAGTGTGCCGCCATGGCATTGAACAATAATGGAACCGCTTTTCCTCTCGACTATCCAACTCATTAGACAGGGTTCAACTTCAATGAAATTTCCAGTCAGACTCTACCCTAGAGCTTAGAGAACACCTATCATCTTTGGACTGGGGTAACGAAGAGAGCTGTGAATATGAAAGCTTTCTAAATACTCTACATGCTGCCCAAAGAACTTTTATACCCTATAAAGAAATTAAATCTGATGAATGGCTTTGAAAACCGACAAGTTGAAGAATTGAGATACTTATGCAACATATGGGAATCTTTATTGAAGAAACGTTTCGCCACACAGTGGCTTCATCAGTCCAGTACAAAATATAAACGAGTAAGGAGAGGAGGAGTTTGAGGTAATCAGTCCCTCAACCTGGGATCGATATGTTCAGTCCATCAGTCTTGTAGGAAGTACAGCATAGGGCCAGAGAGATGGCTTATATACTGCAGTCAGGAGAGTCGAAGCAGGAGGAGGCGGGATCATAGTGGGACCTTCCACTAATGTAAGTTGCAAAAGTGTCTCAGTTCTTCAACTTGTCGGTTTTCAAAACCATTCATCACATCTGTCAGACACTGCAACATCATGGGATCTTAGTACAAAGACTTCTTCAACGCTTGTCCAACCTTTGGACGACGACCTACTTACACTAGCGGAAGGTCCCATTGTGATCCCGCCACCTCCTGCTTCGACTCACTTGACTACAGTATATAAACCACCTCTCTGGCCCTATGCTGCACTTCGTACAAGAGTGATGGACTGAACACATCGATTCCAGGCTGATGGACTGATTACCTCAAACTTCTCCTCTCCTTACCCATTTCTACTTTGTATTGGACTGATGAAGCCACTGTGTGGCGAAACGTTTCTTCAATAAAGATTCCCATATATTGCACAAGTGTCTCAATTCTTCAGAAATTAGATCGAATAGAAATGACCTGAGATGGATGAATAATAGGCTGAGGTAATCCCTCAGCCTTGAGTCAGGTCGTGCCCAAGGGTTAGGCAAACCAAGAATTCCCAAGTATTAAGATCCCAAGAAGTTGCAGTGTCTGACAGGATTGTAGATGAATGGTTCAAAGAACCGACAAAATGAGGTAATCAGTCCCTCAAGGCTGATGGACTGATCACCTCATTCTCCTCCTGTTCTTCAAGTTTATCCTTTGTATGGACTGATGAAGCTACTGTGTGGCGAAACGTTTCCTCAATAAAGATACCCAAAAGTTGCACATGTGTCTAATTTAACATGTCGGTTCTTTGAACCATTCATCTACAATCCTGTCAGACACTGCAACTTCTTGGAATCTTAATACTTGGGAATTCTTCGCTTGCCTAACCCTTGGGCACGACCTACTTCAACATTGGACAAATGTGACACCACCTATGACTGCTGCACCTCTCCTGCCATACGGTTTATAAGCTGCTTCTCCGCTCCTATGCCGTATTCTATTCAAGATTGATGGACTGACCTCATCGACTCAAGGCTGAGGGACTGATTACCTCATTCTCCTCCTGTTCTTCAAGTTTATCCTTTGTATGGACTGATGAAGCCACTGTGTAGCGAAACGTTTCCTCAATAAAGATACCCAAGAGTTGCACGTTTCTAATTTAACAACAGTGTGTGCATAAATGGGGCAAAATCTGATTGGGGGTCTGTAACAAGTGGCGTTCCATAGGTGTCAGTTTTAGGCCCATTGTTGTTTAAAATGTGTATGAATGATCTTTACTAGGTAGATGGAGAGAATATTTTGAGGAACTTTTAAATGTCGACGAAGAAAGGGAAGCGGTAATTTCATGCACTGGCCAGGGAGGTATAGGAGTGAAGAAGAACAGGATGCGAGTGTGGGGAAGGTGCGTGAGTCATTACGTAGAATGAAAGGGGGATCATGACAGAAATGTTAATAGCAGGTGAGGGGATATAGTGCTGGAGTGGTTGGTATTTTTGTTTAATAAATGTATGAAAGAGGGGAAGGTACCTAGGGATTGGCAGAGAGCATGCATAATCCCTTTATATAAAGGGAAGGGGGACAAGAGAGATTGTAAAAGTTATAGAGGAATAAGTGTACGGTAGGGTTATAATTGAAAGAATTAGAGGTAAGACACTGTAGGATTGCGGATGAGCAAGGAGGTTTCAGAGTGGGTAGGGGATGTGTAGATCAAGTGTTTACATTGAGGCATATATGTGAACAGTATTTAGATAAAGGTATGGAAGTTTTTATTGTATTTATGGATTTAGAAAAGGCATATGATAGAGTGGATAGGGAGCAATGTGGCAGATGTTGCAAGTATATGGAATAGGTGGTAAGTTACTAAGTGCTGTAAAGAGTTCTTATGAGGATAGTGAGGCTCGGGTTAGGGTGTGTAGAAGATAGGGAGACTACTTCCCAGTAAAAGTAGGTCTTAGACAGGGATGTGTAATGTCACCATGGTTGTTTAATATATTTATAGATGGGGTTGTAAAAGAAGTAAATGCTAGGGTGTTTGGGAGAGGGGTGGGATTAAATTATGGGGAAATCAAATACAAAATGGGAATTGACACAGTTGCTTTTTGCTGATGATATTGTGCTCATGGGAGATTCTAAAGAAAAATTGCAAAGGTTAGTGGATGAGTTTGGGAGTGTGTGTAAAAGTAGAAAGTTGAAAGTGAACATAGAAAAGAGTAAGGTGATGAGGGTATCAAATGCTTTAGATAAAGAAAAATTGGATATCAAATTGGGGAGGAGGAGTATGGAAAAAGTGAATGTTTTCAGATACTTGGGAGTCGACCTGTCAGCGGCTGGATTTATGAAGGATGAGGTTAATCATAGAATTGATGAGGGAAAAAAGGTGAGTGGTGCGTTGAGGTATATGTGGAGACAAAAAACGTTATCTATGGAGGCAAAGAAGGGAATGTATGAAAGTATAGTAGTACCAACACTTTTATATGGGTGTGAAGCTTGGGTTGTGAATGCAGCAGCGAGGAGGCTTTTGGAGGCAGTGATGTCCTGTCTAAAGGCAACGTGTGGTGTAAATATTATGCAGAAAATTCGGAGTTTGGAAATTAGGAGAAGGTGTGGAGTTAATAAAAGTATTAGTCAGAGGGCTGAAGAGAGGTTGTTGAGGTGGTTTGGTCATTTAGAGAGAAAGGATCAAAATAGAATGAGATGGAGAGCGTATAAATCTGTAGGGGAAGGAAAGTGGGGTAGGGGTCGTCCACGAAAAGGTTGGAGGGAGAGGGTAAAGGAGGTTTTGTGGGCGAGGGGCTTGGACTTTCAGCGAGTGTGAGCAGGGTAATATTTAGTGAAGGAATTCAGTGAAACCGGTTATTTTTATATAGCCGGACTTGAGTCCTGGAAATGGGAGGTACAATGCCTTCACTCTGGAGGAGGGGTTCGGGATATTAGCAGTTTGAAGGGATATGTTGTGTATCTTCATAGGTATATGCTTCTAAGCTGTTGTGTTCTGAGCACCTCTGCAAAAACAGTGATTATGTGTGAGTGAGGTGAAAGTGTTGAATGATGAAAGTATTTTCTTTTTGGGGATTGTGAGGGAAAAGTTCAATAGATAGGAATAGCGAGGGAATATATAGTAACAATAGTTTCATTGCCGGCTACTTGTTAAGGTAGGGTAAGTCAAGCTCCCGCTATTCCCGCCTTTTTTCCTCCACCCCTAAAGTGATAGTTTGTTTGCCGGCTACTTGTTAACGTAGGGTCAGTCTAGCTCCCACTATCCCTTCCCCTCCCTCTTCCCCCCCCCCGAAAGGTGACGTGTGGGGCTCTGGTCAAACAGTAAATCACTCGACTCACAGCTCCCAACACTACTGTAAGTACATGCCTGCCTTGTATTCTAGTGGATTTATTGGTTGAAAGCTTCACTTTTGACCAATAATAAACTTAGTCTTTTCAGCCTTGCTCTAAGCTGACTGTTGTAATAATCACCACGTCTTTTAGGTATTGTACTTATCATAGAGAATGATTATTTAAGCAGTGGGTAACCTGTATCTTTTCAGCTTGGATGACAGAGAGGGTCACCTGTCAATCAACGAGAAAAACTGAAGGAGACGGACTAACGTCCTGGAGACGTCCCATATTGGATTTATTTACCAGAGCACTTGTATGAAGAATCAGGACATAACCCCTCATCATTACAGCGGTCAAGAACCTGATCTCCTGTCATCGGGAAAGATTGCTTACGGCCACTAGAACGAGCCAGTGGATTGTCACCAACAACTGCGACACCCCCCCCCCCCACATCATCAGCAACGGCTTCTATTGCAACAACACGCTGTGTCACCAACACCAGACACCCAAGTTTTTAGCGTTGAATTCAGATATCATTTATATTTTTAATTTTTCATTTTCTTTCATGTAGTATCAGTATTTCATATTTAAGTGTTTTATATTTCATATTTCCTAAATAATGAAGTGTTTATATTTGTCAGTTTTTGTTTTTCTATTCATTAATTTTCCTGAGGAGGAGCCAGCCTGAGTAATACTGACTGAAGTTGTTACAGGGATGAGTAAGCCTTCACAGGGATTTTATTTCTTTTTTGGGTAACTCTGCCTCGGTGGAAGACGGTCGACTTGTTGAAAAAAATGACCAAATTCGCTGATGATCCGAAGATAGGTATGATAAATGATTCAGATGTAGGTGTCACGGAACTTCAGGAGGATTTAGACAAACTTAATTCGTGGTCAGAAAAGTAGCAGATGCAGTTCAATATAAATAAATGCAAAGTTCTGAAGATCGGAAATGTTCATAACCATAGCACTTAACTAAATTATGTAGAACTTAGCCATACAGAATGCAAAAAGAATTTGGGGGTTATGTCCTCTGATCCAAGATTCCATAATGTGCAGTTAAGACACTTGTGCAGCATCTGGTTATCTTTATTGTAAACGTTTCGCCATCCAGTGGCTTTATCAATACAAATTCTTGGACATAATTAGAAAACAGAAGAACTATATACAAAAGATGAGGTAATCAGTCCCTCAGCCTTGGAGGTGGTGTTTACAACACCGTGGTTGTAGACACCACCTCCAAGGCTGAGGGACTGATTACCTCATCTTTTATATATAGTTCTTCTGTTTTCTAATTATGTCCAAGAATTTGTATTGATAAAGCCACTGGATGGCGAAACGTTTACATTAAAGATAACCAGATGTTGCACAAGTCTTAACTTTCATCTTGTCGGTATTGTATACCTGTCTTGCACAACATAATGTGCAGTGTCTGACAGGTTGTACATGAATATTATACAATACCGACAAGATGAAAATTAGACACCTGTGCAACATCTGGGTGTCTTTATTGTAGACGTTTCACTATTATATGGCTTTATGAAAAGAAATTCAAGGACATAAACAGAAGATAGTAGAACTATATACGTACACTGAAACATTATGGAATCTTGGTTTAAAGGACATTTACATAAACCCCTGGCTGTCTTCAAGAAGGCACTGGACAGGCTTCTAAAGTCAGTACCTGACCAGCCGGGCTGTGGTTCGTACGTCAGTTTGCGTGCGCCCAGCAGTAACAGCCTAGTTGATCAGACCCTGATCCACCACGAGGCTTGGTCTGAGACCGAACCGCAGGGGCGTTGACCCCCGAAACCTTCTCCAGGTACACTCCAGGTAACTTTCTTCTACTTCTAACTCGTCTCACGGATATGACCTACTTACACTGGGAATCCCAATATCGTCGTCTGCTACACGTTGCTTACCACCAGTATATAACCGCCAGCCTTCTTGCCTGTGCTCCGGAATCTTCACGACTATGGTGCTCTTCACCAACTCCAAGGCTGAATTACTGATTACCTCATCTGTTGTATATAGTTCTACTGTCTTCCAATTATGTCCTTTAATTCGTACTGATGAAGCAACTGGATGGCGAATGTCTGCAATAAAGATACCCGGATGTTGCACATGTGTCTAATTTACCCGCACTTGCAACTAATCTCAACGACTATTAGTGTAATATAAATTTAGAAACCGTTCCTTTTCTTTTCTCTTCCTGCTCATTTCTGTTCTTCCACTATCCCTGTTACTGTCCTTATCACCTAGTGCCATTGGTTTTCCAATATTCGCCAATAACTATCTCGTTCTGCCTATAACTAGTTACCCTACAACTCGCACTATCGCTACACCGAGAATTCATTGCTTTCGCAATAAAACCCATACCCTAGACTATTCCTAGTTTAAAGCCCTAACAGCTCCCTCCACTGCATTTGCCAGGGCCCCCACCCTAAACCTAGACAAGTGAACCCCCATCCCTGGCATACATGTCATTTCTGCCGTAGAAGAGGTCCCAGTTGTTTGTGAATGTTACTGAATTTTCCTTACAATCTCTATCCAGTAAGCAATTGACACCATTGAAGTTAAAACGCTGTGTAGTTTTAAAAATAGGTTATACAAATGCACGAGTGGGTGTGAGTTGGACCAGACTGGCTTAAGCCAGTAGCTTAGCCAGAAGGTGACTTGGACCTGCTTAGCATGTACCAGTAAGCCTGCCATGGAAAACGACACTTATGTACAATTCAGGATATTTAATAAGATAAAAGTATAGGCACGAGTAGCTTCTTCAGTCCTAATAGAGAGATAATTAAGAAAACGAGGTTATATAGTGGCAGGAGTCAGGTGGAATGTCGCGTGGGTCGTAGTGGTGGTAGTGGTAGTAATAGTAGTAGTGGTCTTAGAAATTGTGGTGAGACGCTTTGGCTTAGAGAGGGGCCTGTTTACGTCATATTACAAAAGTCTCCAGAATGGGTAATATCTTGTTGATTAGCAATTTGGAGATAGTGTAACTATCGGATTTTTTATGGATAGTGTTACTGACAGCAATTAGGGCAGCTTCTTTAATCACTAGTTTACCCTCACTGAACTTCATAAGGTGCCCAACATCGTCACTATGTTGAACACACTCGTTTTCACGGTCATCACTGCTCAAGCGTTTTTGTGTTCAATGATCCTAATGTCCTGAGATTTGGCTGTTTCTCCCACATATCCTCTGTCACACACCCCACATGGTATAGTGTATATTCCTGCACGTGGGCCAGAGTCACTCTTGGGTTTTGTATTAGCTTCCTAATGGTATTTGACGAACTGGTGGATATTTTAGCTAGTTTTCTGTCCATAATTATTTGAAGCATTAGTTGC
>NC_069403.1:95065020-95119742 GCF_026875155.1 Cherax quadricarinatus
AAGTGTTGAATTAAGATTAATAGTCACATAAATATTATAAGTATAAGTAATTTTATTCACAGAACGTACAAGATCACCTGATGGTAGTACACTGTTGCCCGATAATTACTCCAGATTTTGTGGTAATATTTGTGACATTAATGTAATGCAATGTATTTTACATACTGAATTAACGGGATGTTTGGGTGCAATGTGTGAGGTCGTTGTTAATTCTATTCGAAATTCTTTCCAGTGATTTGTCTAGATAACATAATGACCATATTCTATAGTTCTTTCACTTCCGTGCAATGTGTTAGATTATATCTGACTCTACTAGGCTTGACTGGGTACTGAATTCAGTAGAACCTAAGTGTTAGGTCAGTCAGAATGTGCATGGTGTTTTACACTGCATAAAGCCAGACGTGGTGTGGGAAACTCTGTTACTTTGTCGCTAACAGTTTCATGTCAGTCTGCTTCCATCCACTGTCTTCTGTTGTCAACAGCTTTACGTCTCTCGTTACACTTCTCTGAAGGTGAAAAGACGTGGGGCTTGTTGATTAATTGTTCAGTTCAGCACATAATGACTGTGTTATTAAAATTAGGTGCTTGTTACCTGTGAGGGAAAAGTTCAATAGATAGGAGTAGCGAGGGAGTATATAGTAACAATAGTTTCATTGCCGGCTACTTGTTAAGGTAGGGTAAGTCCAGCTCCTGCTATTTCCCCCCTTTTTTACCCTCCCCGAAAGTGATAGTTTGATTGCTGGCTGCTTGTTAAGGTAGGGTCAGTCTAGCTCCCGCTATCCCTTCCCCTCCCTCCTCACCCCCCCCCCGAAAGGTGACGTGTGGGGCTCCAGTCAAACAGTAATCACTCGACTCACAGCTCCCATCACTACTGTAAGTACATGCCTGCTCATATTCTAGTGGACTTATTGGTTGAAAGCTTCACTTTTGACCAATAATAAACTTAGTCTTTTCAGTCTTGCTCTATATTAAATGCCTTAATAATCACCACGTCTTTTAGGTATTGTACTTATGATGGAGAGTGATTTCTTAAGCAGTGGGTAACTTGTCTCTCTTTCCAGATTGGAATGACAGAATGGGTCACCTGCCAACCAACGAGTAGAATTGAAGGAGATGGACTAACGTCCTGAGACGTCCCATGTTTTATCTACTTACCTGTGCACTTGTATGAAGTTGCACGACGTAACCCCTCATCATTGCAGCGGTAAAGAACCTGCTTTCCTGTCATCTGGATAGATTATTTTACGGCTATAGATTCTGTGAAGAACGAGCCAGTGGGTTGTCACCAACACCTTTGACCCCCCCCCCCAAATCATCAGCAACGGCTACTATTTCAACAACACACAGTGTCACCAACACCTGACACCCAAGTTTTATATATATTAGCGTTGAATTCAGATATCATTTATATTTTTCATTTTCTTTAATATAGGATCAATATTTCATATTTAAGTTTTATATTTTATATTTTCTAAATAATAAAGTGTTTATGTTTGTCAGTTTTTGTTCTTTTTCTATGCAATAATTTTCCTGAGGAGCAGCCAGCCTTAGTAATACTGATTGAAGTTGTTACAGGGTGGAGTAAGCATTCACATTACCTAAGACTGGTATTAAACATTCATTACTTTGAAATCATTGATATATATTTTTCCGTTATGTTCAGATTCATTTCCGCTGATTTATGGCAAAAACAAATGGTCTGTGGGTCGAAACGTGTCCCAAGGGATCAGCAAACAAGAAGTCTCCTGCATGGTTAGCTCTCACAGCTAGGAGGTGGGCTTTATCATCCCCTGAAACACTCCGAAGCATTGTTGAGGCTATATATTAAACTACTGGGCCATTCCAGTGTGACTGCAATCGTTAAGGGGAACAGGTTTGGTTTCATAGCCCGTTAGATTATCCCAGAACGTGGCTCCGTCACCTAACTTTTGATCATGAATTCCAACATTGTCCGTAAGGTGTTCAGATAGAATCGCTGCTACAAGTTCACTGGATGCATCTCATTAGGACAGGAAGGCAGGTAGCATAATCTGTGATGCCTTATGGACACCAGCATATCCTAGTCTGACTGGAAGTGTAGCCTGGTCCCACTGCCTGTCTTCTAGAATAAGGTTGAGTAGTTTCGTAAAAAAATGCCTCTGGATACTGTCGTATTCATGCAGTTTAGGGTTTTCATTTGAGTGTGCACGTCTTAGGAAATATATTACTCTGGGCAGACTCGAACACTTTGTGAGAAGGTACGAGGCATCGTGGGTGTCAAGACTGCCTTTTGTTGTTGCATCCTCCTTAAATCGTCCAGATTCTTTCTGAGAATTGAGTAAATGGTATCAGTTCCCAGAGGTTCTCCAAGCATGGACCTGCCAAATATGGGCCAACAGGCCTGCTGCAGTGTTCCTCCTTTCTTATGTTCTTGTGTTCTAAGACGCTATTTGTGGGGGCAATGACTGATGCACCTGGTAGTCTTCATCTCACTGCGTCGATCACTTTGTGATTGACTGAGATAATTTCATATTTTCTGTCCCCATGTCATCACCTGTTTAAGATCATCTAGAAGGGACTTTTATGTACCCGTCAGTGTGCCATCACAAATGAACCACTGCTCAGCCTGACCGTGATTTCCTTAACCGTTAAACAGAAGTAAAATGGTGCGAGAGGATCCCTTTGCTGGACACCCTCTGATGAAGTGATTGTATGCTCTCCTAACAGGAGCATTGATTCCTTTCTATATCCAGCTGAAACAAAAGGGAAAAGACCAGGGAAATGTTCTTGTACAGCTGCTAATACCACATCTCTTTTCAGGAGATTAAATGCATTCTAGAAATCTAATTTTACCACTTCATTGTGCTCTGGCAGGTTGTTGATATACGCCCTTGTTGTTAGGTAAGACACATATGCAACAGTTAGGTATCTTTATTAAGAAACGTTTCGCCTACACAGTAGGCTTCTTCAGTCAAGTACAGAAAAGTTGATAGAAGCAGAAGATACTTGAAGACGATGTAATCAGTCCATCACCCTTAAAGTTTTGAGGTGGTCAGTCCCTCAGTCTGGAGAAGAGAATTGTTCCATAGTATGAAACAATATGGAGAAGTGACAGGACGGAGCTTTTATAGCGCCAAGAGGTGAGACGTAGGCCACTAGGAGAGGTAAGAACTCAGATGTTGAGAGGTCAGGTCCCTCTCAAATCCAGCCCCTCTCACTAGTGGAAGTTGTCGAAGTTGATTGCAGGTCTGTACCAAGTTACCCTTGTGTTGCAGTGTCTGACAGATTGAACATTAAAATGGTATAAAATACCGACAGGTTGTTAGGTAAGACACATATGCAACAGTTAGGTATCTTTATTAAGAAACGTTTCGCCTACACAGTAGGCTTCTTCAGTCAAGTACAGAAAAGTTGATAGAAGCAGAAGATACTTGTTGCATGAACCGCTGCTTCACTTCTTTGAGAGACCCCAAAACCAAGCTGGTTTGGTTGAAGCATCATGGCTGTCTCTGCGCGAATACTTCGGACAGCAGCTTTGGAAACGAGGCGGCAACTGGTCTAATTCTTCCATTCTTCTTTATAAGGGTAGAAAGTGGTGCATCAAAAATGAAAGGTTTAATTTTGCCAGGAATCAGACCAGCCAAGAAATTTTGGATGAACCTCATGATCTCTGAAAGCAGTGTCTCTGCAATTTCCCCGATAACTGGGTTATTAAACATTACTTTTAAACACTGTGGTCGTATTCCAGTAGCCCCCAGTAGAGCCAGACGGAAGGAAACGACATAATTGCTTTGTAAACGTCTGAGTCTTGCGCAGACAGTTGTTCCACAAGTGAGGCAGAAATGTTAGAACTGTTGGTGCCTCTGGTGTCCCTGGTAGGGAGCTTTTCTCAAAGTTCTTGAGAAGTGTCAGCATCCTTGATACTTCGTTGGTGATTATCTTGATTGCCGTCTCTGTGCTGACCTCTTTAATTTTCTTGCTCGCCTGGAGTCTGATTTTTTCACTATCAGTGGAACGATTGGGTGGTCTGCCTCTCCCATTTTTTGTATTGATGGGGAAGGCGAATGAGGTTGTCAGATCTAAGAAAGTCTCTTAAAGATTTAATGATTGTTGAGGCTAACGACTTGCCACCTCTTTCAGGCACACCTAAAAGAAATTACCAAAAAAGTAGCAAGTTGTGCCATGCCTTGATGGTTAATGGAGCCTTTAGGATAGTGAACTATCGTTTACGTTTTTCAAGGAGTCTGTGAGTTTCCCAGCTGAGTGTGAACCGGCTGGTTGGGGGAATGTGTGTGAGTGTCCTGGTAGCCGTTGCTTTAATTCCTTCTAAGATATTATCTAACGACATGAGGTTTGGTGGAGTGTGTTCAGGTGCTTGAATTGGCTGTGAGTCATGACTTTCCACGGGAGGACATCCTTAATCAGGGCAACTAAAATAAAAAAAAAAAAAAAAAAATCAGGGCAACTACCTTGTTTGCAGAGGAAACAGTATATACTAGTTTGAAGAACCTGCCCCAAGTGACTGCACAAACGCTGGTATATTGAAAACAATTCTTTAACGACGTCTCGAGTTATTATCAAACTAAAAACAAAAAGTTGGAGGAGTAAAAATAAAGAAAAAAATCATGCAAACTCTTAAAGACCCCCTTCTAGATACTCAATTAAACTTTAATTGGTAACCTTAGGAAAGGCTAGATTAAGTTGATTTGATTGTAATATGCATGCTATTACAACCCAGGAGTCCCAAAGGCCTGTCATCCTGGGTGTAAAGGGAGCAAAATAAACAGCAGAAAACTTTTGACTTATATTATCCTTCACCAATTTAGAACAGAAGTATGTACACTATATACACTATGTACAACAATAGGTATTAGTGCACTCCACGGTAAACAAGGCAGAAGAGAAGAAACTAGAGAGCAGACCGTGCTTCAACCAGCTCTAGAATGGGAATGACAAGGGCAGACAGGAGAGTGGTACCCACATAACCTCTGTGATTGCCAAAACCATCTTCTCATTGGCTGGAACCTGGGTACTGGTTGAACGACGGAGCCCCATCGCCAACCGTTAGTCCCCTGGTTCGCTGGTAAATGAGGGTATGTACATGCGCCGAATAAAGGTTACGTACTCTTTGCATGCTACATGCCTAAATTATGTTTGCTTAGGATAAGTTAAATTAGGACAGAGCAGTACAAAAAAATATCTGTAGTTTTGGAGGACATGTCTACAGCTCCTTGTGTATAGATCCTTTTTGTAGGCTCAGGTTTGGAGGGCGCAACTTGTAAGGAGCAAAGGACAGGTTTCCCTTACTAAGCGTTATCACAGACTTCTACAAGAAAGACCATTCTTATCTCACAGACTTCCCCAAGAAAGACCATTCTTATCCTGCACCTTGTAATCACCGTTCATCTACTGTTTACTAATACCACAGCTACTGCAACTACCACCAGAGCTACTGCAACTACCACCACAGCTACTACAACTACCACAACAGCCACTGCAACTACCACAACAGCTACTGCAACTACCACCTAAGCTACTGCAACTACCATCACAGCTACTGCAACTACCACAGCTACTGCAACTACCAAAACAGTTACTGCAACTACCATCACAGCTGGTGCAACTACCACAGCTACTGCAACTACCACCACAGCTACTGCAACTACCACCACAGCTGGTGCAACTACCACCACAGCTACTGCAACTACCACCACAGCTACTGCAACTACCACCACAGCTGCTGCGACTATCACTCCACGGCTACCGCAACTACCACCACAGTTACTGCAACTACAACCAAACCTACTGCAACTACAACCACAGATGCTGCAACTACCACCACAGCTACTGCGACTACCACCACAGCCACTGTAACTACCACCACCATGGCTACTGTAACTACCACCACGGCTACTGCAACTACCACAGCTGCTGCGACTACCACAGCTACTGCAACTACAACCACAGCTACTGCGTCTACCACCACAGCTAATGAAACTACCATCACAGTTACTGCAACTACCACAACAGTTACTGAAACTACAACCACAGCTACTGCGACTACCACCACAGCTACTGCGACTACCACCACAGCTATTGCAAATACCACCACAGCTACTGCGACTACCACCACAGCTACTGCAACCACCACAGCTATTGCAACTACCGCAGCTACTGCAACTACCACACCTACTACGACTACCACCACAGCTACTACAGCCACCACAGCTACTGCAACTACCACCACAGCTACTGCGACTACCAGCACAGCTACTGCAACTACCACCACAGCTACGGCAGCTACCACCACAGCTTCTGCAACTGCCACAACAGCTACTGCGACTGCCGCTATAGCTACTGCAACTACCACCACAGCTACGGCAGCTACCACCACAGCTTCTGCAGCTACCACCACAGCTTCTGCAACTAACCACCAACACACAAGCTACTGCGACTGCCGCTATAGCTACTGCAACCACCACAGTTACTGCAGCTACCAAAACAGCTACTGCAACTACAACCACAGCTGCTGCAACTACCACCACAGCTACTGCGACTGCCACCACAGCTACTGCAACCACCACAGTTACTGCAGCTACCAAAACAGCTACTGCAACTACAACCACAGCTACAACTACCACAGCAACTGCAACTACCACCACAGCTAATGCAACTACCAACAGAGGTACTGCGACTACCACAAGAGCTACTGCGACTACCACCGCAGCTATTGCAACTAACACAGCTACTGCAACTGCCACCACAGCTACTGCAACTACCACAGCTAATGCAACTACCACAATAGCTACTGCGACTACCACCACAGCTACGGCAACCACAACTGCAACCACCACAGCTACTGCGACTACCACAGCTACTGCAACTACCACCAAAGCTACCGAGACTACCACCACAGACACTGCAACTACCAACACAGCTACTGCAACTACAACCACAGCTACTGCAACTACAACCACAGCAACTGCGACTACCACAGCTACTGCGACTATCCCCACAGCTACTGCAACTACCCTCATAGCTACTACAACACTACTGCAACTATCACCACAGCTACTGCGACTACCACCACAGCTACTGCTACCTCATCTATTGCAACTACCACCACAGCTGCTGCGACTACCACATGTACTGCAACTACAACCACAGCTACTTCAACTACAACCACAGCTACTGCGACTACCACCACAGTTACTGCAACTACCACAACAACTACAGCAACTACCACCACAGCTACTGCGACTACCACCACAGCTATTGCAAATACCACCACAGCTACTGCAACTACCACCACAGCTACTGCGACTACCAGAGCTACTGCAACTACCACCTCAGCTACAGCAACCACCACAGCTACTGCGACTTCCTCCACAGCTACTGCGACTACCACCACAGCTACTGCAGCTACCATCACAGTTACTGCAACTACCACCACAGCTATTGCAACTACCACCACAGGTACTGCGACTACAACCACAGCTGCTGCAACTACCGCCACAGCTACTGCAACTACCACAACTACTGCGACTGCCTCCACAGCTACTGCGACTACCACCACAGCTGCTGCAACTACCACCACAGCTACTGCAGCTGCCATCACAGTTACTGCAACCACCACAGCTACTGCAACTACCACCACAGCTACTGCGACTACAACCACAGCTGCTGCAACTACCGTTATAGCTACTGCAACCACCACAGTTACTGCAGCTACCACCACACATACTGCAACTGCAACCACAGCTGCTGCAACTACCGCCACAGCTACTGCAACTACCACAACTACTGCGACTGCCACGACAGCTACTGCAACCCCCACAGATACTGGAGCTACCATAACTACTGCAGCTACCACCACAGCTACTGCAACTACCACCGCAGCTACTGCGACTGTCACCAGAGCTATTGCAACTACCACCACAGCTGCGACTACCACCACAGCTACTGCAACTACCACCACAGCTTCTGCGACTACCACCGCAGCTATTGCAACTACCACAGCTACTGCAACTGCCACCACAGCTACTGCAACTACCACAGCTAATGCACCTACCATCACAGCTACTGCGGCTACCACCATAGCTATGGCAACCACAACTGCAACCACCACAGCTACTGCGACTACCACAGCTACTGAAACTATCACAAAAGTTACTGCAACTACCACCAGAGTTACTGAAACTACCAAAGCTACTGCATCTACCACCACAGCTACTGCAACTACCACCACAGCAACTGCGACTACCACCAAAGCTACTGCAATTACCACCACAGTTAATGCAACCACAGCTGCTACAACTGTCACCACAGTTACTGCAACTACCACCACAGGTACTGCAACTACCACCGCAGCTACTGCGACTACCACTGCAGCTACTGCAATTACCAAAGCTACTGCAACTACCACCACAGCTGTTGCAACCACCACAGCTACTGCAACTACCACCACAGCTAATGCAACTACCACCACAGTTACTGCAACTACCACAACAGCTACTGTGTCAGCATAGTTGCTGATCCCTGTATTCCCTGTATTATATATTATATAGCATTGCATATTAGTATCATCCATGTGCGTTAGATACGAGATCCCTTGTAGGCCTGTGGCTTTGTGTGACGTCACGGGATGCACATGTGTAGGCTCATACCTCTGCCCCGCTCTCACTTGGCGGCAGACCATTCAGCAGACAGGCAAGGCAGCGGGCTCCATCCCTCACCATCTCAGTCGGACAATATAAGTTACCATCCAACAAGTGTGTCTACCTTCAACCTATGATATCTCCATTTAAGAACCCTTACGATAAATGGTGGCATCGGAGGGCCTGTAATTCTGACGATTACAGCGATTTCTGGAGATAAATTTTCGACCAGCAAGACGGCCATTTCGTGTCACCAGTAGGCCTATCGTGGTTAACGCCAGCCAGCTACCTCAAGTCAGCTACTCGCGCAAGCTCCTACCAGCTTCTACATTATTCACTGGTCCGTCTCCTTGTATTAGTGTTTATCTGCTTATTTGCATCACTCCCCAGGGGTTGACCCGAGTTTGCAAAATAAGCCAGTTTCCAGTCTGCGGTGGGGGAGTCAGAACAACGGAGTCCTAGTCCAGCCTAGCCTACCCCATCCAATTCCTTTGCCTGCCAAGCCAGCTTCCACCCCTGCTGTGCTCATCGTGTGAAGTTATCAAGCCATTCTGTGTGAAGGGTTATGATAAGCCAGCTAGTAACTAACCCAGGTGTCTTACCCCAGTACTCGAGCAAGCCACGTGAGTAGTCTTCATCGCTTGTGATTCAAGCTCCAAGCATTCTGAGTGCTCTTTTTCATCCTTGTGGTGTTGTAGTATTTCGTGGTTTTATTTTAAGCCAGCCGGCTTAGAATTATCTTCGCGGCAGTGTGGATGTTCTCAGTGAGGCTTACGACGTTCAACCCATAAGCCCAGCCACTCACGATCACGTGTGTCTCACCATTGCCGGTCTCAGCCCTGTTAACCCACAAACCCAACTACAGTCAGCCATTACCCACTCACCTACTTCTTCAGTGTTTTGGTGCACTGCTATGGGTTGTAGCACCATATTTTAAGGACCACATAGGGGGTAAAGAGCTAGAGTGTGTTCGCACCACCTTTATAAAGCCTCCTGTGTGTGTCATTCTTCGATGTAAGCGCAATTCTACGATCACCTGTGCAGAGGACAGCAGCAAGACGACATAAACATTCCCCTACTCTCCACTATCATCAGCCTCATTTTTCACCAAGTTGTTACAGCGATAATTTTTTTTTTAGAGACATTTGAGAGTGTTGAGACATTTCTTTTGTGTTTCCAGTGATTATTTTTCTTAGTGACATTCAGTGACTCTCGATCAGACTCAGTGTTTATCATGTACTGATTGCATTAATTTCTTTTAATCTCCTTAATTCAGTGTTAATTTTCGTGCATTATCTTATGTCTGTTGTGTTGTGTATCTTTTTATACACTTGAAGTAAGTACTTAGTGTTTTTCCTTTGTTGTGTGTGCAACATATGAGCAGTATAGAATTTGTGTTTACACTTCAGAATCACCTAGTGTTCTCAGTATTCCAGTGAAGTATTTCAGTAATTTTTCACCTCATATTCTGCATCACAACTCTGTTGTCTGTTATTTTTTTTTCTTCCCAGCATTTGTGTATTTTTATTTTGTTTCCTGTGTGTTGAACATTCTTGTGTTCATATTCTTTCCATTTAGCCAGTGTCTAATTTGTCTTATTTCCACAGACAATAGTGCCATTATTTTGTGCAAGAAATCATTTTTTACAAAATTTTTCACACATCAAGTTTCTTTGAAAGAAATCCCAGTATTGTGTTATATTGATGTGTTGTGTTCTGCATCACTGTAAGTCTTCAAACTTTTTTTGTTGTGTGTTTTTAGCACCTATTATTTTTCATGTTTTATTGAACAAATTCACTCTTAGTGCAATTTTTAAGTTCTTCCTTTAAAGTAAATTGTTCTTATGCTTGTTAAGTGTTTTTTAAGGGCAGTTAAGAGTTAAAGTGTTCATTCCTTGATATATTTCTTTTCTTGTGTGTGTAATAATTTTTTTTATTATTGCACATTGACTCATTTTGCAATAATTCTTGTGCAAATATTGTGTTGCTATTAAAGTTTCCTTGCAGAAAATTTTATGAAGTACTTGTTGATTAGCAATTGTTAATTTGATATATTGCTACAGTTTATTACAGTGCAGTTTCTTATGCTCTCTTCTGTGCATAGTATTTTATTCTGTCTGTCATTTTATTTTATTTCAGTGAATTGTGTGTCTGTTTTAATTTTTGCACAAGTTTATTGAGTCCAATTTATCATTTTATTGTGTATTTCCTTGTTGCATTGAAAGTAAAGGCAACTCACTGTGCCATCCTTTCAATTTAAAGTAAAGGTTGAGCAAATTAGATTTGAGTAAAGTACAAGTTCTCTTGTTTTTCAGTGTTTGTCAAGTTGCATATTCTTCTTGTGTGAGTTCTTTGCTTATCGTGCAACTTGTCAATTTTTAATTACTTATGCAGAATAGTTAAGCATTTTCTTCCATTTAAGCTTACTGTGTCATTCTCTCTCTTTTTTTTTTTTTGACTTATGCCCTTCAGTATTTTCACTGAGAAGATGTCCCAGTCACTTTTGAACGTTCACTTAGTGTATCATTCCAAAGTCAATATGAATCAGCCCACAGTACTAACATTCCCTTACTCTCTGAAAGACAATATCTAGCCCTTGAGCAATGTGTTTGTTCTCACAGCTTGTATTCTGAGATTTGTTAAAGTGCTGCGAAATGTGAAGTCAGATTAAGTTCCTATAGATCCTGAATTACTTATTAACTAGCCGAGCGGTCAGGCACTAGTAATTCGTCATTCCCATCTGTGTTCCCACCTACACCTTCAGACTTGCAGGATAGTGTTCCGTTGCCTTAAAGTGTCCGGGGACACTCAAACTGCCTTGAGTGCACAGCCTATCCCTGCAATGACTGCTAGTTCGAGTAGTAGTTTCTCCACAGGGGATGCCTTGTCAGAAAATGATTACTTGAATCTAGTAATGCCATCTCTTGTTGATGTGACATGCTGTCTGCAGAAAGACGTCTCTGTTACAGCTAGTGTTCTCACTAGAGTGTCTGTTGTTGTTCCTTGTGTTCCAGATGGTGATCCCATCCTAGTTGAGAGTAATCAGTGCATTGTAAGAAGTTATTTCTCGAGTAACTTTCACATGTTAACGTTTGTAGTGTAGTTTTCCTTATAGCTGATACCTCGTGTCACTGTGTGCGACTCAGATTGAATATCAGCATTGTTCACCGTGTTCATTTCTTTTCTCCTGTGCTTGCAGTTTGAGATAGTAGATTCGTTCTCCCTTGCTCATATTGCGTGTTATAGCGTTAATTTTTTCAACCGGGGGGAGTCATCCACTCCACCGAGTTTGTTCTTTCCTCCAGTAAGAAAGAACTGTTACCTTTATTCCAGAACAAACAGCCTACTGGAAGGTTAGCCAGATGGACCTTGACTATCCAAGAGTTCAATCCCAGATGTTGCACATGTGTCTTACTCTCATCTTGTCGGTATTATATACCATTCGTACACAAAATTTACCTGGCAAGTCGAATGTAGCCGCAGATGCTTTATCGCGACACGTTAGTGTAGTTACTGCAGATCCTCCATTTACTGTCGAGGATGTCAAAAATGCCCAAAGAACCGATCCCTTGTGTTCTGGTGATTCGATTCCTGCTCCAGGAAGATCTTATTCTTACTGTGAAGCCACCAGCACCCATTAGTGAGTTTGTAATGAGCCAAGAATTACTGTATCGAATAGTTGAGTTGAGTACTCCTAGCAGACGAATTAGTAATTCCACAGTCACTAGTGATTGTAGCTGTATCTTTTGTAGATACTCGTTCAGACTGTCCTCAGTCAAGGCATGTGTTAGCCATTGCAGAGGAATTCGATCCTCCCAGAGATGATAACCATTATGCATACGTAAACCTTACCCTCGCAGAATTGGGTTTAAGTGCAAACAGCCTGTATAATTAGATGTCCGAGATGAATGAAATTATTAACTGTGTGTTTTGTTATTAGCTGATCAGTTTGTCAGAAATTTTCGTGTTCACGTTCCCTCCGTATTCTGAGAATTTGACAGTAATGATCTGACTGCGCAACAGATGCCTTTGCTGTTAATTTCACCTTGTATATATATATATATATATATATATATATATATATATATAATATATATATATATATATATATATATATATATATTTCCTCAGAATCCGTAGAGTGCATGAATACAGATCGATCGATCAATTCCACCCATATTGTACAATGATTTGTTCTTATAGTTTGTAATGCATTACGTTAAAACTCATTACGTTAACACCCATTACGTCAAAATCATGTTGTACCATCCATTAGTTCTAAGTTATATATGAATTTGTTATTGTATAGAATCAGCCCAGATCCGCCTGCCTGTTCAGCCTATAGTATAGTAGTGTATGTCGGGACGACATACGTAACATGACCGAGCTGTCAGCATAGTTGCTGATCCCTGTATTCCCTGTATTATATAGCATAGCATATTAGTATCATCCATGTGCGTTAGATACGAGATCCCTTGTAGGCCTGTGGCTTTGTGTAACGTCACGGGATGCACATGTGTAGGCTCATACCTCTGCCCCGCTCTCACTCGGCGGCAGACCATTCAGCAGACAGGCAAGGCAGCGGGCTCCATCCCTCACCATCTCAGTCGGACAATATAAGTTACCATCCAACAAGTGTGTCTACCTTCAACCTACGATATCTCCATTTAAGAACCCTTACGATAACTGCAACTGCCACCACAGCTGCTGCAGCTCCCACCACAGCTACTGCGACTACCTCCACAGCTACTGCGACTACCTCCACAGCTACTGCGACTACCAACACAGCTACTGCAACTACCACCGCAGCTACCACCACAGCTACTGCAGTTACCACAGTTACTGCAACTACCACCACAGCTACTGCAACTACCACCACAGCTACTGCGACTACAGCAAGAGCTACTGCAACCACCAAAGCTACTGCAACTACAACCACAGCTACTGCAACTACCACAACTACTGCGACTACTGCAATAGCTACTGCAACCACCACAGATACTGCAGCTACCACCACAGCTACTGCAACTACCACAGCTACTGCAACCACCACAGCTAATGCAACTACCACAGCTACTGCGACTACCACCACAGCTACTGCAACTACCACCACAGCTACAGCGACTACCACCACTGGTACTGCGACTACCACAACAGCTACTGCAACTACCACAGCTACTGCAACAACCACAGCTATTGCAACTACCACAACTACTGCAACTACCACCACAGCTACTGCAACTACCACAGCTACTGCGACTACCACCACAGCTACTGCAACTATCACCTCAGCTATTGCAACTATCACCACAGTTACTGCAACTACCACCACAGCTACTGCAACTACTACCACAGTTTCTGCAACTACCGCAAGTACTGCGACTACCACCACAGCTACTGCAACTACCACCACAGCTACTGCAACTATCACCACAGCTACTGCAACTACCACCACAGGTACTGCGACTACCGCCACAGCTATTGGAACTACCACCACAGCTACTGCGTCTACCAAAACTACTGCAACTACCTCAATAGCTGCTGCGACTACCACCACAGTTACTGCAACTACCACCACAGCTACTGCAACTACCACCACAGCTACTGAGACTACCAGCACAGTTACTGCAACTACCACCACAGCTACTGCGACTACCCCCACAGCTAATGCAACTACCACCATAGCTACTGCAACTACAACTTCTGCGACTACCACCATAGCTTCTGGGACTACCACCACAGCTACTGCGACTGTCGCCACAACTTCTGCAACTACCACCACAGCTACTGCAACTACCACCACAGCTACTAAGACTACCAAAACAGCTGCGACTGCCACCTCAACTACTGCAACTACCACAGCTACTGCGACTACCACCACAGCTAATGCAACTATCACCATAGTTGCTGCAACTACCACCACAGCTACTGCAACTACAACCACAGCTGCTGCAACTGCCACCACAGCTGCTGCAACTGCCACCACAGCTACTGCAACTACCACAACAGTTACTGCAACTACCACCACAGCTACTGTAGCTACAACCACAGCTACTGCGACTACCACCACTACTACCGCAACTACCATCACAGCTACTGCGACTACCACCACAGCTACTGCAACTACCACCACAGGTACTGCAACTACCTCCACAGCTACTGCAACTACCACCACAGCTACAGCAATTGCCACCACAGCTACTGCAACTACCTCCACAGTTACTGCAACTACCACCACAGGTACTGCAACAACCACCACAGCTTCTGCAATTACCACCACAGCTACTGCAACTACCACCACAGCTACTGCAACTACCCCCACAGCTTCTGCAATTACTACCACAGCTACTGCAACTACCACGCAAGTTACTGCAACTACCGCCACAGTTACTGCAACTGCAACTACCACAACTACCACCATATCTACTGCAACTACCACCACAGCTACTGCAACCACCACAGCTACTGCAACTACCACCACAGTTACTGCGACTTCCACCACAGTTACTGCAACTACCACCACAACTACTGTAACTACCACCACAGCTACTGCAACTGCCACCACAGCTACTGCGACTACCACCAAAGCTACTGCAACTACCACCACAGCTACTGCAACTACCTCCTGCTACTGAAACTACCACCAGTGCTACTGTAACTACCACCACAGCTACTGCGACTACCTCCACAGCTACTGAAACTACCACCTCTGCTACTGCAACTTCCACCATAACCATTTTTACAGTTTTATTTTTGTCGGCTAATTATATGAAAATTATATCAAGAATTTGCAGGTAATGCAGCCCAGCCTATCCTGACCTCTGTCGAGAAATCATGACTTTACGACGCCCAGTTCATGTGTGACATTCTTCTCTGACTTTAGGAAAGGTATTCCATTATCTTCATGAGTTTATCGTTTCCCAATAATATCTCCCATCTTCTCTCTCTCTCTCTCTCTCTCTCTCTCTCTCTCTCTCTCTCTCTCTCTCTCTCTCTCTCTCTCTCTCTCTCTCTCACGAATCTTTCTTTTCGCTTGCCATTCTTATTTCTCCTCTCCTGCTATAATCGTTACCCTTAATATGATGGACTATGTACTAAGGACCTGCCTTGCATGGGCCAGTAGGCCTTCTGCAGTGTTCCTCTGTTATATGTTTTTAATTTATATAGTTCTTTTATTTGTTATTCAGCTCCTCTGCATTACCTCTCTTAAATAACAAAAAAGGCACAATACCGTGACTGGAACGATACACAAATAACCCGCACAGAGAAGAGAGGAGCTTACGACGACCTTTCGGTCCGACTTGGACCATTTACAAAGACTTTGTAAATGGTCCAAGTCGGACCGAAACGTCGTCGTAAGCTCCTCTCTTCTATGTGCGGGTTATTTGTGTATTACCTCACTTTCGCGTCCTTCCTTGTTTCTCCAAACATATTTACTTCCACACACATTTACTCTGACATACATCTGTCTATCCCTCTTCCCCTTTTATTTTCCTCTTTGTTATTTATTAGTTTCTTCAATTCTTACATTCATTTCCGCAAACTCTTTAGTTTTGGCATATATTCTTTCATGTATTTTTAACAAATAATTGTTTGATACTGTAGAGTTATTTAGCTTTGGGCATATTAAATTATGTTAGGAATGGTTAGGTTAGGTTAAGTTAGGACATGTTAGGTTAGGTTATGATAGGTTAGGTTATGATAGGTAATATTAGAATGAGTTAGAATTGCTTTTCATAGACTAGATTAGATAAGGATGGATGAGTGTTTTCACGATAGAATATGTTAGATTATTGTTAGATTATGTTAGGATGTGTCTTAGCTTTCCCTTCGAATTTTCCTAGGTTACTTCCACGCATTTTCCTTCTTTTTGTCATCTTGAACAGCCTTTTCTCTCTCCTCTTCTTTACTGTCATCTCACCTCCCTCGGGATAAGGAAATAGGATAATGCTGGAAAATGCAGGCAGGAGAGAGGCGTTGGAAAAGACATAGAAGGAAATAGAGTATAGAAAAAGGTGGAAATGAGGGGCACAGAAGGGGCAGTAGTTGGGAGTGAGGCGAGGATAGGATAGAACAGGAGGGTTGGGTGGAGGGGCACGGGATAGATGCACTGGTAAAAGTAAAGGGAGGGATAGTAGAATGGGGAAGTGTCAAACATTGCTATAAAAAGTAAGGGAGGGATAGTAGGATGGAACAGAAGTGTGAAACATTGCTATTAAAAGTAAGGGAGGGATAGTAGGATGGAACAGAAGTGTGAAACATTGCTATTAAAAGAAGGGAGGGATGGTCGGATGGAACAGAAGTGTCAAACATTGCTATCACTCAAGACCAGCACGTGTCTGGGGTGCCTCTGGGAGTCGTTTAGTCCAGCAATTGCATTTGCACGATTGGATATAAAGCTCAGGGAGAATATAAGACTCTGCTCAATTTTTGTTAATCGATCTCATTTTCATCACTGAGGAACCGGTAGTGCTGTTCCTTATGGAGGGTTTTGGAGGTACAAGTGGGGTGAGGAGATGAATCCTGGGTGAAGCTGGTAGGTGCGGAGTAGGTATTCGGGTGCGTTCCATTTGGAGGAATGACTGCAGAGGTGGAGTTAATGTTGGATAAAATAGCTGGAATGTAGAAGTGTAGTAGGTGTGAAAGATAATAGGGAAGGTGGAGGTGAGAAAGATGATATGGAAGGTGGAGGAGGTGAGAAAGATGATAGGGAAGGTGGAGGAGGTTATGAGATGAAGTGGATGAGAAGGGGTAAAGATATGCAGATTGAATAGGTGACGAAATGCATGTTGAGTAGATGGTGAGATGCAGGTGGTACAGTGGGGGTAGAAAGGGAAGTTGGGTAGAGAGGAAGATGATATGGAGCCATTAGTGACATGTAGATTGAATGGTTGAGGTAGTAGAGGGTAGCGGTTGGACTGGTAGAGGGTTGATGGTGAGTGGTAGTGGGATAATGGTGAGTGTAGTGGGATGATGGTGAGTGGTAGTGGGATGATGGTGAGTGGTAGTGGGATGATGGTGAGTGGTAGTGGGATGGTGAGTGGTAGTGGGATGATAGTGAGTGGTAGTGGGTTCATGGTGGGTGGTAGTGGGTTCATGGTGGGTGGTAGTGGGTTGATGGTGAGTGGTAGTGGGTTGATGGTGAGTGGTAGTGGGTTGATGGTGGGTGGTAGTGGGTTGATGGTGGGTGGTAGTGGGATGGTGAGTGGTAGTGGGATGATAGTGAGTGGTAGTGGTTCATGGTGGGTGGTAGTGGGTTCATGGTGGTGGTAGTGGGTTGATGGTGATGGTAGTGGGTTGATGGTGGTGGTAGTGGGTTGATGGTGGGTGGTAGTGGTTGGTGAGTGGTAGGTGATGATGAGGTGATGAGTGGCAGTAGTGATGGTGGTAGGTGATGAGGTGATGAGTGGAAATTATGATGGTGTTAAGAGATAAGATAAGATTTCGTTCGGATTTTTAACCCCGGAGGGTTAGCCACCCAGGATAACCCAAGAAAGTCAGTGCGTCATCGAGGACTGTCTAACTTATTTCCATTGGGGTCCTTAATCTTGTCCCCCAGGATGCGACCCACACCAGTCGACTAACACCCAGGTACCTATTTGCTGCTAGGTGAACAGGACAATAGGTGTAAGGAAACGTGTCGAAATGTTTCCACCCGCCGGGAATCGAACCCGGGCCCTCCGTGTATGAAGCGGGAGCTTTAGCCACCAGGTCACCGGAGGTGATGAGTGGCAGTTGTGGTGGTGGTAGGTGATGAGGTGATGAGTGGCAGTTGTGATGATGTTAGGTGATGATGAGGTGATGAGTGGCAGTTGTGATGGTGGTGGTAGGTGATGAGGTGATGAGTGGCAGTAGTGATGGTGGTAGGTGATGAGGTGATGAGTGGAAGTTGTGATGGAGGTGGTAGGTGATGAGGTGATGAATGACAGTTGTGATGGTGGTGGTAAGTGATGAGGTGATGAGTGGCCGTTGTGATGGTGGTGGTAGGTGAGGTGATGAGTGGCAGTCAGGATGGTGGTGGTAGGTGGTGGTAGATGATGTGATGGTGGTGGTAGGTTATGAGTGGCAGTTGTGATGTAGGTGATGATGTAGACAACCTGTACTGTCTGCACAGACAGCCCCATGCTGTCTGCCAGCTTAGTTCATATTTCGCGTCATGCTGGTGCTGCCACCTATAGGCCTTGCCACTTCAGTATGCCCAGACTTGCCTCACTCTCACTCACACAGCAGCCTAGCAGCAACACACAAGTACTCCCAGCTCTCTCTCGTGGGATGGCCCTGCCCGGGCCATGGGCACAACACAAGCCTGTGTACCCACCACGACATTAACAATAAAGTAAGAAGCCTCCGAAGACGTATCATTCACACCCCGCTACCAAAACAAACCCATTATAATGAGGTGATGAGTGGCAGTGATGGTAATGGTAGGTGATGATGAGGCAATGAGTGGCAGTGGTGATGGTAAGTGATGAGGTGATGAGTGGCAGTGATGATGGTGGTGGTAGGTGATGAGGTCATGAGTGGCAGTGATGGTAATGGTAGGTGATGAGGTGATGAGTGGCAGTGGTGATGGTAATGGTAGATGATGAGGTGATGAGTGGCAGTGGTGGTGTTGTGAGGGTTCGTGGGATGTGGGGTTTGGGAGTTAAACACACTTTTGGATGGTAACACTTACATTAACAGTGGGGTGAAAGGAGGAGCCCAGCCTGCCTGTGTCACCTGTTGTAGACCTAAGCAGGGAGTGAGGATGAACACAGGAGCGAAGCGCTCACAACGGCATCACGTGACGTCACACAAGCTACTCACTGAGCCTAGCAAGGGTCATGTATGAAAAACATTTGGATGGTACTATGATCTCAGATAAGCATACAACACATGTAGGGATCAGCAACTATACTAACAGCTCGGCCATGTTATGTATGTCGTCTCGACATACAATATACGCTATAGGCCTGAACAGGCAGGGGCTCTGGGCTGATTCCTCTACAGTAACAAAGACATATGTAACTTAGAACTAAAGGATGGTATTGTAATGGATGTTAACGTAATGAGTGTTAACGTAATGCATTACGAATTATAAGAACAAATCATGGAAATAATAAAGGAGGAATTTGATTGATTGAATCTGTATTCATGCACTCTACGGATTCGAGGAAGAATAAATATATATTTACAGAGGTGAAAGTAAATTAACCAGCAAAGGCAGATCTGCCGCGCACAGATCATTACTGCTATATTCTCAGAATTCGGAGGGAACGTGAACACACACACAAAAAAAAAGAAAAATTCTAAAAAAACTGATCACTAATAATAAACACACAGTGACTCTTCATTCATCCAATTATACAGGCTATGTACATTTAAACCCAACTCTGTGAGGGTAAGATTAACATATCAAATGGTTATCGTCTTTGGGGAGATCAAATTCCTTTGCAAGGGCTAACACATGCCTTACTGAGGGAATCTGAACAAGTATCTACAAAAGATACAGCTACATTCACTAGTGACTGTGAATTACAAATTTGGTAAACCCTTCTGCTTGGAGTACCCAACTCGGCTGTGCGATAGAGTAATTCTTGACTCATGAAAAAAGTCACTAATGAGTGCTGGTGACCTCACAGTCAGAATAAGATCTTCCACCAGACCAAAAGGGGATCGGTTCTTTCTTACTGAAGGAATGAAGAAACTCGGAGGGGAAGACCTTCCCATTGAAAAATAACACTATAACACGCAACATGAGCAAGGGAGAACGGATCTACTATCTCTCACTGCAAGCACAGAGGAAAAGAAATGAACACCGTCAACAATATTGGTATTCAATCTGAGTCGCACACAGTGACACGAGATATCAACTAGAAAGAGACTACACTTACAAACGTTAACATGAAGATTACTCGAGAAACAACTTTGTACATTGCAAGAATTACTGTCAATTAGGATGGGATCACCATCTGGAACACTAGGAACACCAACAGACACTAGTGAGTACACTAGCCGCGAAAGAGACGTCTTTCTGCAGACGGAATGTGACATCAACAAGAGATGGCATTACTAGCTTCAAGTAATCGTTTTCCGACAAGGCGTCCCCTGTGGAGAAACTACACTTGAACTAGCAGACAATGCAGGGATAGGCTGAACACTTAAGGCAGTCTGAGTGTCCTCAGACACTAGAGGCAACGGAAAACTATCCTGCATATCTGAAGGTGTAGGTGGAACACAGATGGGAGTGACAGAGTTACTAGTGCCTGACCGCTCGGCTATAATAAGTAATTCACGGATCTATAGGAACTTAATCTGAACTTCACATTCTGCAGCACTAACGAATCTCAAATACAAGCTGGGAGAACAAACACATGTCTAGCTAGGTATTGTCTTTCGTCAGTAAGGGGAAATTAGGACTTTGGACTGATTCATATTTACTTCAACCGGCATGTTTGTACTAAGTGAGCAAACAAAAGGGGACTGGGAAAACTTCTCAGGGAACTTAAGGACATAAAAGCAAGAATAATAAACAGAATATATGACACAGTAAAGCTGAACTGGTGAAAATGCTTAACTATTCTGCATAAGAAAAAATTTAAACAAGTCACACGTAGAGCAAGGAAAACTTGCATAAAAAAATACTCAACTGGATAAGCAACAACTTTGATAATCAAGAGAAATTGTACTTTACTCAAATAAAAATTTACTCAAATTTACTTTAAATTGAATTAACGGCACAGTGAGTTGTCTTTACTCTCAACTCAATAAAGAAATTCAACAATAAATGATAAATCAAACAAAAAAATGAGAAAATGGAATCAATACATCTTGTGCAAAATAAAACAAACTGGAAATCAATTCACTAAAATGAAAAAATGGCACAAATAAAATATTATACACAAACAAGGAATGTGAAACTGAAATCACAAATATTGCACTGAGATAAACTGAAAACACTATTGCAAATAACAATTACTAAATTAAAAGTACTGCACAGCACAACAGTAAAAAAAAAAAAATTCTGAAAGAAAAAATTTAATGGCAGCACAATATTTGCACAAGAATCATTGCAAAAATGAGGCAATACTGCAATAATAAAAATTACACAAAAAAAATGCAGTTTACAGAGCAGCAAACAAAAATATTATAAAGGGAAAATGAACTGATTGAACACAAACTCTTAATTGCAGCTTAAGCAAACACTGGACAAAGCAAAATAATGATTTACCTTAAAAAGAATTTAAAAAATTGCACTAAGAGTGAATTTGTTCAATAAAATATTTGACAAAAAATAATAGAGGGCATAAAAATACAAAACTAAAAAAGGGTTAACACTTACAATAATAGAAACACAACCAGCAATATATGCACAATACAATGAAAATTTTCTTGCAATGAGGCTTGTGTTGACAAAAATTGGGAAAATAAGTCTCTTGCTTCAAATAAAATAATGGCACTATTGTCGTGGAGATAAGACAAATTAGAACTGCTAAATGAAAAGAATTAACACAAAATGTTCAACACACAGAAAAATGGAAATGAATAAAAAAAAAATTCAGCAAGGACACAAATACTGGGAGAAAAAAAATAACTGAGACAACACTGAGTTGTGATCAGAATATAAGATAACAGTTACTGAATACTTCACTGTATAAATTATTGGGCCCAAGGGGGCACAATACTGTAACACACGATAACTGTGAAGTGTAAACACAAGTTTATACTGCTTATATATTGCACACAACGGGGAAAAACGGAAAAGCACTTACTTCACGTATATAAAAAAAAAAGAATTACAACACAACAGACATAAAATAAAGCACGAAAATTAAACATTGAGAAAGAAGAAAAAAAATATGCAAACGGGATATAATGAACACAGCCCTAATCAAGATCACTAAAAAATTTGTCTCAACACTCCAAATGTCTCTATAAAAAATATTATTTATCACTGTAGTGACGTTGGTGAAGAATTAGGTAGTGGTGATAGAGAAGGGTAGTCGTTGCTGCGTGGCTCTCCACTACTCCCAACACTGCAAAGTCTCGAAGAATCTGCACTTAAATCGACGATAAACTCACACAGGAGGCTTTTTTGTTGGTGCACAGGGAAAAAGGGAACAATCTTGCGTCTTGACCCCCTATGTGGTCTGTAAAATATGGAGCTAGGACCCATTAAAAGGGGGACAAAACAGTGGGTAGGTGTGGATGAGTGAGGCGGGTGCGTGGATAAGCAGCGTAAGCCCCTTTTTCTGGGTACACCCAAAAGGCCCACGAAAATATTCTAAGCAAGGCGGCTTAAAAACCCACAATATACCACAACACCACAGGGATTATAAAACACTCAAAAATGTTTGGAACTTGAAGCACAGAGCGATGGAAAAGGCTGTAACAAACTTCCCTTTGCTTGAGTACCGGGTTAGTCCCCTTTGAGTTAGTTGCTGGTTTGCTTGGCTTAACCCTTAAACACAGACGGGTTTTGAGAATTTATAACAAAGGGCACAGCAGGGGTGGAAAGCTGCTTAGCAAGCAGGTTGGTACTTAAGACAGGCTGATGGTGTGGGGCTGACTCGCTCCCACAGACGGGGTTGGTGGCTTGCTAAATTTGCAAGCCCGGGTCAACTCCTCGGAGTAATGCAAAAAGCAAAAAAGACACAAAGACTGACCAGGAAGTAGTGGTGGGTGCTAGCTTGGGATATGAAGCGTCACTCATCTCGCGGGCCTAGGCGTCAGGAAATGGACCAGCTCAGTAAAATTTTATCTCCAGAAATCGCTGTAATCGTCAAAATTTAAACGAGCCCTCCGCTGCAACCATTTGTTGTGAGGGTTCGTGGAAAATGTGATGGTTGGAGTTAAACACACATTTTGTGGAGGGTAACACTTATATTAGAGTGTGATAGGAAAGCCCAGCCTGCCTGTGTCACCTGTTGTAGACCTAAGCACAGAGTGAGGATGAACACAGGAGCAAAGCGCTCACAACGGCATCACGTGACGTCACACAAGCTACTCACTAAAGCCTACAAGGGGTCAAGTATGTAAAACACATGGATGGTACTATGATACTCAGATAAGCTTTTCGACACACGTGGGGGATCAACAACTATGCGACAATGGTGGTGGTAGGTGATGATGAGGTATGAGTGGCAGTAGTGATGGTGGTGGATGATGAGGCGATGAGTGGCAGTAGTGATGGTAGTTGAGGTGATGAGGGGCAGTGGGATGGTGGTGGTAGGTTATGATGAGGTGAAGAGTGGCAGTAGTGATGGTAGTGGTAGGTTATGATGGGGTGAAGAGTGGCAGTAGTGATGGTGGTGGTAGGTTATGAGGTGATATTGCAGTGATGGTGGTGGTAGTTATGAATGAGGTGATGAGTGGCAGTGGTGATGGTGGTGGTACGTTATGATGAGGTGATAGGGGCAGTTGATGGTGGGGTAGGTGCGGGTGAGGTGATGAGTTGCAGTGATGATGGCGGTGGTAAGTGATGAGATTGATGAGTTGCAGTGGTGATGGTGGGTAGGTGATGAAGAAAATTAGCACCAGTGGTGATGGTGGTGGTGGTAGGTGAAAATGATGAGTTGCAGTGGCGATGGTGGTGGTAAGTGATGATGTGATGAGTGGCAGTGGGGATGGTGGGGGGAGGTGATGATGGGGTGAAGAGTGGTAGTGGTGATGGTGGTGGTAGGTTATGATGTGATGAGTGGCAGTGGTGATGGTGTTACAAAAAACGCGATTCTAAATGCTTAGAGATCTCCAGTGAATACAAGAAAGCACTGCCCTTCTAGCACCAGCCTGTTATTTGGTTTTCGTAACAAGTATCATTATCCTTGTCCAATTACCCCATTAGAATTCAGAAATATTCAATAGTGCTTCAGGATTACAACTGTAGGCTACTAACTAAGGAATTAAAATTTAATAAATTTATTAATAATTAAGTTGTCTAGGCGAATATCAAGTTAAATTAAATTAATCACAATAATCAAAATAATAATAACTTCTCTCGTGAACAGTATTATTGTACTGAAAGCACATATCACATTTATAATTCTAGTACCGTCTGGTACATTAACATTTAACAATACAATATACAAATAAGTTTGCGTGTGTTTAAGTTCGTTTGTGTGTGTGTAGTTCGCTATGTCTCACGACTCGACTAGACTTTAAACAAGTGACTGACAAAGTCCTCTCATAAACTAAGTTCTTGACCGACTGGCAATCAGAACAGTCCTGCTTGAACAATAAAACAAATTCCCAAGTCCAATAGCAATATAAAAAGGCAACTGCGACACAATCATGATCAAAAGGGGATAATATAACGACACAAGTAGGGACCCTCTGCACATCCTCCACAAAATCACCAAACTCCCATACTACTGAATCTAAGCTCAGCATAAGAAAATCCCCAACTGTGACATTACACAGATACAAGTACAAATTAGGCAGAAGCTACAGCTCAAGACCTGAGTTTTCTTAGAGTGTCTATTGCGACACACAACCTCAATACAACGTCGAAAATCACTAAGTCTACATAATGTTCTGTGAACAGAGTCTCCAGAACTAAACAACAATAATAAGAAAGAGACGATCTTTCAACAAGGGCCAATAAGAGAGATTAGGCTCGTCATGTCTAGAATACGTCCAACCACCAAGCGAGCCTAGACTCAGACTGAATACTTCAGGCGAGGGGTGTACACCCCCCTTCGATCACGTGATAGCTCTGTGGACAATTGCTGCCCACAACAACGAGAAAACCGGCAGAGTAACGACCACAAGCGATAATTACAGTAGTTAGACAATCAAGACTTGAAGTTTGAGCACATAATACATGTATTACATCCTACTTAACAACATAACTAAAATCAAATAATATAAAGTAAAAACATTTACGATTTAGCTATTATCGCAAATATAAGCAATATAAAATTATATGAAAAGGGAATATACATTATATACATAATATACATCATATACATTGTAACCCATTCAGGGTTGCAACATGGTGGTGGTAGGTGATGAGGTGATGAATGGCAGTGGTGATGGCGGTGTAGGTGATGAGGGGGGTGAGTGACAGTAATGATGGTGGTGGTAGGTGAAGATGAGGTGATGAGTGGCAGTGGTGATGGTGGTGGTGGTAGGTGATGATTTGGGAGTGGGGATGGTAAGTGGTGGATGATGGCAGTGATGGTGTGGTAATGATGATGAGGTGATGAGTGGCAGTGGTGATGGTGGTGATAGGTGATGAGGTGATGAGTGACAGTAATGATGGTGGTGGTAGGTGAAGATGAGGTGAAAGAGTGGCAGTGGTGATGGTGGTTGGAATGGTGATGATGGCAGTGGTGATGGTAGGTGATGATGAGTTTTGAGTGGCAGGATGATGGTGGTAGGTAATGAGGGGGTATGAGTTGCAGTGGTGATGGTTGTGGTGATTATGAGGTGATGAGTGGCAGTGGTGATGGTGGTGGTAGGTGATGAGGGGATGAATGGCAGTGGTGATGGTGGCAGGTGATGAGAGGGATGAGCTGCAGTTTGTGATGGTGGGGGTAGGTGATGAGGTGATGAATGGCAGTGGGATGGCGGTGGTAGGTGAAAGAGGTGAAGAGTGGGGAGTGTGATGGTGGTGGTAGGTGATGAGGTGATGAGTGGCAGTGGTGGTGGGAAGTGATATGAGGTGATGAGTGGCAGTGGTGATTGGGGGTGGTAGGTGATAAGGTGATGAGTTGTCATTGGGGATGGTAGGTGAGAGGTGATGAGTGGCAGTGGGGTGGTGGGAGGGGATGAGATGATGAGTAGCAGTGATGACAGTGGTAGATGTGATGAATGGCAGTGATGGTGGTGGAGTGAGAGATGATAGTGGCAGTGGCTGTGGGAGGTGAGAGTGATTTAGTTGCAGTAGTGGTGGTGGGGTGGTAGGTGATGATGAGGTGATGAGTTGCAGTGGTGATAGTGGGGGTAAGTGTTGATGTGATGAGTGGCAATGGTGATACTGGTTGTAAGTGTTGAATGTGAAAGAGTGGCAGTGGTGATGGTGGTGGTAAGTGATGATGTGATGAGTGGCAGCAGTGATGGTAAGTGATGTGATGAGTTGCAGTGGTATGGAAGTATGTGAAGAGTTTTCAGTGGTGGGGGTAGGTGATGAGGTGATGAGTGGCAGTGGTGATGCTGGTGGTAGGTGATGATGAGGTGATAGTGGCCAGTGATGTGGTGGTAGGTTATGATGAGTGATGAGTGGCAGTGGTGATGGTAGGTGATGGGGGTGATGAGTGGCATTTATGATGGTTTTCAGATGAGGTGATGAGTGCCGTGATGGTGATGGCAGGTGATGAGGTGATGAGTGGCAGTGGTGATGTTGGGGATAGGTGATGAGGTGATGAGTGGCAATGATGGGGTTGTAGATGAGTTGAGTGGCATAGTGATGGTGATGAGGTGATGAGTGGTAGTGGTGATGGTAGGTGATGAGTGGCAGTGGTGAAGTGTTGGTAGGTGATGAGTGGCAGTGATGATGGGAGGTGTGAGGTGATGAGTGGCAGTAGTGATGGTGATTTTAGGTGATGATGAGGTGATGAGTGGCGTGGTGATGGGAAGTGATGAGTGGCAGTGGTGATGGTAGTGGGGATGGCAGTGATGGTGATAGGTGGTGATGAGTGATGAAGGCAGTGATGGTGATGCTAGGTGATGAGGTGGTGAGTGGCAGTGAAGATGGGAGGTGATGAGGCAGTGGTGGGTGGTGATTGTAGGTGATGATGAGGTGATGAAGTGGCAGTGGAGATGGTGTGGTAGAAGTGATGAGAGGGAGTGGTGATGGTGGTGGCAGGTGATGATGAGGTGATTAGTGGCAGTGATGGTGGTGGTAGGTGATGTGATGGTGGCAGTGGTGATGGGGGTGGTAGGTGATGATGAGGTGATGAGTGGCAGTGGTGATGGTGGTAGGTGATGAGGTGATGAGTGGCAGTGGTGATGGTGATTGTAGGTGATGATGAGGTGATGAGTGGCAGTGGTGATGGTAGGTGATGAGTGGCAGTGGTGATGGTAGGTGATGAGGGGAGTGGTGATGGTGATTTTAGGTGACGATGAGGGGATGAGTGGCAGTGGTGATGGTGGTGGTAGATGTGATGAGTGGCAGTGGTGATGGAGTGGCAGGTGATGATGAGGTGATTAGTGGCAGTGATGGTGGGGGTAGGTGATGTGATGAGTGGCATGGTGATAGGGGTGGTAGGTGATGGGTGAGGTGATAGTGGCAGTGGTGATGGTGGTGGTAGGTGATGATGGCAGTGATGGTGGTGGTAGTGATGAGGTGATGATGGCAGTGGTGATGGGGATTGTAGGTGATGATGAGGTGATGAGTGGCAGTGGTGATGGTGGTGGTAGATGTGATGAGTGGCAGTGGGGATGGAGGTGGCAGGGGATGATGAGGTGATTAGTGGCAGTGATGGTGGTGGTAGGTGATGTGATGAGTGGGAGTGGTGATAGGGGTGGTAGGTGATGATGAGGTGATGAGTGGAGTGGTGATGGTGGTGGTAGGTGATGAGTGGCAGTGATGGTGGTGGTAGGTGATAGGTGATGAGGGCAGTGGTGATGGTGATTGTAGGTGATGATGAGGTGATGAGTGCAGTGGTGATGGTAGGTGATGATGGCAGTGGTGATGGTAGGGATAGTGCAGTGATGGTGATGATAGGTGGTGATGAGGTATGAATGGCAAATTTATGGTGATGCTAGGTGATGAGGTGATGAGTGGCATGAAGATGGTAGGGTTATGAGGGCAGTGGTGATGGTGATTGTAGGTGATGATGAGGTGAGAGTGGCAGTGGAGATGGTGGTGGTAGATGTGATGAGAGGCAGTGGTGATGGTGGTGGCAGGTGATGATGAGGTGATTAGTGGCAGTGATGGTGGTGGTAGGTGATGTGATGAGTGCAGTGGTGATGGGGTGGGAGGTGATGATGAGGTGATGAGTGGCAGTGGTGATGGGGTAGGTGATGAGTGGGAGTATGGTGGGAGGGGATGAGGTGATGAGTGGCAGTGGTGATGGTGGTAGGTGATGAGTAATGAGTGGCTGTGATGGTGGGAGTGATGATGAGGTGATGAGTGGCAATGGTGATGGTGAAGGTAGGTGATGATTGTGATGAGTGGCAGTGGTGAATGATGGTAGGTGATGAGGTAATGAGTGGCCCGTGATGGTGGTAGGTGATGATGAGGTGATGGTGGCAGTGGTGATGGTGAAGGTAGGTGATGATGTGATGAGTGCAGTGGTGATGATGGTAGGTGATGAGGTAATGAGTGGCTGTGATGGTGGTAGGTATGATGAGGTGATGAGTGGCCCGTGGTGATGTGGTGGGAGTGATGATGAGGTGATAGTGGGCAGTGTGGGTGGCAGGTGATGAGTGGCAGTGATGATGTGGTAGGTGATGATGAGGTGATGGTGCAGTGGTGATGGTGGTGGCAGGTGATGATGAGATATGATGGCAGTGATGGTGGTGGCAGGTGATGATGAGGTGATGATGGCAGTGGTGATGGTAGGTGATGAGAGGTGATGATGGCAGTGGGGATGGTAGGTGATGATGAGGTGATGAGTGGCAGTGGTGATAGTTTCTGGGGGACAAATGTTTTTACGAAAAAAAAAATTTTTATAAAATTTTCTCCAGGGGATTTTAATAAATCTAGGGAGCAAAGATGATTATTGTTTTTATTTTACATAAAAAATCAGCAAGTCACAAGTTATATAATAACGAATTTAATGAGGATGTATAGGGATGGAATTAGAGGAGAAAGATTTGGTACAAGTTAGGATGGCTCAGTCTAATAGGGGTGAAAATTTAGTACAGAATTTCCCACCCTCCCGACGCCTAAATTTTATTCCACTTCATAACCAAATTATGAGAAACAATTTATGTTCTTATAAATTTAGGGTGCTCTTAAGACTGAAATAACACAAAACGACTCTTGATTCCTCTTCTCTCTATATATACACATAGTTTTAAGTTGTGCCGCTTGAGCTGCAAGTTTAGTGTAAACCCCACGTAGCGCTGAAAAATAGGATTACATATGTCACAATGGTCTTGTGAGACCCCACTGAGCATTGTTACATTGATTAAAAGGGAAAATTAGTCATTTTGAATTTTACAATTAACTCATTTAGTGGTAATAAGGAATACAATTAAAAAATTTACCCTTTTTATTACTACTAGATAAATAAAAACACAAAAACAAAACATTGGTAAAACTGGGGCGCAATCTCCGTAAAGATAGTTTAATCTAGTCGATGCAAAAAAATGGAAACAATCTAAAGATTTCAGACACTTATCCTTAACAATGAGTTGTTTATATATGTTTGCTTGGATGTCTCTAAAAGGTGATGTTTGAAAACACTGAAATATTGTGTTTAAGTGCATGACTCCCTCTCTGTCCCACAAAATTTGCATTTTATGTTCACTGACATCTCCATACTAAACGTACGTCAAAAGTGGGTGGACACACTACTCATTGTTGCCCACTTCCCAGAGGGAAATTTTTTTTAGCTTCATGAAATTTCTTTTGATTTTGGTCGACAGCATGCAATACGTACTGGAGTTGCTTTTCATTCACGTTGTTTTCCGCCTGTGCTCCTGAGTTAGAGCCTCCGGGATTATTGTTGACCACCTCGATATTTCGCACCATCCAAAAGGCCTATTAGAAGTCCAACTGAATCCCAGGTTGTCTAACCTTCGAGCAGGGACATGCGGTTGGTCTTGAGGGCTGGGAGAAGCTTGAGGCTGGGAGAAGCTGAGGCCTGGGAAAAGCTTGAGAGCCAGAGAAGCTTAAGGAGCAGGAGAAGCTTGAAGCCAGGGAAATTAGTTTCCTCTCTTCCATTGAGGTCAAATTTGACTCTCTGTTCTATGAAGAAATGAAAAAATCCAACAGCGTCAATACCACCATTTTCTTGGTCACGTAACACAACTGAGCTTTAAATTTTAGAGGTGCAACACTTTTTCATTTTAATGTGGTAATTATGAACATTTTTAAGAAGCTGCTGATTACTGAATGGCGCTGCTGCAGCAATCCCAGCTGTGATCAAGGCTTTCAGAAAGACAGTCAGAGTAAACGCGCTCATGTTGTTTACTTCAACTTTTGTCTTGTGGAGAGAGATTCTCCAGCTGCTTCTGAAAAAATCAATGTCGTCAATCAGTACAAGACTAGCCATCTGTCGTGTACGATGCCTTGCTCCATGGAAAAGGTTAAACAATGCAATGAGCTCTCGGTAGTCGTTTCTGTAATTTCCCGATTCCACCATCTTGTATGCGAACTGAACTACTTCGTCTGCGTCATTTTCACCAATAACCAGCAGTATCACTTAGTTCTCCAGACACTGTAGCAAAGTTGGACTGGTCAATGAAATACCACTGTCTTGAACCTTTTAATCAATAAAATAATGTTGGAATGATTAATGTTGAGTACTGATTTGTGCCTAAGGTTCTGTAATAACTAAACAGCCATTCGATCAAAGAATTTTGAATGTCATGTGAGTATGCAATATCGGGTTCGACTCCGGGCTGGACACATTATTGTATTTGCTTATTTTTTTCTGTGACTGTATTAATATATATACTGCTCGTTGAGAGTGGTATTCCAAACGGGAACGGAAGGAAATTAGTCCTGAAGCATCTACTGCCACGAATCTCTCACCAGGAGGCAGACGTAGCGTACTTGCTGGGTCCCTGGCGTTTGTAGCATGTTGGTCACGTGGTTTCAGGAGTCGGGAGATTAGCTTGGCTCATGGGCTAAATGTCTTGGGTTTTATTCCTTGCTGGGCTCAGTATTCGTTTAAGGAGTCGAGAGATTAGCTTGGATCACGGGCTAAATGTCTTGGGTTTTATTCCTGGCTGGGCACAGTTATTGTCGTGCGTAAAAGCCGAATCGTCAAGTTTGGTTTATTTCGCAGGGGTTCACTTTGCCAGATAAGCTGAATTTTTATTGGCATAAATTTTTATTGGCATAAATTAGCGGAAAACGATCAGTGCATAACGAAACAAATATATTTCATAGATTTAATGAAATATTAAATATATTTAATGTGACCAATGATATATACAGCAGAATTTAGCTATAAAAAAAATGTTTGTTTTAGAGAGGTTAGGTGGCGTTTCTTAATTTTGGCCCAAAAATAAAAATCATTATATCATCGTTAATAAAAAAAATCAATGTTAAAATTGTTTTTTTAAAAAGTTTAATTTTTAAGGGAGTTTGGCCTAATCGGCAAGTTCCCAGTCAGTTCTAGAGGTACCGAGGTAACACCTTTAGAAATGACTGGGAGCTCATCATCCTCAGAGAAGAGAATAAACGTACTTTAAGAAAAACAGCATTACCCCAGGAGAAGTCTGAATATTTTATTTTCCTACCACCCCTATGAACTTTATTTGAAAACAATGTACATTAACAAAAATACATTAGAATGAGAACATCATAAACGGCATCGCATGGCTTATACCTCAGGTACTTCTTCCAGCTTCCCGGTAGTAGGCAGTGTGCCCAAAATACTGCTGGCATTGTACCTCTGAATCCCAACGCCGAGTCTCTGAAAGAGACAGTTGCTCCATGCTCCCAAGGTCTCCGACCCTACTGGAACGAAATTATAGCATGGTGCCAGCCCACTTTATTCGTTGATCTTCTTGGTTTAAGGATCTCCATGAAATGGCGACACCACCATTTTCAGTTTCAGAGTATGGCAAGTAGGTGTCCGCCAACGTAGATGCGCAGGTGTAGTCCTATGCAATCTGCATACCATCCTTCCAGGGTAGCATGTCGACTCCATCTGGACACTTTTGGCTCGCGTCAGGCCTCAGCTGATGTTCCTATTCTTCTGTTCAACAGCCTGTAGTGAGACTTCGTTTCACGATGTCACTGACCACCTCATGTCTGGCATAGTTTCCTTCTGAAGTATGACAGACGACACCATGATCAGCTGACGCCCTTCCGCAAATGCGCTTATGTTCGGAGAGTAGGGGGTCGGCTACGTGAAGGATATGTCAGTCTCTCTCTCACTGAGATTATATATAAAAATATAATATATAATATATATATATATATAATATATATATATATATATATATATAATCAGTGAGAGACTGTGTAGAAGAGATGGAGACTACTTCCCACTAAAAGTAGGTCTTAGACAAGGATGTGTAATGTCACCATAGTTGTTTAATATATTTATAGATGGGGTTGTAAAAGAAGTAAATGCTAGGGTGTTCAGAAGAGAGGTGGGATTAAATTATGGGGAATTAAATACAAAATGAGAATTGACACAGTTGCTTTTTGCTGATGATACTGTGCTTATGGGAGATTCTAAAGAAAAATTGCAAAGGTTTGTGGATGAGTTTGGGAGTGTGTGTAAAAGTAGAAAGTTGAAAGTGAACATAGAAAAGAGTAAGGTGATGAGGGTATCAAATGATTTAGATAAAGAAAAAATGGATATTAAATTGGGGAGGAGGAGTATGGAAGAAGTGAATGTTTTCAGATACTTGCGAGTTGACATGTCGGCGGATGGATTTATGAAGGATGAGGTTAATCATAGAACTGATAAGGGAAAAAAGGTGAGTTGTGCATTTAGGTATATGCGGAGCCAAAAACGTTATCGATGGAGGCAAAGAAGGGAATGTATGAAAGTATAGTAGTACCAACACTCTTATATGGGTGTGAAGCTTGGGTTGTGAATGCAGCAGCGAGGAGGCGGTTGGAGGCAGTGATGTCCTGTCTAAGGGCAATGTGTGGTGTAAATATTATGCAGAAAATTTGGAATATGGAAATTAGAAGAAGGTGTAGAGTTAAAAGTATTAATCAGAGGGCTGAAGAGGGGTTGAGGTGGTTTGGTCATTTACAGAGAATGGATCAAAGTAGAATGACATGGAGAGCGTATAAATCTGTAGGGGAAGGAAGGCGGGGTAGGGGTCGTCCTCGAAAAGGTTGGAAGGAAGGGGTAAAGGAGGTTTTGTGAGGGAGAGGCTTGGACTTCCAGCAGGCGTGCATGAGCATGTTCGATAGGAGGAATGGAGACGAATGGTATTTGGGACCTGACGATCTGTTGGAGTGTGAGCAGGGTAATGTTTAGTGAAGGGATTCAGGGAAACCGGTTATTTTTGTATAGCCGGACTTGAGTCCTGGAAATGGGAAGTACAATGCCTGCACTCTAAAGGAGGGGTTCGGGATATTAGCGGTTTGGAGGGATATGTTGTGTATCTTTATACGTATATGCTTCTAAACTGTTGTGTTCTGAGCACCTCTGCAAAAACAGTGATTATGTGTGAGTGAGGTGAAAGTGTTGAATGATGAAAGTATTTTCTTTTTGGGGATTTTCTTTCTTTTTGGGTCACCCTGCCTCGATGGGAGACGGCCGACTTGTTTATAATATATATATATATATTATATATATATATATTATAATATATATATATATATATATTATAATATATATATATAAATATATATATATATATATATATATATAATATACAAACACCACTCTGAAAGAATAGAGAAATTCCAAGCGCTTTCGTGACTACTCACATTATCAAGGAACTATGAAAGTGAAGCATCCAAGGAAGCTATATAAGGGGTCCGGCCAGCCCCTCACTATCAGATCCCCCAACGGTTAAACACGTGAAGCGCGGCGAGCCAACTTGGATAGGTCCTTTGCACAACTCACCCCCAAGCTATTCTACCCAAGAAAATTTAAAAATTATTTGTCCAGTGTATTATTAAATTCTTCCCAAATTCTATTAATTATAAATGGATCTAATTTATATAAACCAAAGGAAATATTCATATTATTGTCAAAACTGCATTTTATGAAACAAGATTCAATTATATTCCTGTCGACCATGGACTTGCTTGATACTACTTTCTCAACTTTTTGAAAATCAATTGGATGGTTAAAATCTCTTACATGAATAAATAGAGCATTGGAATCTTGTCCAGTTCTAATGCTATATTTATGTTGTTTTAATCTTAGTTCGAGATTTTTACAAGATTCCAATGCTCTGTTTATTCATGTAAAAGATTTTAACCATCCAATTGATTTTCAAAAAGTTGAGAAAGTAGTATCAAGCAAGTCCATGGTCGACAGGAATATAATTGAATCTTGTTTCATAAAAAGCAGTTTTGACAATAATATGAATATTTCCTTTGGTTTATATAAATTAGATCCATTTATAATTAATAGAGTTTGGGAAGAATTTAATAATACACTGGACAAATAATTTTTAAATTTTCTTGGGTAGAATAGCTTGGGGGTGAGTTGTGCAAAGGACCTATCCAAGTTGGCTCGCCGCGCGTCACGTGTTTAACCGTTGTGGGATCTGATAGTGAGGTGCTGGCCGGACCCCTTATATAGCTTCCTTGGATGCTTTACTTTCATAGTTCCTTGATAATGTAAGTAGTCACGAAAGCGCTTGGAATTTCTCTATCTTTCAGAGTGGTTGTTTTGCATATTTTGAAATCACCTGTTCACTGTGATCTTATTGCATATATATATATATATATATATATATATATATATATATATATATATATATTATATATATTATATATATATATATATAATATATATATATATATATATATATAATTATATATATATATTATATGAATCAACCGAATAGCCAAGAATCGAACTCACGCTGTTTTGGCCAAAACAGCGTGAGTTTCGACTCCTTGGCTAGAACATTGTTATTAATCAATACCACTCGTTTCGTGGGTACTATATATATATATATATATATATATATATATATATATATATATATAATATAATATATATATATATATATAATATCGTGCTGAATAGGTAAAACTTACCATTTGGGCTTAAATAGCAACTCTCTTTTTGCTGAAATAAGAAAGCGAAAATTTGTGTATGCAATAATTTCGCAAAAATCATTCTGAACCTAACGAAAAAATATATTTTATTGTGCTTGTTTATTAAATTATTCCCATATTTCCATCCTTACTCATCCATGTGTTCTATTGGTCAGGTTTCAAATTGGATGATTTAGGTTATGTATACCACTGGTAATCTCTGGAGTATGGCTAGTTATGGTTGTCAGGTGTTCCACGGGTCATTTCGTTTGTAAGGATGATTAAGTTAAGCGTGTGTTTGATCATCACTAGGGTAGGTTAATTCAGGTTGGCAGGTATTCCACTTATACATGTTGTAAGGATGGTTTAGGTTTGCGAGTTTTGTACTCAATCTTATCCACTGGGTGTAGATGGATCATCTTGGTGGGTACTGAGCTGGTCATCCCCCTGAGTGTAGGCTGCCGTTTGTTCTTTTGGTCAATAATAGTAAACAGCTTTGTAATAGCCATCACAATATGATTTGGGACATCACTGTAGTGCTGGTGATAAATTAGTCTACGTCTTATGAAGGTGTGCACTTGACACTGTGTAAAACACGGGGGAAATAATGACGAGTTAGAGGAGAACAATATGAAGATCACAGAAAATAAGGAAAAGTAGAACTTGGAATAGGAAGAGATTATTATTATAGTCAAAAAGAAGCGCTAAACCACAAGGGCTATACAGTGAATAGGAAGAGAAGAACGAGGTGTTGAAAGAGAACGACAATATTTTTTAATAAAGGTAGAAAACTGAGTAAGAAAATGAGGAATATGACCAGAAAGAGGAAGAGAAGGGGGGTGGGAAGAAGAGGAGGAGGAGGAGGAGGAGGAGAGGGGAAGCAGGTGGATGCGGCGGGGAAGAAAAAGGGGAGGTGGAAAAAGAGGAATAACTGGAGGGGAAGAGGAATAAGAGAAGGATTAGTAGGAATAGGAGGCGAAGGAGGAGGAAGAAGATTAAGAGGCGGTAGAGGAGACGGAGGAGGAGAAAAAGAAGAAGGTGGTTGTGGAGGAGGAGGACGAGGTCGAAGAGGAAGTGGAGGATGTCGGAGGAAGAGAAGAAAGAAAAACTGAAGTAGAAGAAGGAGGAAGTGGATTTATATCCTCTACTTAAGTGTGATGCGAAGGTGACTGGGGACTGGGAACTGGGGACTTGGGACAGGGGACAGGGGACAGGGGACTGGGGGGAGACTGTGGATGAAAGCGAGAAATCCAATTTGGACAGAAACATTCTTACAAAAATGTGGGCGACAGAGGACGAGTGTAAAGGAGAAAATGTGATAATTTCATCAGAAAGATGAAGATCTTGGGTCAGCCTGAGGGGAATTACCTGATGCCGCCGGCCAATTCAATTTCAAATATGTTTATGTAATGTTTGTATCATTGTCACCGTCACTCCATAAGAAATAATCTTTTATTTCATCGATATTTTCCTCCAAGTTGAGTATTAGGAACAGGTAAGAAAACTCTGTCTTACTTGGTATTTTACCGTAGAATTTCACGTCAATTATAATTAAAATATATTTGTTCGTAGTGATTCGTAACTTTCTGTTTCAAATATCTTTAATAATTTCATGAATATCACTTCCAATATTATTTTTTTACTCTTTTAATATTTCTAAAAACAGAAGAAAGCATTTAATTTCATAAATAATCAGCAAATACGAGAATGAGGCTTATGGCGACATAGCGGTGGAACTGGAATATAAACAAGTCACCAAAGGTCCAAGTCGGACCGAAACGATGTTTTAAGTTTGGTTGTCGTCAGCGCGGGTTGTCTGTGTACTATTCCAGTCACGGCATTGTGACTCTTAACTCTCTGGAGCATTTAATTCTTTATTTCCTTTTAAAATATGTCTCCAAATCGCCAGTTCATTTTTTCGTTGTCCCATTCAGAGTAAAAGTCACAATACCGAGGCTACAACAACTGAAAATATCACTTGAGAGGCGATACTGCAATATATAAGCCATCTCTCTGGCCCTGTGTTGTGCTTCCTACAAGATTGATGGGCTGAACACATCAACTACAGGTTGAGGGCTGTTTAAACCTCAAACTCCTCCTCCCTTATACCTTCCTGCTTTGTATTGGACTGATGAAGCCACTGTGTGGCGAACGTTTCTTCATTTAAGTTTCCCCATATGTTGCATGTCTCATTTTCATTTGGTCGGGTTTAAAAAACATTCATTACAACTGTAAGATATGTTTATGTCCATTCCGGCAATATCGACTTCACAAGTGAGCCAAAAAAGCTAGACGGACCAGGAGCTAAACCATGAAATGACATTTTAAAACTATTTACTTGTTACAAGCTGGCTTCTAACAAAATTTGTTAGGACAAATATTTTTCTATACGACCAATAAGGCTGTCAGCACAACTCACGAAATCGTAATGACACGATTGCAAACAAACCATATCACGGGCGGAGTTAGAACCCGCGATCAGAGAGTCATAAAACTGTAGACCGATGCGTTAGCCACTGGACCACCTGGCTACAAGATTCATCCAACTACTTGGTTGAGTCTTATGGTATGGTTTGGTATGGCTTGTCAGCAGAAATTTTTGCGTTATGTTAGCATATGACATAATATAAGGTATTGTAAAATATTACTTAGGATTTTACTCTGTTAATTACTCCAGTAAATGGCACCTTATTTTGAAGCTTATGGCACGGCTTCACAACAGATTTGAGATACCTGTTAATTTGGAGTTAACTAGGAGTTAAAAGTCATGCGATTCCCTCTTATAACATTTGGGGCACTTTTTATGAAAAAAAAAATTTTACAGAAGAAATCCTAAACAAATGTTAAATTGCTTATTTCAACGTGAAAAAGTTAAATGGTAAAAAAAGACATGAAAGTTGGAAATCAAAAATAAAAGGGGGAAGCTGTTGAATTAATTAAAATTAAACAAACAGCAACTTCTTTTGGAAATATGAAAGAGAAACCCACTCCTTTTGGGAACCGGGGGGTGGGGAGGAAAAAAACTTTGGCGTAAAAGGAAAGAGGGGTTTCCCAAACTGGGATTTGGGTAAAATTAATTCATAAAGTAATGCAGCAATAAAAAAAAAGTTAGAAATAGCAAAGTAGAAATTGGTTTTTGGGTCTGTGCAATTGCCTTGCAAAGATACCCAATAGTTTGGGCTAAAATGTCTTTTCACATGGGTTTTTAAACACTAGATGTTAATTTAATTTCCTTATTCTTTTACCTTTGACAAACCCACGATTCGGGCTTTTCTCGTCGTTGTGTTTTTTTTGCCCCAAAGAACTAAAGGCAAATTTCTTAATGTAATTTAGGTTTTTGTAGGGGGAATTGCTTGAAATCTTAGTTAAATTTTCCCAAGGGTTACAGCAGATTTCATCCTGTATAAAGGCCTGAACGGGGTTCAAAAACCGCCAAAGTACCTTGGGATGGATGAAGTCCATTTTTTAGCTGACCGGAAGGAGATCAATTTTTCCTGTTTTTGGAATTATTAGGATTTCCAATTTTTATTCCTAGATGAACCGCACCTAGTGTTTAAAGTTTCCCCAAAGGGGATAAGTTGTGTTTCCGGGCAGGCAGATTATTTTTATAATGTTTTTCCGTGTGTGGGATAAAAGTAAAGGGGAGGGAAAAGGGGGAAAAACCCCGTAAACCCCGGCAGGGGAAAGTAGTAGGTAATGGATTTGATTTAGGTAGGTAGTGTTGAGAGGGTGTTAGGGTAGTGAAGCAGAAAATTTTAGCGGGTTTGTATTAAATGGAAGTGAAAAGTTAAGTTTAAACAGTGGTGTATGTTTGTGTTTGTGTGTATGTGGTAAAGGTAGTGGTTTATGTAGTGTGAGTGTGGTTTTCGAGTAAATGGAAGAAGGAGAAGTTTTTAGGTATTGGGGGGGTTGATGGTTTTTAAAGAGTATAGTTTGAGGAGGGGTGGGGATAGTTTTAGGATGAGTGGTTTTTATGAGTAAAAGGGGGGGTAGGTAAAGTTTAAAGAGGGGGGAAAGTATGCGGGAAGGGGGTTAGGAGTTGGTGGGAGTAGTAGGTAGTAATGTGTATGGGTAATATGGTTTTGGGAAGAAGGGTTGGGGAAGTACGTGGGAGATTTTATAATTGTTTTGGTGTAGGAGTGTAGTTTTGTGGGAGTAAGAGTAGTTGGATGTGGTGTTGTATTTGTCGGTGTGTGTGTGTGGTGTGGTGTGGTGTGTTGTTGTGGTGTTGGGTTGTGGTGGTGGTGTGTGTGGTGTGTGGTTGTTTTGTGAATGTTCATTCAAATTTTAATGTTTTAATACATTACCGAGGGGTATGAAAATGGTTCCCCAAGTTTTGAAAAATTAAGACACCGGGCCGGGTTTCTGATTTGTGTTGTTTGGTAAAATTTTAAGTTGGGGAGGGGCCCTCAATTTTTTTTAAGTTGAACTTGATACTGTTTTCCCTTTTATAAGCTGTACCTGGATTCTACTTGTAGAGGGGAAAGTTTTCTTAAGGTAATAGATCAATTTTATTAAAAGTGTGTGTGGGAGAAACGGTTTGGTAAAGTAATTTATCTTTTTGTTCTATTAGTTTATGATGAAAAAACAGGTTGGGTTTCCTTTGGATGTTTTTCTTTTGGAATGTTCATTCCTTTAAGATTGATTCAACCGAATTTTTGAGACAATTGAATAAAAATACCAGGGGTTGTTTGAACCCGCACTCAGGGGAGAAAATTCCGAATAGAATTGGGGGTGGGGGAAAATGAGAAGGCCATGTCATACAGGGGGCCTTAATACCCCCAAAAAGGTAAGATTTAAGGTTGGCATGGTTTGCCAAAAAAAAACCGGCCCCCTTCCATTTATGTAAATTTTTTTGGGTAACCAGGTGTGGGTGAATTAATGTGACATTTTATGTGTGGAAAGGGTTTTTGGCTTTCCAAGCTTATAAGGATTTGTGTATTAGCCTTGTGGTAGGTTTTTTTGATTTAATATATTTAAGCCATTTAAAAAATACAGGGCAAGGGGGGGATAAATTCGGACGAAACGTTTGGGAAAAAAAAGGAATTGTTGAATTTGTGTTTTTATTTAATTTGCAAATCAACACCTTTTTCTACCCAAGGACTTAGTTCTATCCCCCAAATGGGAATTTGTTAGCTTAAACAACTGTTAAAACAAAAATTGCCTTTCTGAAAAGTGCCCCAAAAGGGGGTTTTAAGTAAAAAAAACTCCCTTAAAGGGTACAAACGAACGAGCAAAAAGAAATTTTGGGTAAGCCCATATGGGTGACGGGGAGGGGGACAAAGGGAAGTTATAGTGTGGAAAGAGAGTTGTTTTAGTTCGGTAGTAAAGTGGGCCAGGTTGTTAGGCAAGGAGGTGGCAGATTTTAAAGAAGGTGATTCAAGGTTTCTTTTGTGGATACCGGTGGGGTGAGGGGGAAAAGGAAGGGACTTAGGAAGGGAAGGCTAGGGAGGGTGGGGAATGGAAGTCTAAAAAAGGGGTAAGGGAAAGTGGGGGGGGAATGGTCTGTCTAAAGACAGTAGGTTTAAGGTGTATTGTAAAAGGGGGTTAGGGGCAGGACATGCAGGGGAGTGGGAATGGGGGTTTTTTGGGGGGGGAAAGGAAGGGAGAGGTAGTAGCTGCGGGGGCTAAAATTTGGTTGAAGAGTTTCAGAAAAGATTCAGGAGGGATGTCAATTGGGAGAAGCTCGTTTTGGGGGAAGCTTTAGATAACCCCACGCAGGTTGCAGGCAGTGAAAGTTTAATTTAGTTTTGTTTTGTGAGGGGAGGGTAAGGAAGTGTTTATCAGGGGTTTTGATTTGTAGGGGTGAAGTTCCGGTGCGTGGGGAGGGCCGGGCTTGAGGGGGGGGGGGTTATGTAGAGCCTTGAGGGAAGGGGTTTTGGGGAAAGAGAGGTAGTCAGTTTAAGAGGAAGTGCTTTTGAAGGGGGAATTTAATGCGGGTGCCGCGCGAGTAAAACATTTAAGGAGGTTCAAGTTTCCGGGGGTAGTTTAAATCCGGAATTGGATTTGCTGTTTTTTTTGATCCAATTTTGATTCAGATCATTGTGTATTTGGTGTTTTGGTGGAGTGTTTAATTGCATGGTTTGGGAAAGTTTTATAATGGGGCGTCGCAAAGGAAGGGAAAAAGTTGGGTAAACCCCCAAATGGGGGGAGGGGGAGCGAAGGGAAAAATGTGGAGGGTAGGGAGAAAGTTTCCGGGGTTACCCCCGCTTTTGTGGAAGTATTGAGAAAGTTGGTTTTGTTCTCCATGGTACGGGGCAGGAGAAGGGAAGGAGTTTACGAGGGGGTGAAAAGGCCCAGTTAAAAAATTAAGGCAGTAGATGTTCCCTTGAAGTCCGTGCCAGCGTACCCAAAGGTTTTTAAGTTTTGGGGCAACCAAAAGGGTGAGGGTTTTTGTTTGGTTTGATGGGTGAAGTTTGAAGAAGAGGTTAATTCGGCCCCTTTTTATCTGTTTTTCTGAAGCCCAATACTGGCCAAGAAAGGAGAGAGTTAACCCCCCAGGTATCGCAAGGCGGATGTTGGAATGAGTTTATAAGGTTTTTTTTCCTAAAAGTAGAGGAGGTTATAGGGGCGATGGGGTTTTAGGGTGAGTGGTTTGGAATTTTAGTTTAGGAAGGGATAGCTTTTGCACCCTTTAAGGGGAAGGGAAGGGTACCCAAGATGCCAAGGACATTAAAGGGGGTTTGTGTGGGGAAGTAATGATGGTCAGTTTTTGATTCCCAGGTAATAATGGTTTCCGAGAATGTAAGGGGATTTAGGCAGGTTTTACCCCCTTTTTTTTAAAGGAGTGCCCCATTTTTGTGGGGGTAAGTGTCATTAATTGGCTGTGATGTTTGTGTTGTCGTTGTGGTGTGTGTGTGGGTTGGGGTGGGTGTGTGTGTCTTGTTGTGTGGGGTGGGAGGGAAAGTTGTGGTTGGTTTTGTGTAATTTTCCAGTGTCATGCCTGGAATTTTGTTTTTGGATAGATTGGCGAATTTTGGTGTGAGGGGGATGATTTTTCAGAGTTTTGAGATTTGTGCAGCCTGTAGGCCCTTTAAGATTGGGTTTTGTTTTTGGTTGTGTTTGTTGTTGGTGGGAATGGTCCTTTGGGGGATTTTTTTGAAAAAATTCTCAGAAGGTGGTTGGGTTTTGTTTTTTCAAGGCTGTTTTTCCGGTTTAAAAGTTACGGTGACTATATGGGTGGTTTTCAGGTTAGAAGGGGTTTTTTGGGTAGGAACTAACGGACGTAACAGGTTTTGAAGAGAAAGGGGGGGAAACAGATAATAGCTTGGGTTGTGTTCTGATTTGGATTTGGTTTAAGGAAAACCCCGAGTTGGGGGGTTCCTTTTAAATTGTCGTTTTTGGTGTTGTGTCAGGTTTCTTGGTGGGGGAAGTAGTGTCAATGTAGGGGTGGGTTTTGTTGTTGTGTCATGTTAGGTTTATATTTCTAATGTGTTGTTTAAGGATTGGGGGGTAGGTTTTTGTGGGGAAAGAAGGAAGGGGGGCCGGGTTGGGGTTTGGGGTTTTTGGGGATGTGTAAGTTGGGGGAAATTGGTGCTCGATTTTTGAAAAATTAGGGCAGGTATTATGTTGTTGCTGAGGAGAGTTGGCCGGTGTAATTTTTGTGGGGTTTGTTGGCCGTGTGTTTTTAAGGAAGGGGGTTAATGGTTTTGGGATTAAACAAAGGTGTTTGTGGGGAAGTGGTATTGGTACCAATTGTTTTGTTCTGGTGTGATGAAAGGCGGTGTGTTTGGCTTTCCATATCAGCTAGTGGGTATGTTGGTGTAGTTGAAGAAAAAGGAAAGGTCGTGTATGTTGAAAATTTAGTGTTTGGAGCGGAGCATAGGTGGTGAAAAAGATAAAGGGGCCAGGTGGTGTGTATTCTGACTGCAAGACAGTGTTGGTGAATAAAAGGGATTGGGTGAAATTTGTGTTTTATGTTGGATTTGACAAGGATGGCAACACCATCGTGGGGATCATAGGGGGACTGTAGTGCAGTATAACCATAATGGCGGATACGTTGAGGGGCTTTCAGGCATGTACTGTTTAGCAAAACAATATCTGGCCTCTCTGCTTCAAGTAGCTCGGCCAGTAGGTGTCTAATTGTAAAGTAAGAACGTACGTTGAACTGAATCACCTTAAACATGATTTAATGGTTTCGTCATATCAAAGTTAATGTCGGGGAAGGAGTTTGGGTTGAAGCCCATGATAGTGGTGCCATCAGTGGATGTGTGTTTGTAGGTGCTACGGACCCGTTTCCTGGAGGGGAAGGAAGAGATGGATCTGTTTTTATGTTCTTTGGTCTGTCTGTCAGAAGTTGGGGCAGGTTTAGGTTTGAGTGGATTTTGTCTAGAGGAGGTGGAGTTGGACCTGGATGAAGTTTTTATTGTGGTGGAGTGGGCGAAGGTGGATTCAGAGGTAGTGGAAGCTTTGGTAGGGGATGAAGAAGAGGAAGCTATGGTAAGGGATTAGGAAGGGGAAGCTATGGGAAGGGATGAGGAAGTGGAAGCTCTGGAAGGGGATGAGGAAATGGGTAAGGAAGTGGGGGGAGGAATGGTCGTAGTAGCAACAGTAGGGGTGTTGGTGAGAGGTGTAGAAGTTGTGAAGAGGGGTAGGGGAGGAGGAGAGCTGGTGGGAGTAGGAAGTGGGAGGTGGGAGAGAGGGAGGAGGGAGAGGTTGTAGGAGGCTTAGAAGAGAAACATGAAGGAGGGATAATTAAAGAGGGAAGATTGTTAGCAGACAAGATTAGGTTAGGGACATGTGAGTAGTCTGATTGGTAAGCTTGAGAGATTACCATCGCAGAGTGGGCATCAGTGGCGAGTTGACAGTTAGTTTTGTAGTCTAGTGTGGGTGTAGGTGTAGAAGGTGAAGTGCTTGTATTCTGTGTGTTGGTGTTTGATGTGTGTAGAGTAGAAGAGGTAGACCAAGTGCGTGGGGAGGGCCAGGCATTGGAGGTGGGGGAGGGAGGTATGGAAGGGGACGGAGGTGCAGGGAAGGGGTTGGGGAGGGAGGGAGGTTGGCATGCTCTGATGGAGGAGAGAATGTGCTTTCTAGAAGGGAAGGAATTTGCAACTGCAGTGTGTGACCCGCCGCAGTTAGAACATTTAAGGGGGAGGTTGCAAGTATTCCAGAAGTGGACAGTTGCTGAACATCTGGAGCAGACTTGTGTAGATGTGCATGTGTTTTTGTCGTGGCCGAATTTGTAGCATTCAAGACATTGTGTGATTGGGTGGAAGTTCGGAGTGAAGAGAGTGTTTGGAGGAATGCGGATGGTCTTGGCAAAGATTCCTTGACTGACGAGTGTAGAGGCGTCAGCAGAACGAACGAACGAACGAAAGTTCAGGTAAGATCCCAAATGGGATGAGCGGGGAAGGCGGGAGAGAGGAAGAATAGTGCTGGAGAGTGTTCTTAGTCGTAGAAAATGAGCCAGGGCTTAACCCAGCAGCGAAGGCGATTGTGGGACAGATATTGAGAAGAGAAATTCAGGCTCTTCTGTTAGGACTCCAGTGGGGTGAGCGAGGAGGAAGGGACATGCGACGTTTAGGGCTAGAGAGGAGTGTAGAACTGAGCCATGTCTTAACCAAAAATGCTAAGGCAAACGTGGGTCAGAGAATGGTACCTGTCATAGAAGGTACCTGTCAGCGTATCCAAGGTTATTTGTAAGTAGGGTTAGGAGCAGGATCATGCAAGGAGTAGAAAAGGTTGTGTTGGTTTGTGGGTCTGCGAATGTCTTCGTCAAGGAGAGAGGTCCAGTATTTCATGTCGTGTCTCAAGTTTGTCTATCTGTCTGTCACTGACCCTCTTCCAATACAGATTCAGCGCAGGGATGTCTAACGGGGGATGGAGAGACTCGCTTGTGGCAAACCCTTTCCTCCCATCTGTTTATCAAGCACCCAGCGCAGGCCTTGTTCTGGACACGCTGCAGTTTAAGTAAGTTTTTTTTTTGCTGCAAGAGAGAGGGCTAGAGGAGAGTAAGTTATCAGAGGGCGTATTAGGGATTTGTAGAGGTGTAGTTTGGTGCGTTGGGAGGCATGTTTCAGCTTGTAGAGGCCCGCAAGGGCCTTACTAGCTATTGCATGCCTTGAGTGAAGGTGTCCGTGTAAACGAAGAAGGTAGTCAAGATTAACGCCAAGGACAGTGACAGATTGTGTGAAGGGAAGTAAGTGCGGGTGTCAGCTGTTCTGAGTTCGACAGGTAATCTAGGATCACGTTTCCTGTAGTTAAAATATGTAATGCTGGATTTAGCTGCATTGGTTTTTATCCTCCATTTTTGTTCCCAGATGGACTATCCTGTGACCCATTTGTTTTTTTTGGTGTGAGTGTATCTTATTTGGCATGAGTGGATAGTTGTGTAAGTCGTTGGGATTAGGCTATGTGATGATTGTGGTATACAGGTGTTGGAATGTCATTAGTATAAAATGTAGGGTAGGGAGAGGACAGACCCCGGGGTACTCCGGCTTTTGTGTGAATAGTCCAGAGTAACAGCTTGGAATTTGATCTCAGGTACGGGGTTGGGAAATTGCAGAGGAGTTTAAAGAGTTGTGAGAGGCAGGTTTAAGTTAGTGCAAAGTTTTGACTGAGCCTTTGTGCCGTCAAAGGCTTTTCACGTCTTTTGCAACCAGGGTTGTCCCTGTTTCTTTGGTTTTGTTGATGGATTTTAGTGAGAATGATGGTAAGCATCCGTGTGGATCTTGTTTCTGAAGCAACTGGCCACAGAAATTTGAGAATGTGTTCAGGTACTGCGAAGGCGATGATTTTATGAGTTTTCAAAGAGTTTTCCTAAAGTTTCGAGGGGGTGAAGGGCGATAGTTTCTAGGGTCAGAGGGGTCTTTATGGGTTTCGGGAAGGAGAACAGCAGTAGGGAGCTTGAAGAGGGAAGGGAGTATCGAGGCAAGAGGCATGAGGAGGTTTGGTGTAGGCAGTCAGGAAGGTGGTTTCAGATAATTGGTTTGGCCAGAAGCACCAGAGGGCCCTTTGGGGGAAGGTGTCTGAGGAGGGGTTTAATGTCTGTTTTGGTGAAGGGGTGTCAGTTTCTTGGAGAGGTAAAGTGTCTAGATGTATGTGGCTGTCTGGGGTTGTTCTTGTGTGTGGCAGTGTTCAGTGTTCTATTTTTCTGAATGTGTGAATAACGTTAGGGTGAGTGGGTGAGCGTGGGGAAAATGTTCTCCAGATGTGTTTGAAGATATTGGCAGCAGCTGCGGGTCTGAGATTTTGTGTTGTTGTGGTGAGTTTTTTTTGAAAATTTTTGGTGGAGTTGTGCCTCGATTTTTTTATAAAGTTCCAGAAGGCTTTAGTGTTTTTAATTTCGCTGCTTTTCTGCTTGTTGTTGAGTTGTGACCAGTGATTGTTGTGGTCTTTGGCTAGGCTGCGAAATAAACGTTTCTAGGTAAGTGAGATCTAATCGGACTTGATTAAATTAAGTGTGTTGTAGAAAGCGGTTGTGGTAGCGAAATTAGTCTTCTTGTTTGAGTGACGGTTGAAGAATAACGAGTGGTGTGAGTTTCTTTGGGATTGCGATGTTGGCTGTTGTGTAAAAGGGTGTCCTGGATGAGATCAGTTGAGTATCGATGTCAGAGAGGGTTTGTTGTTTTAGTCATAGGTGAGGTTAATATTGTTTTATGGGGTTGTTTGAAAGCATCCAGTCAGCGTTTTTGTAGAAGAAAGGTTTTGGGTTTAATGAGGATAGGTTGGGGGGAAAGTGTAAGATGACTGGGATGTGATCAAGCCTGTAATAGGGCCAGGTGAATTAGTGTTGAAAAAAGAGTGGCCCGGTTTGCCAGAATGATGTCTGGTTTGCCTTGGCCCTGTGGTTTTTAGAAGTATGAAGTCTGGGCCAAGATGAATTAGGTGTTTATTTTGGAAGTTGAGTAATTGGAGACCAAGTTTGTTGTTTTCTGGCGTGATGAAAGGCGGGTGGGTTTTGGGATTATGTCACTAGTAGTATGTTGGTGTGTTGGGTGTAGTTAAGACTAAGGAAAGGTCGTGTATGTTAGAAGTGTTTGGGCGAGCATAGGTGGTGAAAAAGATAAGGGGCCGAGGTGGTGGAAATTTTGACGCAAGACAAGTGTTGGTGAAAAAAGGGATTTGGGAAAAAATTCGTGTTTTATGTTGGTATTAAAAAGGATGGAACCCCATCGTGGGGATCATAGGGGGACTGTATGCAGTAAACATAAAGGCGGATGCGTTGAGGGCTTTTAGGCAGGACGTTTAGCAAAACAATATCGGCCTCTTGCTTCAAGTAGCTCGGGAGTAGGTGTCTAATTGAAAATAAGAACGTACGTTGAACGAATCACCTTAAACGTGATTTAATGGTTTCGTCATAGCAAAGTTATTGTCGGGGAGGGAGTTTGGATTAAAGCCTTTATATGGTGCCATCAGTGGATGTGTGTTTGTGGTGCTACGGACCGTTCCTGGAGGGGGGGAAGAGATGGATTGTTTTTATGTTCTTTGGGTCCCCTGTCAGAAGTTGGGGCAGGTTTAGGTTAAGTGGATTTTGTCTGGAGGAGGTGGAGTTGGACCTGGATGAAGTTTTGGTTTTGGTGGAGGAAATGGGCAAAGGTGGATGCAGAGGAATTGAAGCATTGGTAGGGATAAGGAAGTGGAAGCTTGGTAGGGATGATGAGTTTAGCATGGTAGGATGAGGAAGTGGAAGCTTTGGAAGGGATGAGGAAGTGGGGGGAGGGGTGGGCGTGCAAACAGCAGTAGGGGTGTTGGGGGGAGGTGTGGAAGTATGAAGAGGGGGACGGGAGTAGGGGAAAACTGATTGGATAGGAGTGGGGTTGGAGAGAGGGGGGAGGGAGAGTTGTAGTAGCTGGAAGCGGAAGGAGGGATAATTAAAGAGGGAAAATTGTTTTGCAGACAAGATTGGGTTAAGGACATGTGAGTAGCTGATTGGAAGCTTGGAGATTACCATCGCAGAGTGGCACAGTGGCGAGTTGACAGTAGTTTTGATCTAGTGGGGGGTGTAGGGGTAGAAGGAGAAGTGCTGTAGTCTGTGTGTTGGTGTTTGATGTGTGTAAACGTGAAGAGGTAGGACCAAGTGGTGGGTGGCCCATGCATTGGGGTAGGTGAGGGATGCAGGAAGGGAGGAGGTGCCGGGAGGGAGGATGCCGGGTGAGGGGAAGGGGGGGGGGAAGGGGGGAGGTTGGCTGCTTTTGGAGGGGAGAAATGTCTTTCTAGTAGGGCAGGAGTTTGCAACTGCTGTGTGACCCCCGCAGTTAAAAACATTTAAGGGGAGGTGCAAGGGTTCAGAAGTGGCCCCCGTTGCTGAACACTGGAGCAGGTTTGTGTGGAAGTGCAAGAGATTTTGTGTGCCGAATTTGTTTGCATTTCAGACATTGTGTGATGGGGTGGGAAGTTTGGAGTGAAGAGAGAGTTTGGAGAATGCGGTGCTTGGCAAGGAAATTTCCTTGATGAAGGTGTAAGGCGTCAAAAGGGTTGAACAGCGTTATTTGAGGGTGGTAGAGTTTCAGGTCTGTAAATATCGTCACAGAAACTTTGTTCTTAGTACAAGCTTTGATTAGTCTCTTTGTCTGTTTTCATAGGCATCAAGAGATAGCTACGTGTTTTGCGATCACTGTGCATTTGGCGGTGCCCCAGGGTCCAAATAATGTGAAACCTGCGTTGAGAATTTTTGTCTGTTTCCCTTGAGGTGTCGTTTCGTAAGAATGTCGTCAAGAAGTAGTATGAAGCCTGAGTTGTTTTAAAGGAAATTTCAGTTGAGGACGCCAGTTTCTGGGACAATAATATTCCAGGACAGATGTGGCATGACAGATTTTTGAGTATTTGAGGGAAGCGAGAAAGACTGGTTGGAAGAGGTACGCAGGTAAGGCCATAGGGCAGGAGTAGAAGAGGAAAAGGGGGTGTTGTCAGTAAAGGAGTTAAGGGGAGAAGTGGAAGGCATTGAAGGCAACGTAAATTAGATGGTGGGGGGCCAAATCTGAGAGAAAATTGGTTTAAGGTTTAAGGGGAAGTCGTGTGAAGAGACACACGTACTGCCGGGTTTTAACTTTAAAGTTCTTTTGGATCCTCTCTGAAACACAGACACTGAGAGTGAGCTGTAGCTTATGGAGCCCTGTATTCTCGAACGGTGAGGAGAGCAACACTGGCGTTTTGGGGTGCAGATCACACTTTTGGCTGAGGCGTGGAGACTTTCAGACGCAAAAGGAGTGCAGGCAGCCACCGACGCACCAATCCTGATTGTGAAGACGAAGTTCAGTAACCACCACCTGGAGGATGCCCAAATCTGACTGTGACGATGAGGAAGCCAACATAGCTGTATGCGCACAAAACGAACGACACACTGGGTTCCCACACCAACAAAACTGGGTCACGGATAGATGCGTATTTTGAGAATTGTAAGCTTTCGGGTCGTAAATTCGTCAACAAGGGCTTTGTTCTTAGTATGATTTTTTATTAATTTTTTTGTCTGTGTATAGGCGTCAGGAGGGGTATTTTTACGTTTTTAACAATGACGTGCTTTTGGCACGGGCCGGGATCCAAATAATGGTGAACCCGCATTGAGAAGCTTTTGTCTGGTTCGGTTGGGTGTCGTTTGTGGGAAAAGTTTTCAAACCTACCCGGCCCCGGGTTTGAACCCGCGGTCAGAGAGCTAAAAACTCCAGCCCTTGCGGCAAGAAGGATTTGAGCTAGAGTTCGCCGGGCCCACGCTAGGGAGTTTTTGTCTGAGAAACTTGATTTTGTGGGTCACCTGGTCCTGTGCTAACCCTTCTATGGGTAGAAATAACCTAGTTGGACGAATTTTATTGCGTAGTGGTCTAGTGGCAACCCCGCGACGGGCTGGAGTTTTGAGACCTTGAGCGGGGGTTCAATCCCGGGCCCGGGGGTATGGTTTGTTTCAACGGTCATTAGATTTCGTGGAAAGTTTTTTCAAGGAGTTTGAAGCCTGGTTGGTTTTTAAGACTAAATTGAGGGCACGGGTCTGAATTTAAAAATTTTTTGGGCAGTAGTGGCATCAGGGTTAGGAATTTGAGGGTTTTGCGAGAAGGAAAAGGGTTTAGAAGAAGCAGAGGCAAGTTGGGAGGTTGTGGGAGGTGGAAGGCAACGACGGCATCGTCTAATTACGAAATGATAAAATTGGCGGTGACAATCGGCCAAAAAGTGAGAGTACTCAGCTAGGCAAGTACGTGTAAGTAGACACACGTACTTGCCTGGCGCAGGACACTGAGGAGGTTGAACTGTAGCCTGATGGAGCATTGTATATCCTGAGTGGCGGCGAGACTGGCTGTATGGCGTGCAGTCAACAGGCGAAGGAATTCATGCAGCAACAGGCTTCCTGCCCTTGGGTAGGCAACCACCGACGCACCAATCCTGATGGTGGAGAGGGAGACGAAGGTCCAGCAAGCACTACTCTAAGCGAAGTCTCTCCCAACACGGGGTAATTCGAGAGAGGCGAGATCGTCGATGTGTGAGTGATGTGTTAGGTAAGCACACGTCACCACTAGGGCTAAGTCACGACAAACCTGGGGTGGAAGGTACGCGAGTATTTATAGTCAGGTTCAGAACGTTGAGGTCAGGTGGAGAAATGGTGCATCTGATGATGTACCGAGTGGGGTTATAGACTCTAAAATCTTGGGTAGCTTGGAAGGGAGATTGGATAAGTTTGTGAGCAGACATTCTGCAGTGTAGTGCAGTGTAGTGTAGTGCAGTGTACTGCTTGATGGTATTCACAAAGACGACTCCTGGAGCTACTAAACACTGGTGTAGTGCTTGATGGTATCCACAACTCATTACACAAGTCTCACAGGTCAGAATGGCGCTGTGCGTTGCCTCATGTAACTTATCCTGTGTGATGAAGTATGTTAAGGAAACATAGCTAGCTTTTCTTCCCACTGTGGAACTGTCGTATACAGCAGCACAATGCTGTTGTATGCATTCTTCTGCTGGAAAAAGCGAGTCCATGTTACTAGAAGTGAATGCTAGAGTCCTGACAAGCGGTGACTCACAAGAACATAAGAAAGGAGGAGTCCTCAACAGAGGACTCTAATCACAGAGTTATGTTGTGACTTAAGCATTTCAATCATTTCCTTGTCATCTGTGAATGTTCCGTCTCCTTTTAAGTAAAAAGTCTGATACTGGATGTGGCTGTCACCCTGGATTTTACCGAAGAGACCATACAATAAGTGTCAGGGGCCCGAGACTGTTCAACTGCCTCCCAGCATACATAAGGGGGATTACCAACAGACCCTTGGAAGTCTTCAAGCTGGCCTGAAGTAGGTACCTGATCAGCCTGCCTGTGGCTCGTACATTGGTTTGCGTGCAGCCAGCAGTAACAGCCTGGTTGATCAGGCTCTGATCCACCAGGAGGCCTGGTCACAGACCGGGCCGCGGGGGCGTTGACCCCCGGAACTCTCTCCAGGTAAACTCCAGGTTATGTGGGATAGCGATGAACAAGTTCCTTGGCAAGTGGTTCAGCTATGTTACAGAAGCCATTATTCTGGTTGAAGTTGTCGGATATAGAGATAAGCGATGATTCCAGGATTCTTCGGTATTGAGTGTTGTCTTCTGTGGCGATAAGTCTTGAGTTTCTGTAGTTTATTAAGTGGTTGTGTGAATTACGGTGTTGTACACAGGCATTCCTTGTATCGTCAGACCTGCTTGCGTATTGGTGTTCTGAAATACGTGCTGGAAGGTCCCTTGATGTTTTGCCCACGTATAATTTGCTGCAGTCATTACAATGGATTATGTATACCCCGACAGAGGATGGAAGCTTTGCCTGTCTATCACTGGTAATGTCCTTGATGGTCGTGGTTATGGAGGTAGATACTTGGAATGAGGTATTGGAAAAGATGTTGGAAACGTGTTTGGCAATGGAGTTGGTGGGAAGGACTATGTATCTCTTCTCGGCAGTGTCTTCTCTGGGTGTGTTGAAGATGTTTAATGCCCGCTGTCTGCAGTCTCTGATGAAGTGACGAGGATAGTGGAGTTTAGAAAATACTTGTTCAATTATAGTGCATTCTTCCTCAAGAAATTCACTGCTGCAGATTCTGAGTGCGCGCAGGAAGAAATCCTATAATTACACACGTTTAGTTTTGGTGTCGTGGTGAGAGTAGAAGTGGAGAAGATCGTTTTTGGTTGGTGGGTTTTCGATATACTTTAAAACGAAGTTTATGCTCAGCTTTGAAGAGAAGAACATCAAGGAAAGGAAGTGTGTTGTCGACTTCTTCAAGTGTGAACTGGATTGAGGGCTCGACCTGGTTGAGCTTGTCTTGGAGAGCTTGAACGTTGAAGCATCTAGGAGTTATGAGGAGAGTGTCGTCAACATAACGGAGCCAGGTGACAGACGAAGGAATAATGGTGGAGAAACGCTCGACTTCTAGATGTTCCATGTATAGGTTCGCCAGAACCGCACTGAGTGGCGAACCCATGGGTAGTTAAAAAGTCTGCTGAAAGAGGTGATTTTCGAAAGAGAAACACGTAAAGCCAACACATAGTTCAACAAGGTCGATGAAATCGCTGGCTGGAATAGGAAGATCAATTGAATCGTCAATTTTTCCTGCGCAGGAGATCGACGGCTTGTGTAGTAGGTACTTGGGTGAATAGCAAAGTTTACGTCAAGGCTGGAAAGTTTCTTGTTCCTTGATGATGTTGCGAATGCGGAGAGAAGATCACCCGAGTGTTTGAGATGTGCTTGACTGATAGCGCCCAAGAGTTTAGAGAGGCGTTTTGCGAGAATTCCTGAGAGTTGGTGGGGAGCACTGCACTATTCCCGAGGATATGGGCCTCAGTGGGATACCAGGCTTGTGAGTTTTTGGCAGACCGTACATTCTGGCAGGTCTGGGGTTGCTGGGTATGGTGTGAAGAAGTTTCTTCCCTTGTTCTGAGTCCCTAAGAATGCGGGCGAGTCCTTTGAAGAAAAGTTTTAGTAAGGTTGTCCACTTGTTTAGTTGTACCTTCGACCCCAGGTAGATCTGTTTGTGACTTGAAAAAGCCCACTGTGTGGGCGAAACTTTGTCAATAAAGGATCACATTATACTGCATATGTGTTTATATTTCCATTGTGTCGGTATTTTATTCCATTTATTTCCATCCACAACTCTGTTAGAAAACCAGTACTTACCTATGTCCTTTCTAAATCTAAATTTATCCAACTTATATTCATTATTTCTGGTTCTTACCTGGTTCGACACTCTCAGTACTTTTTAATATCTCTTTTGTTTATGCCCGTCATCCACTTATACACTTCAAACATCTCCCCTCATTCTACGTCTCTCCAGAGAATGGAGATTTAAGGCTTTAAGTCCATCTTCATACTGGAGATTCCTTACACAGTGAATCATTTTAGTCATTCTTCTCTGTATGTTCTCTAATGGTCTATATCCATCCTGTAGCAAGGAGACCAAACCTAAGCAGCATAATCTAAATGAGGCCTCACTAGTGATGTATAGAGCTGTAAAATAACTTTCGGACTTCTGTTACTTATACTTCTTGAGATAAATCCAAGTATTCTGTTTAGCCTTGTGCGCACACTTAGGCACTGCTGTCTTGACTTTAGATTTCTGCTTACCTTGACTCCCAAGTCTTTTTCACATTCTGTATGATCAAGCTCTACTTTACCTAGATTATACCTTCGAGGGTTATTTTCATTACCAAGGACTAGTACCTTACACTTATTCACATAGAGCTTCATCTACCCTTTTTCAGACCAATACATTAATTTGTCTAAATCCTCCTGGAGTTCATTGCTATCTTCCTAAATGAATTATACGGCCTATTTTGTATCATCAGCAAATTTGCTCATGTCACTCGTAATCCCTTCATCAAGGTCATTAAAGTAAATTATGAACAAAAGAGGACCCAAAACTGATCTTGTAGAACGCCACTAGTGACTAATCCCCATTCAGATTTGACCCCATTAATGGAAACTCTCTGCTTTCTATTGGTAAGCCATGCCTCAATCCATGCTAGAACTTTACCTCTTATACCATGAGCTGCCACTTTTCTTAAGTCTCTCTTGTGAGGTACTCTATCGAATGCTTTACTAAAATCCAAATAAACAATATCATATTCCTTATCACTGTCAACTGCCTCAAATGTTCTATTGAAGAACGTCAGTAAGTTTGTAAGGCAGGAACGACCTCTCGTGAATCCATGCTGAGATTCATTTATCAAGTTATGCTCTTCAAGGTGAATTCTAATAATGTCAGTTATAATTGATTCTAATAACTTGCCCACTATAGATGTCAGGCTTATTGGACAGTAATTTGAAGGAGCGGACTTATCCCCTGATTTGAATATAGGAACCACATTAGCCATCTTCCACAACTCTGGCACAACACCGGTAAGGATGGA
>NC_069403.1:95120242-95140207 GCF_026875155.1 Cherax quadricarinatus
CATTACCTCTCTTAAATAACAAAAAAGGCACAATACCGTGACGGGAACGATACACAAATAACCCGCACATAGAAGAGAGGAGCTTACGACGACCTTTCGGTCCGACTTGGACCATTTACAAGACTTTGTAAATGGTCCAAGTCGGACCGAAACGTCGTCGTAAGATCCTCTCTTCTATGTGCGGGTTATTTGTGTATTACCTCACTTTCGCGTCCTTCCTTATTTCTCCAAACATATTTACTTCCATACACATTTACTCTGACATACATCTGTCTATCCCTCTTCCCCTTTTGTTTTCCTCTTTGTTATTTATTAGTTTCTTCAATTCTTACATTCATTTCCGCAAACTCTTTAGTTTTGGCATATATTCTTTCATGTATTTTTAACAAATAATTGTTTGATACTGTAGAGTTATTTAGCTTTGGGCATATTAAATTATGTTAGGAATGGTTAGGTTAGGTTAAGTTAGGATATGTTAGGTTAGGTTATGATAGGTTAGGTTATGATAGGTAATATTAGAATGAGTTAGAATTGCTTTTCATAGACTAGATTAGATAAGGATGGATGAGTGTTTTCACGATAGAATATGTTAGATTATTGTTAGATTATGTTAGGATGTGTCTTAGCTTTCCCTTCGAATTTTCCTAGGTTACTTCCACGCATTTTCCTTCTTTTTGTCATCTTGAACAGCCTTTTCTCTCTCCTCTTCTTTACTGTCATCTCACCTCCCTCGGGATAAGGAAATAGGATAATGCTGGAAAATGCAGGCAGGAGAGAGGCGTTGGAAAAGACATAGAAGGAAATAGAGTATAGAAAAAGGTGGAAATGAGGGGCACAGAAGGGGCAGTAGTTGGGAGTGAGGCGAGGATAGGATAGAACAGGAGGGTTGGGTGGAGGGGCACGGGATAGATGCACTGGTAAAAGTAAGGGAGGGATAGTAGAATGGGGAAGTGTCAAACATTGCTATTAAAAGTAAGGGAGGGATAGTAGGATGGAACAGAAGTGTGAAACATTGCTATTAAAAGTAAGGGAGGGATAGTAGGATGGAACAGAAGTGTGAAACATTGCTATTAAAAGTAAGGGAGGGATGGTCGGATGGAACAGAAGTGTCAAACATTGCTATCACTCAAGACCAGCACGTGTCTGGGGTGCCTCTGGGAGTCGTTTAGTCCAGCAATTGCATTTGCACGATTGGATATAAAGCTCAGGGAGAATATAAGACTCTGCTCAATTTTTGTTAATCGATCTCATTTTCATCACTGAGGAACCGGTAGTGCTGTTCCTTATGGAGGGTTGTGGAGGTACAAGTGGAGTGAGGAGATGAATCCTGGGTGAAGCTGGGTAGGTGCGGAGTAGGTATTCGGGTGCGTTCCATTTGGAGGATGACTGCAGAGGTGGAGTTAATGTGAGGATAAAATAGCTGGAATGTAGAAGTGTAGTAGGTGTGAAAGATAATAGGGAAGGTGGAGGTGAGAAAGATGATATGGAAGGTGGAGGAGGTGAGAAAGATGATAGGGAAGGTGGAGGAGGTTATGAGATGAAGTGGATGAGAAGGGGTAAAGATATGCAGATTGAATAGGTGACGAAATGCATGTTGAGTAGATGGTGAGATGCAGGTGGTACAGTGGGGGTAGAAAGGGAAGTTGGGTAGAGAGGAAGATGATATGGAGCCATTAGTGACATGTAAATTGAATAGTTGAGGTAGTAGAGGGTAGGGGTTGGACTGGTAGAGGGTTGATGGTGAGTGGTAGTGGGATGATGGTGAGTGGTAGTGGGATGGTGAGTGGTAGTGGGATGATGGTGAGTGGTAGTGGGATGATGGTGAGTGGTAGTGGGATGATGGTGAGTGGTTGTGGGTTCATGGTGGGTGGTAGTGGGTTGGTGAGTGGTAGTGGGTTGATGGTGAGTGGTAGTGGGTTGATGGTGGGTGGTAGTGGGTTGATGGTGAGTGATAGTGGGTTGATTGGTGGGTGGTAGTGGGTTGATGGTGGGTGGTAGTGGGTTGGTGAGTGGTAGGTGATGATGAGGTGATGAGTGGCAGTAGTGATGGTGGTGGTAGGTGATGAGTGGCAGTAGTGATGGGGGTAGGTGATGAGGTGATGAGTGGAAGTTGTGATGGTGTTAGGTGATGATGAGGTGATGAGTGGCAGTTGTGGTGGTGGTAGGTGATGAGGTGATGAGTGGCAGTTGTGATGGTGTTTAGGTGATGATGAGGTGGTGAGTGGCAGTTGTGATGGTGGTGGTAGGTGATGGGTGATGAGTGGCAGTAGTGATGGTGGTAGGTGATGAGGTGATGAGTGGCAGTAGTGATGGTGGTAGGTGATGAGGTGTTGAGTGACAGTTGTGATGGTTGTGGTAAATAAAAATGAGGTGATGAGTGGTGTTGTGATGGTGGTGGTGGTGAAAGGTGATGAGTGCAGTTGAGGATGGTGGTGGTAGGGGGTGGTAGTTTGATGTGATGGTGGGGGTAGGTTATGAGTGCAGTTGTGATGTAGGTGATGTAGACAAACTGTACTGTCCTGCACAGACAGCCCCTTGCGTCTGCCAGTTTAAATTTTCATTTTCGCGTCATGCTGGGCTGCCACCATAGGCCTTGCCACTTCAGTATGCCCAGACTTGCCTCACTCTCACTCCCCACAGGGGCCCTTTTGCAGCAACACACAAGTACCCCCAGCTCTCCCCGTGGGATGGCCCTGCCCGGGCCATGGGCACAACCAAGCCTGGTACCCACCACGACATTAACAATAAAGTAAAAAGCCTCTGAAGACGTATCATTCACACCCCGCTACCAAAACAAACTCATTAAAAATGGTGACAGCGGTGCTCGCAGCAGTTGTGTTTGCCTGGAGAGAGGGAGGAAGGGAATAAAAAGTCATCTTCACTTCATCACCCTACACAAGAAGCATCCATCTCTCAACGGTTATCCTGATGTCGTGTCTGCACGTTTGAGCATCCAGACACAGGTACAAGCAGGATCCAGGCCGAAATTTGCCGAAATTCTCCGAGAATTGTAAGTGGCGTCACAGTGACCCCACGCTACAGCGTCCCACGCTACAGTGTCCCACGCTGTTTCTCAAGTCACGTGTTCAGCGTCACTTGTATGCTGTTGTTGTTGTTCAGCTCAGCACAGCTGTTTCAGCAAGCCAGAGGTGGTTTTGTGGTGATTTCTGCGTCCAGTGTGAGCTTCTCCACGTGTTTGTGGGTGGGGGAGGAGAGGAGAGGAGAGGAAGTGGCTGTTCCTCACCTTGCCCATGCTCGCCCTACTCACGCTCACCCATCTACCATACACCACTCACCACTGCCCATGCCCAATCCCCTGCTGTGTTTTTGCTGGTTCATGTGTATCTTGCCAGAGCTGTGTATCCGAGGGCCGAGGCCCCTCAAAGTAGTGGCCAGCATGCAGTATTCAGAGGGCCGGGATCGGGATGCCACGTGGGTGTGGGCGATGTCAGTGGATTTTTACCAAGCCACGTGAGTTACCAGATGTCCAGGCAACATGCTGTGGTCTGCTGCCTGCATCACATTGGGTGTCACCCCCGATGCTGCCCGACTTCATGACGTCACCTCGAGATGTCTGCCTGACGTCACTCGTGATGTCTGCTGACGTCGCCCCGAGATGTTGCTGACGTCGCCTCGAGATGTCTGCTGACGTCACCTCGAGATGTCTGCTGACGTCACCTCACGATGTCTGCCCGACGTCACCTCGAGTATCTGCTGACGTCACCCCCGAGATGTCTGCTGACATCACAGTGCTGCTGACATCACCTCGCGACATCATGCCTGACATCACATGATGTCACATCGAGTGTTTCTAGTAATTATTTCCGTATTGTCGAGAAGATTGAGAGAAAATATATGTCGTGTGTTAATTTAATTCCCTCCAGTCAGTGTTCTCACATTTTAGTATGTCTTAGTCATTTTTAATGCACAGAAAAGTATCATTTGCTAGTTTAAGCCATGTTGTACCGCGGTGTGTTTTTAAAGTTTCCATGTGTCCAGTGAGGTCTGAGCCAGACCTGAGTAGCACCACTGTGCAAGTCACCCGTGTGACCATACTTTGACAGCTGTTTCCCAAGACAGCTCCGAGTGACCGAACCGTCTTGTACAGAAAGCTTTTATGCTCATCGCTCGTGATGTTCTGCAGAATCGTACCTGCTACGATTCCCATCGAGATTTGTTTCACTTAAACCTCCCCAGACCTCAGAGTGCAGTTATATGTAGAGAAACAAGTCTGGGGACGCTTAGACTAACCTCTGCTATAACTCCAACTGTCGAGAGATGATACTCGTCAAGCCGCAGTCAGGCCTGTCGGCAGGCTCTGTGTCAGCCTCGTGTCACAAGCTTCATTGAGCAGCCTGCACATAGAAGATGTCACTTTGACTGCTAGCTCTCTCACTGCAGTCTGGTGTATGATGTTACGACTCCCAGATGTTTCGCCCAGTCGTCTCTGCCACGACTCGCTCCACAACTCACTCCACGCTCGCCGGCAGTGACAGCCCAGCGACAGTACCAGTCGAGAAGTGTCCTCCTGAGTTGCTTGCCAGAAGTCCTGCACAGTTGCCGAGTTTTGTCGACGCCTCACTCGAGGGCACCAGCATGTTGTGCCCCAGGTTGAGTGAAAACCTGCAGCGACTCCTACGATGTCTGCTTCACCGTTCCAGAGGAGACCGTAACCTGTTACGTCACAGCTCAGCCGCAGCGATGTCTCCCGTGTTGCAGTCTGGACGTGTTGCAGTATCTGTCCAGACGCAGGAATGCGTGCAGTGATGCCCTTCGACGCTCACTGCCTTTGACCACGATGTTTAGCACACCCCACATGTTTTTTTTCTTCCCTCCCTGTAGGAAGTTTTTTTTCCATGTCCATATGTATATATGTGTTTTTATTTTGTGTTCTGTGCCCTGTTCTTACGAGAGAGAGACCGAGTTTCCTTTACCACCAGTATTGTCGCGTCGGGACGACGCGCGGTAGTTGGCCGAGCGTATGTAGACAACCTGTACTGTCTGCACAGACAGCCCCATGCTGTCTGCCAGCTTAGTTCATATTTCGCATCTTGCTGGTACTGCCACCTATAGGCCTTGCCACTTCAGTATGCCCAGACTTGCCTCACTCTCACTCACGCAGCGGCCTAGCAGCAACACACAAGTACTCCCAGCTCTCTCTCGTGGGATGGCCCTGCCCGGGCCATGGGCACAACACAAGCCTGTGTACCCACCACGACATTAACAATAAAGTAAGAAGCCTCCGAAGACGTATCATTCACACCCCGCTACCAAAACAAACCCATTATAATGAGGTGATGAGTGGCAGTGATGATGGTGGTGGTAGATGATGAGGTGATGAGTGGCAGTGGTGATGGTAATGGTAGATGATGAGGTGATGAGTGGCAGTGGTGGTGTTGTGAGGGTTCGTGGAGATGTGATGGTTGGAGTTAAACACACTTGTTGGATGGTAACACTTACATTAGCAGTGTGTGAAAGGAGGAGCCCAGCCTGCCTGTGTCACCTGTTGTAGACCTAAGCATGGAGTGAGGATGAACACAGGAGCGAAGCGCTCACAACGGCATCACGTGACGTCACACAAGCTACTCACTGAGCCTAGCAAGGGGTCAAGTATGTAAAACATATGGATGGTACTATGATACTCAGATAAGCTATACAACACATGTAGGGGATCAGCAACTATACTAACAGCTCGGCCATGTTACGTATGTCGTCTCGACATACAATAGTACGCTATAGGCTGAACAGGCAGGGGGCTCTGGGCTGATTCTCTACAGTAACAAAGACATATGTAACTTAGAACTAAAGGATAGTATTGTAATGGATGTTAACATAATGAGTGTTAACGTAATGCATTACGAATTATAAGAGCAAATCATGGTATAATAAAGGATGGAATTGATTGATTGTTCTGTATTCATGCACTCTACGGATTCTGAGGAAGAATAAATATATATTTACAGAGGTGAAAGTAAATTAACAGCAAAGGCAGATCTGCCGCGCACAGATCATTACTGCTATATTCTCAGAATTCGGAGGGAACGTGAACACACAAAAAAAAGAAAAATTCTGAAAAACTGATCAGCTAATAATAAACACACAGTGGACTCTTCATTCATCCAATTATACAGGCTATGTACATTTAAACCCAACTCTGTGAGGGTAAGATTTACATATGCAGAATGGTTATCGTCTTTGGGAGGATCAAATTCCTTTGCAATGGCTAACACATGCCTTGACTGAGGGAGATCTGAACAAGTATCTACAAAAGATACAGCTACATTCACTAGTGACTGTGGAATTACTAATTGGTAAACCCTTCTGCTTGGAGTACCCAACTCGGCTGTGCGATAGAGTAATTCTTGACTCATGACAAAGTCACTAATGAGTGCTGGTGACCTCACAGTCAGAATAAGATCTTCCACCAGACCACAAGGGATCGGTTCTTTCTTACTGAAGGAATGAAGAAACTCGGAGTGGATGACTCTTCCCAGTTGAAAAAAGTAACACTATAACACGCAACATGAGCAAGGGAGAAAGGATCTACTATCTCTCACTGCAAGCACAGAGGAAAAGAAATGAACACCATCAACAATACTGGTATTCAATCTGAGTCGCACACAGTGACACGAGATATCAACTAGACAGAGACTACGCTTACAAACGTTAACATGAAGATTACTCGAGAAACAACTTTGTACATTGCAAGAATTACTGTCAATTAGGATGGGATCACCATCTGGAACACTAGGAACACCAACAGACACTAGTGAGTACACTAGCCGCGACAGTTAGTTTAATATGTTTATTATGCACCCCATACCCATCCTGTGGGCGGTAGTCAAAAGATTACAGAGGTACATAATTGGTCCAGGGACTGGACTCCAAAGTTTTGATAGCTGAGCAAGTTACAAAGGTAATGAACTAGATCTGGTCATAATCATGACCAAGTTACAAAGGTAATGAGCTCCAGGTAGAGCTGGTCACACTCATGAATAATTGCAAAGGTAATGAATCATAAACACATTAATCATGAGAATTTACAAAGGTAATGAGCTCCAGGTAGAGCTGGTCACAATCATGACAAGTTTCAAAGGTAATGAATGATAAACACGTTATCACATGATTACAATCATATACAAATTACAGAGTAATGAGCAGTTGACAAACATAGCAGGGAATTCATCCATTGCCCCAACAACAGATGTTGCTAGGTGCCTGTCTCTCCTCGGCAGACAGCCATTGCAAACAGCAGCAAGTTGCCCCGGGATCTGCTGCTTGCACGAGCACCATCGACCCTCCCCAAGAGGTCCAAGAAGCCAGTGGCTCCGTTAGCAGCCCGATGGAGAGCTGTCCTAGGGACATGGCAACGTCCTGGTGGACGCCAAGTTGACTGAAGATCCCAGGCCCTCGTGTGCACGGATGTTGAAGCTTGAGGAACTGAGTACACACTGCCTGTGGCACACCTGACAGCTGCCTCGCGGTCGAACTCCACGATGCTGTCCCTGTAGTGGAAGTTCCTGTGAGCCCGGCACTCCCTGCAGTGCCATCGCTGACATCGTGGGTTAGGGGAGAAGTACCCTCTAGAGATGGGGTGGCGCTGGGAGTTGGGTGGGTGAGGCGGGGGAGACGGGCAGGGGCGAGGCGTTATGAGAGGGTCACTGTTTACTACACACGCCCTCCCCCTCCCCCCCCAGCGGAGAGGGGGGGAGGCGCTGACTGGTCCTGACTCGACAACACCAAACCTTCTGCACAACACTTCAACTATTTACGCTGAAATGATGCACTGGGAAGTCCGTTCGCTGCTCTGGTATCTTCTCAAAGCATTCACACTGAGTTCTGTTAAGTAGGGACCTGGTCAGCCTCTTTGACCAGGAGCTATCCTTGAAAATCCCGCAGCTAGCCCGCTACACAACCTGCCACGTCGGCCATGTTGGCTGTTCCTCTAGCCGCGACAGACACGACAGAGACGTCTTTCTGCAGACGGCATGTGACATCAACAAGAGATGGCATTACTAGCTTCAAGTAATCGTTTTCCGACAAGGCGTCCCCTGTGGAGAAACTACTACTTGAACTAGCAGACAATGCAGGGATAGGCTGAGCACTCAAGGCAGTCTGAGTGTCCTCAGACACTTGAGGCAACGGAAAACTATCCTGCATATCTGAAGGTGTAGGTGGAACACGGATGGGAGTGACAGAGTTACTAGTGCCTGACCGCTCGGCTATAAGTAATTCACGGATCTATAGGAACTTAATCTGAACTTAACATTCTGCAGCACTAACGAATCTCAAATACAAGCTGGGAGAACAAACACATTGTCTAGCTAGGTATTGTCTTTCAGTCAGTAAGGGGATATTAGGAGTTTGGACTGATTCATATTTACTTCAACTGGCATGATGTACTAAGTGAGCAAACATAAGTGACTGGGACATCTTCTCAGGGAACTTAAGGACATAAAAGCAAGAATAATAAACAGAATATATGACACAGTAAAGCTAAACTGGGAGAAAATGCTTAACTATTCTGCATAAGAAAAAATTAACAAGTCACACTGTAGAGCAAGGAAAACTTGCATATAAAAAATACTCAACTGGATAAGCAACACTTTGATAATCAAGAGAAATTGTACTTTACTCAAATCAAATTTACTCGAATTTACTTTAAATTGAATTAATGGCACAGTGAGTTGTCTTTACTCTCAATTCAATAAAGAAATTCAACAATAAATGATAAATCAAACAAAAAAATGATAAAATGGAATCAATACATCTTGTGCAAAATTAAAACAAACTGGGAAATCAATTCACTAAAATGAAAAAATGGCACAAATAAAATATTATACACAGAACAAGGAATGTGAAACTGAAATCACAAAATATTGCACTGAGATAAACTGTAACACTATTGCAAATAACAATTACTAATTAAAAGTACTGCACAGCACAACAGTAAAAAAAAAATTTCCGAAAGAAAAAATTTAATGGCAGCACAATATTTGCACAAGAATCATTGCAAAATGAGGCAATACTGCAATAATAAAAATTACACAAGAAAATGCAGTTTACAAGAGCAACAAACAAAAATATTATCAAGGAATGAACTGATTGAACACTAACTCTTAATTGCAGCTTAAGCAAACACTGGACAAGCAAAATAATGATTTACCTTAAAAAGAAGTTTAAAAAATTGCACTAAGAGTGAATTTGTTCAATAAAATATGACAAAAAATAATAGAGGGCATAAAATACAAAACTAAGAAAGGTTAACACTTACAATAATGTAGAACACAACACAGCAATATGTGCACAATACTATGAAAATTTTCTTGCAATGAGGCTTGTGTTGACAAAAATTGGAAAATAAGTCTCTTGCTTCAAATAAAATAATGGCACTATTGTCTGTGGAGATAAGACAAATTAGACACTGCTAAATGAAAAGAATTAACACAAGAATGTTCAACACACAGAAAAATGGGAAATGAATAAAAAAAAATTCAGCAAGGACACAAATACTGGGAGAAAAAAAAATAACTGAGACAACACTGAGTTGTGATGCAGAATATAAGATAACATGTTACTGAATTACTTCACTGTATAAATTATTAGGCAAGGAGCACAATACTGTGAACACACGATAACTGTGAAGTGTAAACACAAGTTTATACTGCTTATATATTGCACACAACAGGGAAAAACGGAAAAGCACTTACTTCACGTATATAAAAAAAAGAATTACAACACAACAGACATAAAATAAAGCACGAAAATTAAACATTGAGGAAAGAAGAAAAAAAATATTGCAAACAGGATATAATGAACACAGTCTAATCAAGAGTCACTGAAAAATTGTCTCAACACTCGCAAATGTCTCTATAAAAAATATTATTTATCACTGTAGTGACGTTGGTGAAGAATTAGGGTAGTGGTGATAGAGAAGGGTAGTCGTTGCTGGTGTGGCTCTCCACTACTCCCAACACTGCAAAGTCTCGAAGAATCTGCACTTAAATCGACGATAAACTCACACAGGAGGCTTTTTTGTTGGTGCACAGGGACAAAGGAACAATCTTGCGTCTTGACCCCCTATGTGGTCTGTAAAATATGGAGCTAGGACCCGTTATAAGGGGACAAAAGTGGTGGTAGGTGTGGGTGAGTGAGGCAGTGCAGTGGATAAGCAGCGTAAGCCCCATTTTCTGGGTACACCCACACTAGGCACGAAAATATTCTAAGGCTGGCTTAAAAGCCCACAATATACCACAACACCACAGGGATTATAAAACACTCAGAATGGTTTGGAACTTGAAGCACAGAGCGATGGAGAAGGCTGTACAAACGTGCCTTGCTTGAGTACCGGGTTAGTCACCTGAGTTAGTTGCTGGCTTGCTTGGCTTAACCCTTCACACAGACTGGCTTGAGAATTTATAACAAAGAGCACAGCAGGGGTGGAAAGCTGGCTTAGCAAGCAAGGCTGGTACTTAAGACAGGCTGGATGGTGTAGGGCTGACTCGCTCCCACAGACTGGCTTGGTGGCTTGGCTAAATTTGCAAGCCCGGGTCAACCCCTCGGATGTAATGCAAATAAGCAAAAAAGACACAAAGACTGACCAGGAAGTAGTGGTGGGTGCTAGCCTGGGATATGAAGCGTCACTCATCTCGGCAGGCCTAGGCGTCAGGAAATGGCGACCAGCTCAGTAGAAATTTATCTCCAGAAATCGCTGTAATCGTCAGAATTACGAGCCCTCCGCTGCAACCATTTGTTGTGAGGGTTCGTGGAGATGTGATGGTTGGAGTTAAACACACACTTGTTGGATGGTAACACTTATATTAGAGTGTGAAAGGAAGAGCCCAGCCTGCCTGTGTCACCTGTTGTAGACCTAAGCACAGAGTGAGGATGAAAACAGGAGCAAAGCGCTCACAACGGCATCACGTGACGTCACACAAGCTACTCACTGAGCCTAGCAAGGGGTCAAGTATGTAAAACATATGGATGGTACTATGATACTCAGATAAGCTATACGACACACGTAGGGGATCAACAACTATGCTGACAATGGTGGTGGTAGGTGATGATGAGGTGATGAGTGGCAGTAGTGATGGTGGTGGATGATGAGGCGATGAGTGGCAGTAGTGATGGTAGTTGAGGTGATGAGGGGCAGTGGTGATGGTGGTGGTAGGTTATGATGAGGTGAAGAGTGGCAGTAGTGATGGTAGTGGTAGGTTAAGATGGGGTGAAGAGTGGCAGTAGTGATGGTGGTGGTAGGTTATGAGGTGGTGAGTTGCAGTGATGGTGGTGGTAGGTTATGATGAGGTGATGCGTGGCAGTGGTGATGGTGGTGGTAGGTGATGTGATGAGTGGCAATAGTGATGGTGGTGGTACGTTATGATGAGGTGATGAGTGGCAGTGATGGTGGTGGTAGGTGCAGGTGAGGTGATGAGTTGCAGTGATGATGGCGGTGGCAAGTGATGAGATGATGAGTTGCAGTGGTGATGGTGGTGGTGGGTGATGAAGAGATGAGCACCAGTGGTGATGGTGGTGGTGGTAGGTGAAGTGATGAGTTGCAGTGGCGATGGTGGTGGTAAGTGATGATGTGATGAGTGGCAGTGGTGATGGTGGTGGGAGGTGATGATGAGGTAGTAGTGATGGTGGTGGTAGGTTATGATGAGGTGAAGAGTGGCAATAGTGATGGTAGTGGTAGGTTATGATGGGGTGAAGAGTGGCAGTAGTGATGGTGGTGGTAGGTTATGAGGTGGTGAGTTGCAGTGATGGTGGTGGTAGGTTATGATGAGGTGATGCGTGGCAGTGGTGATGGTGGTGGTAGGTGATGTGATGAGTGGCAATAGTGATGGTGGTGGTACGTTATGATGAGGTGATGAGTGGCAGTGATGGTGGTGGTAGGTGCAGGTGAGGTGATGAGTTGCAGTGATGATGGCGGTGGCAAGTGATGAGATGATGAGTTGCAGTGGTGATGGTGGTGGTGGGTGATGAAGAGATGAGCACCAGTGGTGATGGTGGTGGTGGTAGGTGAAGTGATGAGTTGCAGTGGCGATGGTAGTGGTAAGTGATGATGTGATGAGTGGCAGTGGTGATGGTGGTGGGAGGTGATGATGAGGTAGTAGTGATGGTGGTGGTAGGTTATGATGAGGTGATGAGTGGCAGTGGTGATGGTGTTACAAAAAACGCGATTCTAAAAGCTTAGAGATCTCCAGTGAATACTAGAAAGGACTGCCCTTCTAGCATCCAGCCTGTTACTGGGTTTTCGTAACAATTAGTCAGTATCCTTGTCCAATTATCCATTAGAATTCAGTATGATTCAATAGTGCTTCAGGATTACAACTGGTAGACTACTAACTAGAGGAATTAAAATTTAATAAATTTATTAATAATTAAGTTGTCTAGGCGAATATCAAATTAAATTAAATTAATCACAGTAATCAAAATAATAATAATCACTTCTCTCGTGAACAGTATTATTGTACTGAAAGAACATATCACATTTATAATTCTTAAGTACCGCCTGGTACATTAACATTTAACAATGCAATATACAAATAAGTTTGCGTGCATGTGTTTAAGTTCGTTTGTGTGTGTGTAGTTCGCTATGTCTCACGACTCGACTAGACTTAAACAAGTGACTGACAAAGTCCTCTCATAAACTAAGTTCTTGACCGACTGGCAATCAGAACAGTCTGCTTGAACAATAAAACAAATTCTAAGTCCAATAGCAATATAACAAGCAACTGCGACACAATCATGATCAAGGAGATAATATAACGACACTAAGTAGGGACCATCTGCAGATCCTCCACAAAAGTCACCAAACTCCCATACTACTGAATCTAAGTTCAGCATAAGAAAATCCCCGACTGTGACAGTACACAGATACCAGTACAAATTAGGTCAGAAGCTACAGCTGAAGACCTGAGTTGCTTAGAGTGTCTATGCGACACACAACCTCAATACAACGTCGAAAATCACTAAGTCTGCATGTTCTGTGGACAGAGTCTCCAGAACTAACAACAATAATAAGAAAGTGACGATCTTTCAACAAGGGCCAATAAGGGAGATTTAGGCTAGTCATGTCTAGAATACGTCCAACCACCAAGCGAGTCTAGACCAGACTGAATACTTCAGGCGAGGTGCGTACACCCCCTCTCGATCACGTGATAGCTCTGTGGACAATTGCTGCCCAGCAACAACGAGAAGCCGGCAGAGTAACGAGCCACAAGCGATAATTACAGTAGTTAGACAATCAAGACTTGAAGTTTGAGCACATAATACATGTATTACATCCAACTTAACAACATAACTAAGTCAAATAATATAAAGTAATATATTTACGATTTAGCTATTATCGCAAATATAAGCAATATAAAATTATATGAAAAGGTAATATACATTATATACATAATATACATCATATACATTGTAACCCATTCAGGGGTTGCAACATGGTGTTGGTAGGTGATGAGGTGATGAATGGCAGTGGTGATGGCGGTGGTAGGTGATGAGGTGGTGAGTGACAGTAATGATGGTGGTGGTAGGTGATGAGTGGCAGTGGTGATGGTAAGTGGTGATGAGTTGGCAGTGATGATGGTGGTGGTAAATGATGATGGAGGTGATGAGTGGGCAGTGGTGATGGTGGTGATAGGTGATGAGGTGATGAGTGACAGTAATGATGATGGTGGTAGGTGATGATGAGGTGATGAGTGCAGTTGTGATGGTGGTGGTAAGTGGTGATGAGTGGCAGTGGTGATGGTAGGTGATGAGGTGATGAGTGGCAGTGATGATGGTGGTAGGTAATGATGAGGTGATGAGTTGCAGTGGTGATGGTTGGTGGTGATTATGAGGTGATGAGTGGCAGTGGGATGGTAAGTGATGATGTGATGAGTTGCAGTGGTGATGGTGGTAGGTGATGATGAGGGGTGAGTTGCAGTTGTGATGGTGGTGGTAGGTGATGAGGTGATGAATGGCAGTGGTGGTGGTAAGTGGTGATGAGTGGCAGTGGTGATGGTGGTAGGTGATAAGGATGATGAGTGTCAGTGGTGATGGTGGTAGGTTATGATGTGATGAGTCGCAGTGGTGATGGTTGGTGGAGGTGATGAGTGGCAGTGGTGGTGGTGGTAGGTGATGAGATGATGAGTAACAGTGATGGACAGTGGTAGATGTGATGAGTGCCAGTGATGGTGGTAGGTGATGAGATAATGAGTGGCAGTGGTAGGTGATGATGAGGTGTGATGAGTGGCAGTGATGGTGGTGGTAGGTGATGAGGTGATGAGTTGCAGTAGTGATGGTGGTGGTTGGTGGTGGTAGGTGATGATGAGGTGATGAGTGGCAGTGATGGTGGTGGTGGTAGGTGATGATGAGGTGATGAGTGGCAGTGATGGTGGTGGTAGGTGATGATGAGGTGATGAGTTGCAGTAATGATGGTGGTGGTAAGTGATGTGATGAGTTGCAGTGATGGTGGTGTAGGTGAAGAGGTGATGAGTGGCAGTGATGACGGTTGTGGCAGGTGATGATGAGGTGATGAGTTGCAGTGGTGATAGTGGTGGTAAGTGTTGATGTGATGAGTGGCAGTGGTGATGGTAAGTGATGTGATGAGTTGCAGTGGTGATAGTAAGTGATATGATGAGTTTGCAGTGGTGGTGGTAGGTGATGAGGTGATGAGTGGCAGTGGTGATGCTGGTGGTAGGTGATGTATGAGGTGATGAGTTGCAGTAGTGATGGTGGTGGTAGGTGATGAGTGGCAGTGGTTAATGGTGGTGGTAGGTGATGATGAGGTGATGAGTGGCAGTGATGGTGGTGTAGGTTATGATGAGGTGATGAGTGGCAGTGATGGTGGTGGTAGGTGATGAAGTGATGAGTGGCAGTGATGATGGTGGTAGGTGATGAGGTGATGAGTGACAGTGATGATGGTTGTAGTAGGTGATGATGAGGTGATGAGTTGCAGTGGTGATAGTGGTGGTAAGTGTTGATGTGATGAGTGGCAGTTGGTGATAGTGGTGGTAAGTGATGATGTGATGAGTGGCAGTAGTGATGGTAAGTGATGTGATGAGTTGCAGTGGTGATGGTAAGTGATATGATGAGTTGCAGTGGTGATGGTAAGTGATATGATGAGTTGCAGTGGTGGTGGTAGGTGATGAGGTGATGAGTGGCAGTGGTGATGCTGGTGGTAGGTGATGATGAGGTGATGAGTTTGCAGTAGTGATGGTGGTGGTAGGTGATGAGTGGCAGTGGTAATGGTGGTGGTAGGTGATGATGAGGTGATGAGTGGCAGTGATGGTGGTGGTAGGTTATGATGAGGTGATGAGTGGCAGTGGTGATGGTAGGTGATGAGGTGATGAGTGGCAGTGATGATGCTTGCAGATGAGGTGATGAGTGGCAGTGGTGATGGTGGTGGTAAGTGATGATGTGATGAGTTGCAGTGGTGATGGTGGTAGGTGATGATGAGGGGATGGTTGCAGTTGTGATAGTGGTGGTAGGTGATGAGGTGATAAAATGGCAGTGGTGTGGCGGTGGTAAGGTGATGAGGTGATGAGTGGAAAGTGGTGATGGTGGTGGTAGGTGAAGAGGTGATGAGTGGCAGTGGTGGGGGTAAGTGATGATGAGGTGATGAGTGGCAGTGGTGATGGTGGTGGTAGGTGAAAAGGTGATGAGTGTCAGTGATGGTGGTAGGTTATGATGTGAGAGGGGCAGTGGTGTGGTGGTGGTAGGTGATGAGTGGCAGTGGTGGTGGTGGTAGGTGATGAGATGATGAGTAACAGTGATGACAGTGGTAGAGTGATGAGTGGCAGGGGATGGTGGTGGAGGTGATGAGATGATGAGTGGCAGTGGTAGGTGATGATGAGGTGATGAGTGGCAGTGATGGTGGTGGTAGATGATGTGATGAGTTGCAGTAGTGATGGTGGTGGTGGTGGTAGGTGATGATGATTTTGATGAGTGGCAGTGATGGTGGTGGTAGGTGATGATGAGGTGATGAGTGGCATGATGGTGGTGGTAGGTGATGATTAGGTGATGAGTTGCAGTAATGAGGGTTTGGTGGTAGGTGAAGAGGTGATGAGTGCCAGTGATGATGGTGGTAGGTGATGAGGTGATGAGTGGCAGTGATGATGGTTGTGGTAGGTGATGATGAGGTGACGAGTTGCAGTGGTGATAGTGGTGGTAAGTGTTGATGTGATGAGTGGCAGTAGTGATGGTAAGTGATGTGATGAGTTGCAGTGGTGATGGTAAGTGATGTGATGAGTTGCGGGGGTGGTGGTAGGTGATGAGGTGATGAGTGGCAGTGGTGATGTGGTGGTAGGTGATGATGAGGTGATGGTTGCGTAGTGAGGGTTTAGTGGTGGGTTTTGATGAGTGGCAGTGGTGATGGTGGTGGTAAGTGATGTGATGAGTTGCGGTGATGGTGGTGGTAGGTGATGAAGTGATGAGTGGCAGTGATGATGGTGGTAGGTGATGAGGGTGATGAGTGGCGTGATGATGGTTGTGGTAGGTGATGATGAGGTGACGAGTTGCAGTGGTGATAGTGGTGGTAAGTGTTGATGTGTTGAGTGGCAGTAGTGATGGTAAGTGATGTGATGAGTTGCAGGGGTTTGATGGTAAGTGATGTGAGGTTGCAGTGGTGGTGGTAGGTGATGAGGTGAAGAGTGGCAGTGGTGTGCTGGTGGTAGGTGATGATGAGGTGATGAGTTGCAGTAGTGATGGTAGTGGTAGGTGATGAGTGGCAGTGGTGATGGAGGTGGTAGGTGATGATGAGGTGATGGTGGCAGTGATGGTGCTGGGTTTGATGAGGTGTTTGAGTGGCGTTGTGATGGTAGGTGATGAGTGGCAGTGGTGATGGTAGGTGATGAGGGGCAGTGATGGTGGTGGTAGGTGTTGAGTGGAGTGGTAAATGGTGTTTTTTAGGTGATGATGGGGTGATGAGTGGCAGTGGTGATGGTGGGTGATTAGTGGCAGTGGTGATGGTAGGTGATGAGTGGCAGTGGTGATGGTAGGTGATGAGTGGCAGTGATGGTGTTGATAGGTGGTGATGGTAGGTGATGAGTGACAGTGATGGTTGGGGGTTTAGGTAAATGAGTGGCAGTGGTGATGGTGATTTTAGGTGATGATGGGGTGTGAGTGGCAGTGGTGAGGGTTTAGGTGATGAGTGGCAGTGGTGATGGTAGGTGATGAGTGGCAGTGGTGATGGTAGGTGATGAGTGTCAGTGATGGTGATGATAGGTTGGTGATGAGGTGATGAATGGCAGTGGTTTGATGGTGATGCTAGGTGATGAGGTGATGAGTGGCAGTGAAGATGGTAGGTGATGAGGGGCAGTGGTGATGGTGGTGGTAGATGTGATGAGTGGCAGTGGTGATGGTGGCAGGTGATGAGGTGTTTAGTGGCAGTGATGGTGGTGGTAGGTGATGTGTGAGGTGGCAGTGGTGATGGGGGGGGAAAGGGTTTGATGATGAGGTGATGAGTGGCAGTGGTGATGGTGGTAGGTGATGATTGGCAGTGATGGTGGTGGTAGGTGTGAGGTGATGAGTTGCAGTGGTGATGGTGATTTTAGGTGATGAGGTGATGAGTGGCAGGGGTGATGGTAGGTGTTGAGTGGCAGTGATGGTGATGATAAGGTGATGATAGATGATGTGGTGATGAGTAGCAGTGATGATGGTAGGTGATGAGGGGGCAGTGGTGATGGGGGATTGTAGGTGGACGATGAGGTGATGAGTGGCAGTGGTGATGGTGGTGGTAGGTGATGAGTGGCAGGCGATGGTGGTGGTAGGTGATGAGGTGATGAGTGGCAGTGGTGATGTTGATTGTAGGTGATGATGGGTGATGAGTGGCAGTGGTGATGGTGGTGGGTAGATGTGATGAGTGGCAGTGATTGGTGGTAGTATGTTTGATGAGGTGGTGGCAGGTGATGGTGTTGGCAGGTGATGTTGTGATGAGTGGCAGTGGTGATGGTGGTGGTAGATGTGATGAGTGGCAGTGGGATGGTGGTGGCAGTGGTGATGGTGGTGGCAGGTGTTTGATGAGGTGATTAGTGGCAGTGATGGTGGTAGTAGGTAAATGTGAATGAGTGGCAGTGGTGATGGGGGTGGTTTAGGTGATGATGAGGGGGATGAGGGGCAGTGGTGTTTGGTGGTGGTAGGTGATGATGAGGTGATGAGTGGCAGTGGTGATGGTGGTAGGTGATGAGTGGCAGTGATGGTGGTGGTAGGTGATGAGGTGATGAGTGGCAGTGGTGATGGAAGGTGATGAGTGCAGTGGTGATAGTAGGTGATAAATGGCAGTGATGGTGATGATAGGTGATGAGGTGATGAGTAGCAGTGATGATGGTACGTGATGAGGGGCATGGTTGATGGTTGATTGTAGGTGACGATGAGGTGATGAGTGGCAGTGGTGATGGTGGTGGTAGGTGATGAGTGGCGCGATGGTGGTGGTAGGTGATGAGGTGATTGAGTGGCAGTGGTGATGGGATTGTAGGTGATGATGAGGTGATGAGTGCAGTGGTGATGGTGGTGGAAAGGTGATGATGAGGTGATTAGTGACAGTGATGGTGGTGGTAGGTGATGTGATGAGTGGCAGTGGTGATAGGGGTGGTAGGTGATGATGAGGTGATGAGTGGCAGTGGTGATGGTGGTGGTAGGTGATGAGTGGCAGTGAGGGTTTGGTGGTATGTTATGATGAGGTGAGTGGCAGTGATGGATGGTGTTGGCAGGTAATGTTGCGATGAGTGGCAGTGGGGGATGGTGGTGGTAGGTGAATAGGTGATGAGTGGCAGTGGTGGATAGTGGGGGTAGGTGATGAGGTGATGAGTGGCAGTGTTTGATGGTGGTGGTAGATGAGGTGACGAGTGGCATTTAGTGATGGTGATGAGGTAAATTAGCGGCAGTGGTGGTGATGGTAGGAGAGGAGGTGATGAGTGGGCAGTAGTGATGGTGATGGTAGGTAATGAGATGTTGAGTATCAGTGGTGATGGTGTTGGTAGGTGATGAGGTGATGAGTGGCAGTGGTGATGTGGTAGGTGATGAGATGATGAGTGGCAGAAGTGATGGTGGGTGATGAGTGATGGAAAGGTGATGATTGGCAGTGATGGTGATGGTAGGTGATGATGAGGTGATGAGTGGCAGTAGTGATGGTGATGGTAGGTTATGAGGTGATGATTGGCAGTGATGGTGATGGTAGGTGATGTGAGGTGTTGAGTGGCAATTGGTGATGGTAAAGAAGGTAGGTGATGATGAGGTGAGTGGCAATGGTGATGGTGAAGGTAGGTGATGATGAGGTGATGAGTGGCAATGGTGATGGTGAAGGTAGGTGATGATGAGGTGATGAGTGGCAGTGGTGATGATGGTAGGTGATGAGGTGATGAGGGGGCTGCGTGGTGGTAGGTGATGAGGTGATGAGTGGCAGTGGTGATGGTGGTGGCAGGTGATGATGAGGTGATGAGTGGCAGTGATGGTGGTGGCAGGTGATGAGGGTGATGAGTGGCAATGGTGATGGTGAAGGTAGGTGATGATGTGATGAGTGGCAGTGATGATGGTGGTGGGTGATGATGGGGGTGATGAGTGGCAGTGGTGATGGTGGTGGCAGGTGATGATGAGGTGATGAGTGGCAGTGGTGATGGTGGTGGCAGGTGATGATGAGGTGATGAGTGGCAGGGGTTTGATGGTGGTGGCAGGTGATGATGAGGTGATTGAGTGGCAGTGGTGATGGTAGGTGATGATGAGGTGATGAGGTGGCAGTGGTGATGGTAGGTGATATGAGGTGATGAGTGGCAGTGGTGATGGTAGGTGAGAGGTTTGATGAGTGGCAGTGGTGATAGTTTCTGGGGTACAATGTTTTTACGAAAAAAAAAATTATTATAAAATTTTCTCCAGGGTATTTTTAATAAATTAGGTAGCAAAGATTATTATTATTGTTTTTATTATACATAAAAAATCAGCAAGTCACAAGTTATATAATAAAGAATTAATGGGATGTATGGGGAT